>CM076656.1:2557113-2611567 GCA_038496675.1 Rachycentron canadum | reverse complement strand
TATATATATATATATATAGTATATTTTCCGCACAAGTGTTATTTACATCAGCAGCTTCCAGTGTGTTTGATGGATCTGACGGATCAGCCTCTGACACCAAAAGTTATCCTTTGCATCATGGCTGTGCTTGTATGATTTAGGGTTTCTTTATGCCCGAAGTTTAATTGCAGCAAATGGCTTGTGTTTATGTCCTTACTGTATCAGAATCAATTAGCAGAGCCTTGAAACTTTATTGAGTTTTATAATCCATCATAGTGAGCATCAACTCTGCATTAATACTTGTCAAAGATACATTAATGTTGAGTGATGATATTGTTCAGACTTTTCCAATCAGTCATTTAATTAAAGAGCATTACCAATGCCTGTGTGTGTGTGGGGGGGGGCCCTCAAATCTTGGCATGCATTTGGAAACGTGTGCTCATCTCTTTGTCTAATTGGTAATGATCACGTGGAATAACATTAAACCTCTCCCGTGTTGTGAGATACTTGATCTGATCTTTTATTAAATATGAGCATTTGCTAAATTTATTAGTATTATTTTTTTTCCCCCTGGAGCTGAGCAGATCTTTTTAAACATGAGTTTGCAGAGTGCACCAATACTTCCTATTCACTGCATGCTATTAAAGGCGCGCGCACACACACACACATACGCGCACACAGTTATGGAGATGGAGAACTCATACACATGCATATCATACATTTCTAATTTCCTTTGCTGTGTGTTGGATTTCTTCTCTTCTCTACGCTCTCTGAGCAGCTAGTCTTAATATTCAAACAAACATTGTTTCAGGTGACCATGGAGATGTAGCGCTCATTATCTACACACTCACAACCACAGGAGCAACCCGGGGGTCATGGCTGACAAGTCTCCCTATACTGGCAGGAGTTGTGACATGTAGTTGCTTTATGTTGCGAGAAACACTACAGATGTCCTCTGCAGACGAGCGGCCCTCAGCTTGACGTGAGGAGGTGGAGGCAGCAAGGCCCATGTGCGACGCGACCACAGCAGGGGGCCAGCAGAACTCAGCGTGTCACTTCTCATTTCAGAAATGTGGCCGCAGTGGCAAACCTCAATCCAAACCCTCGCTACGGCGAGTAAATATCGGGTGGCTTCAAACGGCGCTTGTTCTCTGAATACTATGCTCATATGCAACACGTCCACACTGAGGGTTTGAGAAAGCAATAAGTGAAAGAAGTGAAAGCTGCTCATAAATGTAAGTGTAGAAGCTTGTTTCGCTGTTTTTGTCTCTGCTTTTTTGAAATGCATACACATGCAACTGTGCCGCGCTCTCGGCTCTTTGGCGCGTGACGAATAACTCCGAGCTGCATACACTTTCACTCCTGCATTGCACATTAACAAGAAGGATGGCAGCTGATGCATTTGAAAAGAAATGTAATTGAGACTGGGTGCAGTGGACACTCAGATATTAATTTCTCAGAGGGCAGGGCCTGCTGCAGGGCATCAGATAAAATGTAATTAGGCCCACATTTCATTTGAGAGCTTCTGCACTGCAAACACAGACCTGAGGTGAAGTCAGGTCACCTCTTTGATGATAAGTAATATTGAATGCCAAAAGATGTATCAATCATGCCTGTAGGCTACTTAACTAGAATTTATAATTCTTATCTTCAACTGTATAACAAGAAGAAAGTGTTTTACAGGGACATACAGCCATTTTGAAATATAAACCATCATGACAAGTGAAGCACAGAGGATACCTTTCCCATAACTGTCACGTTCCATTCATTTTTAGTAATTAAAAACAATATCAGCAAAGTGGCTGCCATTGACTGGTAACAGAGCAAATTAAATGGTATCAAGCTTATATAACGTGTTTGTAGCTGAATTCAGTGTGTACATACTGGCTTTTGATCTAATTAAACATCTTAATCATCTGATGCAGTTTGCTCGGTTGTCATGAAACTGTAGATTTCTGAACTTTCCATTATTTTTACCATCATTATGTTTTTCTGTCCATGTTGTTCATCCTTGACCTTGGAAACAGCAGGTGACAAAACAATCTGCAGATGGAGTTTTTCAGTTGTTACATGATAAGAATAATAAAAAGTTAAAGAATATCTACACTTCATGGCAACTACACAAACTCCATCTGCTGATAAAGAACCTGTAATATGGTCAGAAGAAAGGCAGTCGCATATAGCATGGATTGGAATAGCTCATAGGCTGCATACAGAAGTGGACGTCGACGCCGTGGCTGAAAAGCGAAGCCAATGCAGAAATAAACCTGCATTCTATCTTATGAATATCGGGGGGGGCGACGACTCCACTGGTTACAAACATAAGTCTGTTTGTACAGAAGTCTGTGGGAAAATGGCCTCTCACTTAATTTATTACATCAGTAAACATTATCTTCACAAGTTTTTTTATTGTATTATGCTCCTATTTAAAGGAAAATGGACGATAGCTCGGGGTATGCATGACCAGATCCACCCCTCACTCCTCCTCAGCTCCACCTTCGCCTCAAAATATGGTTTCAAAAAACCAAGATGGCGACGGCTGAATTATAATCTCGGGTCTTGAAAACGGCAGCTCACAAACCAATGGGTGACGTCTTGTGGGTTACCACTTGTAAAGGCCACAGTTTTGTATCTGACCAAGGACCTTCGTTGCATGTCATGCACCTCTTTCTCTTTCCCCACACTCCTGAGCCCATAGGCCATCTGTGCAGCAGGTTGTTAGTAGTCGTAATAATCATGACAGGAGCAAAAGTTAAAGTGTGGTGATGGAGTTAATAAAGCATCAGGTAAAGGTTGTGGTGGACGGATGGACCAACAAAACACAGGAATATGACAGACAATGCCTATATGCGAGTGACAGTTTATGGTGTTTCTATTAACCATGACCACTCAACAAAGCTAACTACTTTCTTAATATTGTAGCCATGACAACCAAGGTCTGGTACACCTGCCACCATAGGGGTGCTACTTCAGTAGACACTCCAATCAGCTGTATCAGAGGGTTGAAAAAAAAAAAAACCTTTTTGGTTGCTAAGATGGGAGGACTGGCTGAGATGTCTTGTCTGTTTCGTACCTATATACTGTCAGTTGAAGGGAAAATGCTCACAAAATAATCGTTTAAAGAAGAAACAGGCAGACAGTTCTGTGACAACCAAGTACGTGAACCTTGAGTTGAGCCTGTTTTGCCAGTGGCAGTTTCCACAGTCAAAGATGAACTGGTTTCAAGTAGTAAATTATCTCCAGCCACACAAAGCACATCTCGGTGTCAGGGAAAGGAATTGTTTTCAGCTGTACAAAATATCATTTTGTATATAATATATATATCCATATATATATCCACATATATGTCCACATATATGCAACTTTTTGGTCACTTTAAAAGTTCCAGCGCAAGAAGGACTTGACATGTTTCTTTTGATATCCACTTTTACTGGATCCACCTCGCCTTCCGAGACACTTGCAAAGACATTCTGTAGAACAATGCTATTAAAAGGTGCTGCCAGAGCTCTGCCATACTGCCAGATACTTACCTGGTCTGAATGTGTGAAGCCTTCTGTGCTTCAGAGACTTTGCAGGCTGAGCCAAAGTCAATTACTTTCACCCTCAATGGCTGCTGTAAATGCTCTGTAATCATTATATTCTCAAGTTAGAGCTGCATACACAATTCCTTTGCTCTTCAGAAACCATAGCATCAGACCTAAAACTGAAATCCTGCATAACAATATTATGAGAAGGTCAACTGTACTGCTTTTGCAGCTGACATTTTTGAATGTCTTACCAGGGACATTGCTTGAATCTGGGTTAACTTCAGGGCAAGTTCATGGATCAAAAATAAAATTAAAAAAAAAAAAAAAAAAAAAAGAAAAACATGCAAGACAGTGATAGAATATGATACTAAAGTACATGTATACAGGCTATGTTATTTCTACAGGCTGTAATAGCTCTAAGGCAGTAAATTTCTGCACAGTAAATTTCCAATGTTGCGATAAAGCTATAACGATTTCTGCTGCTGAGTTGAGGTTTTCAAATCTATAAATATGTCTGTTTAATTTGTGTTTTTTTTTTTTTCTCTGACAGAAAAAAATACATGCTGTTGTCAGAAATATCTGTTGAATTTCATTAAGTTAGAACACAAAGATTCCAGTTGATAGAGTCGCCGCACAAAAATCTAATCTTTAACATTTATGATACTACATCACTTGTGATGTTGCTATATACACTGAACAGCCATAACATTATGACCACTGACAGGTTAACTGAATAACATTGATTATCTCATTACAATGGCACCTGCCAGTGGTGGATATATTAGGCAGGTATTCCAATTTTAATTTTACATATAAGTATGTGTACATGTTCCCTCATGACTTTTTATTAAACATTAATCAATCATTAACAATTCATTACATTTATATTCATCTGTATTCCTATACATGCTATGATTCAAAAATTAATTTCCGCTCTTGTTTAGTGATGTCAGAGAGATTTATTAACTAAATATTCCTGCAAATGGCTGTTTTGTTGCTACTGGTTAGATTTGAGGCACTTCCTTCCACCATTTTGCAGCGTGATGACATTAATCATAAACAGCTGCCTGCGTGTGCCACAACTGAATGCGTGTCAAAGAGCTCGACTCTGTGCTCCTTTGCTATCACACAGTAAGTAATATTTCCACCCACTGACAAAATAGGCAAATCACTGATTAATCCCAAAGTCACACATACAGCACTGTATATAATGTATCTCACATTTACGTTATAGCTTACATTGCACTTGCAGATTCAGAGCCATTTTGTAAAGCAGGCAGAGGCATTAATCTAAACGCCACAACCGACCTCCCCCCATTCCCTCTCTGCACACAAAACAATCTACAATCTGTTTCTCCCGTGGTGGCTCCCCCTGACTTATGCACAACTCAGATCTTGCAAGAGTAATTTATTACTTTCCTTTGCACTGGGCAAATCTCCTTTCTGCAGAATAAAGAGGCGGCAGAGCCTGATGTGCTTGCACATCATTACACAGCACAGAGACAGCGTAACCTGGGTGACAGGTCCTGGATGTTGGCCCTACGTATAAAGCTTTCTGTGCAGTTATGAGCTAATTCAAGAGGATTCTCACCAGGTCATCAGCAGTGTGAGTGTTATGACTCTGACCTCTGTATGTTGAGCTAAATTCACAGATATACAGTACATCCAGAGAACTGGAGAACTGGAATGTCATCACCTGCCGTTCATGGTGAATCACAAGGACACAGTGAATCTTGAGTAGATGTGATAGTCATAACTGTGCCTATAGAGTAGTAAAAAATGCACAGCCGGTTGGAAACTGGCAGTTATATATATGTCCCAGTAAGTCATAAAACAAACACGAATTCAAAGGGGAATATTATTTGCATATTGTTGAATGCATAGGGTGACTCTGGCTCCCTTATGTTGCCTCTTTGCAAATGCTATTTATGTGTTGGCTTCTGAGGATGCAGCTTGAATTCAGTAAAAGAGGAGGTCGATTTTTTTTTTTTTTTTTTTTTTTTACACCCCTGTTCTGAAGTGAGCAATCTGGGTTTGTGTTGTCGACATTGTTGAGCTGCGTGACTATCTCAGATTGACTTGCGGGACACTAATAGCCCAAGTTTGAATTCGCATCATTTCCAAATCAATGGCTGTGGCCTCTGTGCTCAAGCTTTTGGGACAAACAATCAATGTAAGTGAGGAAATAATGTCTGCTTTTTTGATTTCTTTTTGAGTTTTAAATGTGCGGATACCTTTCTGCAATTGGCAACAGGGAGTTCAGATTGGGACAAAACCAACAACAGGTAATACATATAAACACTGTGGCGACACGCCAACAAAATATTATTCTGTCTATAAGCCAAACAGTATTAAATGGAAATTGGGTGAATCAGTACAATTTCAAAGATGGAACAATAAATACGAACCAGTCTGTTTCAATTCAGGATATTGGTGTCAAAAATCTGATGCTAATTCAACCATTTCCACAGGATTTGAAAGCTCTCTGTTTTTTGTTTGTTTTGTTGTATATTACTGCATGGGCTCGATATACATAGCAATGTATCGGATGACAAGATTTCTAGTCATTGGACACTCTTAGGATTCAAAGATATTCATAACATTTCACGGATTAATATTATCAATATATTTTCCGACAAAACCGCACAAAAGTGACAGCACAGGTCTGCGCCAGTTTCTTTGTGCTGAAACTTTGCAGCCCATTCATCAGCAGATAAAAGTCAAAAACATCCCAGGGATCACCTCGCATCCATACTGGAAATTTTCAAACCTACTTAAATCAAATGCCGACATTCAGTGCCAATACGGAAGGAAGGGGATGAAGTTTTCTGACTCTCATACAGGAGAGGGGACAGAGGTGACGGAGACCAGGGAGGCCCCTGAGGTTGACTAAACTCACAGGGATGCCCATGGAAATAATTTTAGACAACTGCTACTTTGTGACATGGAGTGTTTTCCTGCTGGAAGTAACGACAACAATACTCAGATAGACTGTGGTTACACTATCACCACCAACTTGAATGGTTGACACGAGGCAGGTTGGGTCCATGGATTCATGCTGTTGATGCCAAAACTTTGACCCTACCTACAGCCTCAGCAGCAGTCCAGCTTCATCACAAGTTTTCAAGGCAGATTTTTTCAGTATTTAACCCTAACCCAGTGTCGGTGAATCCATGCCCATTGCAGCTTCAGGTGTCTGTTCTAGGCTGACAGGAGTGGAACCTGGTCTTCAACCACTCCATTCTCCTCTGGCTTCTCTGATTAGCAAAGCCTTTGGATGGATTTTATTTTTCTCATTATTTTCAGTAAACCCTGCACTGTTGTGCATGAAGAAATATTCAAACCAGCCCATTTGATGCTCACAATCATGTCATGGTCAAAGTCACTGAGGTCACATCGCCCCCATTGTGGTCTGAATAAAGCGCTCTGTGAGTGTATATTCTCCGGATAAATGAAGTGCCAAACAAACAGGAGTCCAGATAATTTAGCACAGAGCTTAAATACCAGTGTTAGTTACCTGGAGGTCCCCAGGATCCAGGGGAAAACCTTTGAAAATATTAATTTCATTATTCATTGCTATCAAACATTGCACTCTTTGGAAATGGGCATTGAAGAGGGCAATCCATTCTGTTGCCTTCAGAAAATAAACCTAAACAGTCAAAATGGCTGAATTTCACTTGTGAAAGCTGCCCTACTTATGAAACTTTGATAAAGTTTAAGGCCCACAGCATGTCGCTTTCTACATTTTTCAAGACGGAAAGCAATACCAGTGTGATTGCAATAATGACTGTTGTCTCTTTGATTGATTATCAGCCCGGACTTCAATACCTCACCAGAGGTCTGGAGGTAAAATGCATCTCAGCTGTTTAGTGATTTTGAATTCCTTATCCATCATACTTGTTGGCATAGGCGCAAAGAAACGCCTGCATCTCTCCCCCCATACTGTGTTCATTCTCAGCAATAAGAAATTGTGCAATGCACAGTCCTTGCATGAGGTAAAGCTGGTATACTGTCCGTATAAGAACACCCTGTTGTTCAGCTTGTTCGTCCAGATGGCAACTATATTTCCTGTAAGATCATTTGGAAGGGCTTTGTTGCCGCCTGCCAGTGTTGCACTACACATGGAGCCCCTTTTGGATTAACAGGTCATTCCCTCCTGTTGCAGTTGTCAGCGCTGAGAGACAAGCGAGACCTTGAGGTTTGTCTGCAGGTGTTCCAGACACCGAGGGACTCAGAAAAGAAAAGTCGGCCATCTTTCTTGGTGTTATGATTACGAATGATTGATTTCAGCCGGAAACAGATAAATACAGAAAGAGAAATTAGAGTGGAACGCTACAGTGTAGTCTTGCTTTTTAATAACTGCAACAGCAATATGAATTCTCTTGGCTAGATTATTATTGGTGATATCAGGCACTGGGAATCTGGAGAATGAGGAGTAATGATAACAATAGTGGGGGAGGGAAAAGAATGGGATATGCCTCCTGCACATTCTTTTTAATGGGGTTTACTCAAGTTGCATTTCTTCTTGCACAATAAGCAATTTTTGCCCAGTCGATAAAAGCCGCTGCTAAATTGTTTACTTCCCTTCCAGGTAAATCATTTCAAAATTGGTTTGATATTAAGGCGTATCCCTGAGAGCATGTACACTCCGGATCTGGGTGATTACAAAGCAAACTTCTGCAACCTTTCTGGACTTCATAAGGACCCCTGTACTCTTTCTAATTAGCTCTTTCTCCCTCCAGGACACAAGATAATGGCCAGGTGTGAATGAAATTTGTAGGTGGATTTTTTTTTTTTTTTTTTTTGCCCCTGGTATGTGTCAGATGCTGTATATGTTATGTGAAAGAAACCAGTTCATTTGTAAGTCTTCAGAGTCAAGTGAGAGTAAGTCATGTTATTAAAGCATAATCTTGTTTCTGCCCTTGGTGGGGCCCAATTCTACATTTCCACTTTGGAAAAATTTACATTGGAAAAACTTAAAGGTATAGTCGAGGTATGTCGCTGTGCGTAGGCTACCCTATTTGCTTAGATGCAAATTTTATTTAACAGCTGGAAAATGTTTGGTTAGTTGTGGATGCTGATGAGACAGGAACATGGAACACCTGAGAAAACAAAATGCTACGTGTTAACTCTTTGGAAAACATTTTCTTTCCTTTTTTTTTTTTTTGCACATTATGTTCTCATCTGTTCACTGGTTTTGTTTAATCTCTCCACGGTTACAGATGCTGCAAATCCAAACACATTTTTACCAACATTTTACTACTTGGCTCCTTCTCTGCAGCTGCTAGAATATTGCTACCATGTGAACTCGGTGTCATTGCGACCCTGCTCATTCTCTCTGTCCTCCCTCTACATCCACACTCAAACAGCTTCAGGCTCTCTATACATGATCACCAGCAGAATGACTTTGCACTGACATGAACCACTGCTTTCCCACAGAGAGAGTAATAATGGTGAATCTCACTGCAGCTCTACCTTGTTGAATACTGGACGGATTTTACAGTTGTAGTTATTTTAAATTTAACCCAGCTCTAATTAAAGTGTGGATGAACAAGAAACATGAGCAGCAGCTATAGCTCTCCAGAGAGCTCATATCTGCTTTGATTTAATAACTATGGTTTTTCATTAGGATGAATCTGACATTTCTTGTTCATAAGTGATGTGATGGTAAATCGGCAGTGCGCTCAGCTCTGAGCAGCGAAACAGCGTTCGACCCAGTTCAAGTCAGACGGCAAAGCGGTTATCAATTAAAATAAAATAAAAATAAAAATAAAATGTGGTTGGTGTACAACTTTCAGCTATCTTGATTTGCATTGCTGCTTGTGGCAGGAGAGCACAAATATGTTCAACTTTTTGGTTTAGTTAGATGTAATATATGCTGTACATGTCACCTATAAGTGGCTATATATTCACTTATATACGCACATAAGATAAACATTTCTAACATATGCAATACGTTTTTAAATATTAAAAATATTTATAGTTAAAATGTTGTGAGCGTATATGTTAATATTTCTGATTTAAATATTTTGTTTACTTATGGATTGTAGATGCTTATGCATGTTTGTCTTATTCATTTCTCAGTTTTAAACATTTTGATCTTCACATTCTGGGAAACTGGTTTCAGATTTTTGTGGAGCCTATTTAAAATCAACATATATTTACAGGCTTAGGGGTGAATAGATATGTATGCAACATTTTGACAAAAGAAACATACATAAGCGTATATTACTGCATGGGCTTGATATGCATCGCAACATGTTAAATAGTTCTAATTTCTAATAGGTTTGACATATAATTTATACTGATGTTTTTGATTTATATGTACATATATTTCAATTGTGCTAATGCCATACAGAAATTTGATACATGACACATTATATGTTTCTATCTTTAAGAGTACTGATGCCATATATGTCAACTATATCATTATCACATATATTCATACTCTGGATGTATGAAGAACCCAATGCCCAACAAAATATATATGCATTAAAAAATGTTCATGGTAAAACAATGTGCAACAATATATGCTATACTGTATTCTTAAAGTTTATTAAAATGACATACATATAAAAAAATGCTTATGTTTTTTTTCATTATTAATTTCTTATTCTTTCCTATTTTAATCATGTACATGTTCCTATCCTGGGAAAGTTGTCTTTTTTTTTTTTTTTCTATTTTGTTTGTATAATATCAGCACATATTACAGGCTTTGTGATACAATATAAGAATATGCGCTTGTCAATATATGAAACAGTTCTAATTAAGTATAGTTTTATACATGTTTTACTGTGGTAGTTTACATTTATGTACATATCTTTTATATATGGAAATTTAATATATGTGCATACTGTATATTACATTCGTGCTATTGTCAATAAGAGTTTTTTTGTAATTTGTCTGGTCCACAGCTTTTATGATAGAAGTTGTGAAAGTTGGTTTTAGTCAGACATTTCTTTGAAACCGCTCACACTTGAACTGTAGTTCACCTTGTAAAGCATTCCATAGCACTGTTATGTCAGCCCTGACAACAGTGTATGATACATTTTCATAATCGGAGGGCTTATGATTATTCAGACATAAAATGCATGTTCCTTTATACTTTCTCCAATAAATAACTGGTTACATGTACTTATCAACACTGTTGCTGCCATTCATTGCTTTTCTATTTAAGGAGAAGAAGGATTCTTCTGTTAACACATTCTGCATTTCTCAGTAGACCTCTGTGTCACCATGCTGCCAATTTTCTGAGGCCTTTCAGAGATCATTCCCACCAACGGATTGGTGTTGCTAAAGGATGTTTTTCACAATAAGGCATGGTGCATTACCATAGCCAGCCTCAGTTTACAGCCAGCAGAATAAATATCTCCCACTGTCAATAAACCAGGTGAATGAGGGATGTTGGGAAGATTTAAAGAGCGAGTAGGCAGAGCAGAGGGAAGTCCTGATTATTGAGGTGTACATTTTCACCCTCCCTGAGCATTTGTCTTGTTAGCTGTTCATTAATAACAAACAGGCCTTGAGAAATACTTTGTCAACCTTATCGCTCTGGTCTTCTTTTTCATACAGCATCATTCCACACCCTTAGTGCTGTACGTGCCCTCCTCTATGACCCATAACTCTCAACTAAATCAACCTCGTGTGGAGAGCAGGAGGACATGAATCAACGCAGCACATCAGCAGGATTTATCCTCTCACCGACACCAACACAAACATATTCATTTTGTGAATTATTAATTTTCAAGCGCACACATGCAACCCCAAATGTGAAAAAACAAAAACAAAACTGCAATATGTATTGTGGCTTTTCAGCGCTCTGATGTATAAAGCGAAGGCTCTGCCAGAATTATTGCTTCAGTGTGTGCTACACTGCAGGGACCTCTAAAAATAAATGAGCAGGCAGACTGTAGGAAGTGGCGTTAGGTGGTTATTTAATCAGCATGCCTGTATTGTAATACCGTAGGTTTAGCTGTTTGTCAGTGTCTCTGTTATTGCTATATAAACGTGATTGGCACTTTAATGCCATTTGAGGTAAACACACTGGGTGGTTGCTGACTTTTATTGAATGTTATTGTTACATCTAAGTGTTAGGGTAGAGATGAAGACACAGATAGAAGCTGTTGCTTGTTGATAGTCCTTGCCAATATTCAATTTGCAGCTGTTTGATCATTAAATATTAGTATTTACATGCCGTGAACAAACATTGCTGAATTTTCTTCAAGGAGGGTGAAGGAAACTGAAAAAAGAAGGGAAAATAAAAAGGAAAGAATTAGAAAGGAGAAGATGAAAGAGGCAGAGTGAAGACAAGGAAACAGCTGATGAGAAGGAAAGACAAGGACACAAAAGGAGGAGGATGTAAAAAGGAGGGTGAGAAGGAAGAAGATGCGAGAAAAAGCAAAAGAGGAGAAGGATAAAGAGGAAGTGCTGGAAAATGAGAGAAGACAAGAAGTAAAGAAAAGTGAGTGAATGAAAATAAAGATAAGGGGTAGAAGGAAAGGGGAAAACAGACAGGAAATAAAAAGGGAAAGACGGCAGAAGAGAAGGAGAAAAATGGCTTGATGAAGAAAAGAAAGGACTGAGGATAGAGGAGACAAGGGAAGAAAAAAAACTTGAAAACTTGAAAATGAGAAGAGATGGGAAAGGATGACCAGGAAAATGAGGAATTAGGAGAGAAGGGTCAAGGAGAAAGATTAGGATACAAAGCAGAAAGAGAGGGAGAAAAGAGAATGAGGACAAAAAAGCGCACAGAAGAGGAGGAGAAAAGAACTGGGATAAAAAAAACAAAAAAAAAAACAAGAGAAGCAGGCACTCGATCAAAGGTAGAAGAAGAAGAATGCAATTCTAGTCATGTCAAATGTTCTATAGGTTGATCATGTTTTTCATCAAATCGATCTGGTAAAGGTAACAACACTATTTCAGTCAAGCTGTGTTTTCTGCGTCTAAGACTGTGCATGGATTTCTGTGCATATGATGGCATTAATAGCCCTTTTAAAAATCTCTTGTTAGGAATCCTTTCATCTCCAGTAATCCCTTTCTCTTTGGAAGTGCGGATTACGTCCATGTGCGGCGGACTGAAGTCTTCAGCCGCACAGAAACACGATAACCTTTCACTCTCACCTTCAAAGTCGCCCAGCAACAAGAACTCTGGCTAACACGCAGACATGTTCACACGCGTCTGCAAAAGGGGAGAATGTTTATCTCGTCCTGTCACTATGAGACGGCGCCGTGCCATTACATTTGCGGCTGCCAGAAAGCTCGCCAACACAGCCAAGCACCGCTGGTTTCCATGGAGGTAATCTGCAATGGCAGAGGCAGGCTAGATTATGGATAGAAGACACGACTGCGGGCTGGCCACAGGCATCCCCCCAAGCTTTTGTCTGTCACGCTGTTTCACTGAAGTGCAGGGCACCTCTTTGGGGGATGAAAGGATCTATCTGTCTGTAACTGAGCTTGCAGAGAGGATGAAATGGATTTGGCGGGGAAACAGGGCCGGGCAGGGCTGGTGAAACGTTTAAACATCTCCGCTCGACTCGAGTCGGGAAAAGCAGATACACAGAGCGCGACCGCTCGGCTCATAACAGGTGTCCAAAGCAATCATGTAACACCAAATGAAGACAACAGGCCCCGGCGCCACTGACCCAAACGAACCCTCTGTAAAAGGTGACGTGGCATGCACACATAAAAGCCACATGGATTGATACTCCAGATACAGTATCTAAATCCTATCATATTTAAAGACTCTCGTGCATGATATATGAAAAAGAAAACCTTTCTCAGCAAGAACAACATCATTGACCTGTCACACTGGTACATGTAATATCATCTCTCTGCTCCATCACGTTCTCACCTCTGTGTCAAGACTTTCTGTCCCTTTTGACATTTTTTTTTCTTTTTTTTTTTCTTTTTTGCAGACATGCCTGAGCATGAAATCCTTCAATACTGACTGCGGCCTGTGCATTCTGTGAAGCACGATTTGAAATTCTACTTTAAATGGTTTTCTGTCTTAAAGTGAACTGTAAGCGTGCGGAGTCATTCTTCTCGAATTCACGCATCTTCGAATGTTGAAACTACCACTTACAAATAAATGGGAAATACTGTATGTGTCACTGGGAAAAGGCTGCTTTTTTTCACGAGGGCATGAATCCAAGAGCTGCTTGTGAAAATGAAAAATAAAAGAGAAAATATGAGAGGAATAAAGGCTGCTGAGAGATACTTTTATTTACTTTGGAAGTCCAAAAGTTTACAAAGTAATGACTGCGGCAAAAGACATGACATTTTGATTTAATTTGATATGAAGAGAAACAACAGCAAATGGAAGCACTCACAGAAGCTGAATAAGATGTATTGTTTGACGGCAGAGAGCAAATGCAATAAAAAAAAAAAAAGAAGGAAACAGAACTACCTTGCTCCGTCTACAAAAGCATATAATTTCATTGAATGTTCGGTAAAGGAGATTACCGTTTCATCAAGCTTTATTTCATGAAGTGTACATAATGGAAAGTGGTACCTGTATTTCATAAAACCAAGGAATCGTGCAGCACTTGCAGACAGTTCTTGCAGAGACGGAGAACAAAGTTGGCCCGACCTATCTATTTCTGCTGGTTTATATAGGTCTAGTGTGAGGGATGTCAAACCACCGGAGGATAGTGTGTCAGAGGCAATATGCATTAGGCGGGATCTTGCCTGTGGGGTGAATGCAAGCAAGGTCAGGAAAGGCATTTGTGTTGGAGCAACTCATGTGCTAATGGTGGTGATGAAGTTGCCAACAAAACTGCACTTCAATGCATCAAACCGTTTGGATTTTATACTTTAATCTAACTCTTACAGCCTTCGTGCAGTTTTCCTAGAAATTACATTCCTATCGAACTTAAGAGCAACAGTGCAAAGTATGTTTTGTGGGAAACTAAATCACTGGCTGGATTATGTTCAGATGCATTGTTTTCTTTAGTTTTTTGAATGAGTGAAGTGTTACATTTATTCGAAGCAATGAAGTCACTAGGACGTGGCTGGGTGATGGGGGGGTGCAGCCCTACAGAGTACGCAACTGTCGCACCGGAGGGCCAGGGCTCACATCCAGAGCACCACCTGTGGCCAGGCTTAGGCAACAAAAGTATCCTGGTTAACTTTAGAGAAAGATCATGGGTTGGTGGATATTGGACACTGTGAGAACCCACAGTGACATCTTTGTGAGCTGCCATTTCAAAGTCTCGTATTTGTATTTTGGCCATCGCCATGTTGTTTTTTGTTTTTGTTTTTTTGTTTTTTTTTAACTATAAGAAACCATATTTGGAGGAGAAGGTGGAGCTGAGGAGGAGTGAGGGGTGGAGCTGACCTGCTCTGTGCTCTCTCCTGATTGTCAGGCAGGTCGCTCAGTGTGGTACAGCCTGGCAGTCACACAGTAGCCACGTCCTAAGGCATCCCCTGCTTATGGTCAATTTTCCTCTAAATGGGACTATGATTGAAAAAAAATCATGTTGTATTGAAGACTTGAAACTAGAATTTGAGATAATAAACTTATCAGGAAAACATTTACTGAGCCAATAAATCAACTTACAAATACAGTTATTTTTACAACCAGTGGAGTCGCCCCCTGATGGTCATTAGATAGAATGTCACTTTACAGCCTTGGGGTCTACGTTCATTTTTATATAGTCTACGTATTGTACTACTATTGTACTACATTGTCTGTAAATTTTTATTAAATTTCTATATGTATTTTTTTTTACATGTACATTATGTATACATTATATATTGTTACTTTGTACATATATTTCATATATGGAAATTCATGTGTAGACATAGTAATATATTAAAATGTTTCCATGTGGCTTAATGTTGCAGTTTTGTTTGTCTTGACCTCGACACAGCTTACATTTAGTTTAGTTCATTTAGTTTAGTTTCATTTAGTTTTCTTTCAACCGTGACCACATTTTCCTAACCTTAACCAGGTCATTCTCACCGTGTGAACATAACCAGCTCATTATCATGGAACAGATGAAACCCCACATAGAAGTTTTGGAAATGCTATATAGCAACAAACTATTTTCTTATGAGGTATAAACATGTTTATGTTGTGTAAGAATTTGCTCTTTTAAGGAAAAAAAACTAAGTTTCCTGGCAAAAAAAACCCTAATCTTCACTTATGCTTGTGGTTATTTTGCTCTCTGATTATCATCATTTTCCTATAATTATTTACCAGTACACCCTCGGTATCAAGCGATAACAGCATAGAACAAATAAATAACACAATAAATAATGAGTAAGCTCTATTTAGAAAACAAACAAAGCTCATTTTCCTGGGGGGATTGTGCAGTTGCTATTTCATTATTTGTAGAAATAGCAAGCCAAAAAGCAGAACCACTTTACAACACAACAAATAAGAATGTTGGAGGAAAAAAAAAAAAAAAAAAAAGGCATTATATAGGATCTGAAAATTGAATAAGACAAAGAGCTCATTAAACCCCTTCCCCTCGATGGTTGTTTCTCCAATGCACTATGTTGAAACTAATGGTAAAAATACCAGAGCAAAACACATGTCAAGGTGACAAGAACAAAAACCTATTTATTTATTGTCACAGGAAAGGTCGCTTTTCTCCTTCTGTGTCTCTCTAAGGTGTTTTGTTTTTCCTGTATATATTAAAGCAAGGTGACCCACAGGTGTAGAGGTAGAAGTTGTACCTCAATGATCAACCAGTCACTGATTCCGGTGCATTTTTCCTGCTGAGTGGCTTAAAAAGTGAAAACATCAGTGACCGGGAGACTGACTTCAGGAAGCAACCAAGAGTTAAACCTTCCCATCGCATACACACATACAGCCATCTTTTAGAAGATCTGATGGTGCACAGTATATCAGTCATCACACCAGGCAGCTGTAATTTTCTGCAACATATGCTGTGAAAATGACTTCAGCATTATGCAGAAGCTTTAACTCCGTCCATCACTATGAGAGGTGCACAGTTTTTCCTCCTTCCCTCGCTTGCCGAAATCCTTCGAAGGCGACAGAAGTGTTGGCACAGAGCTCTCCAGCCGGGCGGGGAGGCATCTTTTGATGGGAGTGGTGATAGAAACCTTGTGGCGGTGTTGGCTTTTAGCCTGTTGTGCTCTGCTGGACAGTCATTTTCTCACCGATTTGACATGCGTGGCATTTTGTTATCTAGCAAAGGACGCCCTGTTCAGGGAAGGTAGATTATTCACCGAATGTCAAGGAGGGATATTGTCTCTCCTTCTTCCTTAAGGGATCCAGAGAGCTCAGTGACAATGATTCATTCTCTCCCCCATGGTTTTTAGCAAAATAACAGTTGAAGGTAATGACATTACAGTGAGATGCAAATATCCCCATGCAGGTAAAGCTGGATTAAAAATGAATTAAAGGCACAGATAGAAGGTGATGACAATGGTTAGAGAGAAATGTTCTATCTTAAAATAGTAGAAACAATGTAGTATAATCCAAAATTCCTGTCAAAACACAAATCTCTGTAAATTCAATAATCAGTAGAAATCAAAGCCTTTCTGTGTTTGAGTTCTAAAAACGAATATGTCATAACCATATAACAATCATCCCTGCAGGCCTAAGGGTGGCTACCAATGTCATTAGATGTCTATTCAGTTATCAACCTGATTTTCTTTTCAAAATTCTGTCCAAGAACGTCTGCCAGGAGGGATAGCAAGACTTATTACATTATCAAAACTCGTTGTAAGTCTACACAAAATGTGGTGTTGCTAAATTTCATTAAAATCACATTATTATTATTATTATTATTAAAAACATCTATATCAGTAGGTTGGTCGGTTTGTCCAAAAGGCCTTTTGTAGAAAGCATTGACGTGGACTTGTGTGTCAAATTTCGATTCGATCGGCCCAGCTGTGTCAGTGTCGCGGCGTTTCGAAAACTGCATTTTTGAACCCTAATTACGGCCCCACCATGTGGCCAACTGGGCTCATATTTCTTGCGAAGACACTGCCCATCATTTCCAGCTATCGGGGCCAAGTTTCTAGGTCATTCCAGCTCATTGCAATTTGAACCACGGCGGAAGACAAATAATAGTAATAATAAAAAGGAAGAGGGAAAAAAAAATATTAAATATATTTGCTCCCTGAAAGCCATTATGTCACAGCATTAAGCACAGCATTTATCGCTGGTGGATAATTATAACAAATGGCGAGTAATATTGCTGTTCTGATGAGTGCAGTTAATACCACATGTCATAATTTGAACTCTAAAAGTGTTTTAGAGATTTAACTCTATAGACAACCCTACTCGAACACTGATGCTAATGCAAGAAAAAAAAAAAAAAAAAAAAAAAAAGAGTCCACTGTGGTTCCCAACTTGAAGGCTGAGAACCTTTGTAAAATAATGAGGATATGTTGTTATATTACGTATTTGGCAAATGGCTCATACATGAAACTGAATGTATCAGTAAACTGTACACAAATGTACTTGTCATGGCAGCGTCATGAAACTTTATGTCGATGTTTACTTGGTTAAATTAGGGAAAGGTTGTGCTGTGACATAATCCATACATGTATATTTACTTTTTTTTTTTTTTTGTATTTAACCAACTTCCCTTGACCTTAACCAAAGTTCTTTTGTTGCATAACCTAACCACAGATGGAGCTTCGACAGAATTACCTGTTTCATGTTTCATGTCATTCATTCCAAGAATGCGCTGCCTTTAATCATAATCCGCCCAGCCAATATGTTTCCTACAAGACATATTTGGTGCTGCGGTTTATTTGTATAGAAACGTAATTTTGAGGAGACAGGGTTGGTTAACACTGAGATCTTTGGAACAGATCCAGGGAGGCAGAAACCTTTACAGGCACTAAGCTGCTGTGGCCTAACAAATGGCACCAGTCAGAGCTCAGGCATTCAACACTGAAGGCGGTGACATTTCAGAGACCTTCTGGAAACTGAAGCAACAGCTTGAGTCTGGACGTAAAAAAATAATTCTTTCTTGAGCTTAATGACAACATATAATATCACAGACATTTTAGGCTTTAATGACTTTGACACTATTGTTTGTTAGGATGTCAAATATGATACAGTCTCATTTGCTATTATAACCATTAACTGTACGTAGTACAATAAAGTTATCTACTCTCCACTTTTATAGTAGAAGATGCTTCACAATTTTAATGAAATGCTTTTTCGGTGGTAAGGTTTTGCTGAAAAGTGAACTGTGTAAAAGATAGTCGCGCTCGCTTTCAGCACTTTCATCCTCAGGTTGATGCTGCTGTAGAAGTGTCGGAGCCTCTGTGTGAGACACATCAATCTTACATCAGGGCTCCAGCTCCCTCTGTCATCCCCAAGCTCAGTGTGGCCACGGTTAAATTAGCGAGTTCACCCGGGCGTTGTGTTTACATTTATGTCCGTCAGAGCTGATAAATACCTGCATCGACTACAGAGTCATTTGACCTGGGTGTAAATGCTGACGATACCCTTTTCCGTTGCTGTCAAAAGCCAGACGTTAGAGGGTGTACATGTGGAAAAGGGGAAATATATGCCGCTGTATCAAGAGTGATGTTGCCATCAGTGCAGCCTTCATCATACATATCCTCGTCATATGTGAAGATAGAAGTTTGCAAAGTTTGTATTAAATACACTTAGGGAAACTTGTCTATGTATGTATGCAACCTCCAAGGCTGAAAAGTTAAGCCATCACTGAAGTGCCAAAAACTGCCGTTCGTAAAATGGTCACGAGAGGTCGACTTATATAACTGTCCTGTTCGAATTTTATGAAGACTTAAAGTTCTACACAATTGATGATGTGGCCACTTTGAGTCACAGGTGAATGAGCATATGCCAGCCACAAAGTCATATGCACCAAAGTCTCAGCTTCACATGCATCCAACTGGGCGCTATCAAGATGGCGACAGCAGAGCAGTCCACTCTGAGATAGAAAAGCTCCTCTCAGAAACTTAACTCACGAAGGCTGCATCCATCTCCAGCAATCACACTTAGCAATGACTTTTTCCTATTTCATCTATAATACGCAAATAGCTTGAAGTTAATGTAGATGAGGAGAAAGCATCAATGCCAGAACATTAAAAAAATTATTAAATAATACCGTAGCATAAGGAGTAAACATGTTTGTTTCATCTGTGACTAACTCGGTGAAACATGGGCATCATGTTTCTCTGATACTGCAGGTGTTGCAACACCCATAACCCCCATGGCTGTGGCATGCCTGTCTAAATGTCATCACAATTGCAGAGTGTGTTCAAGAGTTATGTCAGTTCAGGTAGTACCTGGAAAAAAAAAAAAAACATTTCCGTTGATTTGATATTTTATAAGGTTTGAAAGGTTTCAGTGTAGAAATGGGTGAAGCCAGTATTGATGCTGAATGACTCTAACCCTATCCACCATCACTTATGAGCATAAGCAAGTGTTTTAAAAATGGCTGCACTATGGCACTGACTGCAGAAAACACTTCTTTTCCATCCATTTCCCAACATTTCGAAAAAATCATCAAAGAAGCAAATGAATGGGGCTTAAAGCCACCCAGGTCTAAACTTTAACTAAATATGTTGACAGTAGGCTGGGGTTATATCCACATTCTAATATGTTGATGTGATGTATCATATAATTTTATCCTGGGGATGCATTGTAATATAATTATATTACATTATGTAGGTATTATATTATACATGTTTGTTTCTTTTTTAAATACATAATTATATTATTGCATTTTGTGTTTCAGGTAAAAGTAATGCTTTATTTGTCACAAGGTACAATGCACAGTACACAAAGCAGAATGAAATGAGGATCTCACAGTAGGGCAGGCTATGCAAAAAAATCTATTATAAGAAATATTGAATATGGCAGGAAACACAATTTTTAGAAGCTCTCTGGGAATGATTCACTCACTACTGAACTACCAGACTGCTGCTCCAGTTTTGTATTTTGCTTTTGTTAAAATTGATTAAAAAATCTGAAATTCTCAGTGGGTTTTGTCATTCGTGGCTGCCTAACTGTCCAACAGTTTTATCCATCGTATTGGTAAGCCTCATACACTGCACTAGTGTGTGGATGTGTGCATGTGCGTGTGTGTGAAATCCACAAGATCTCCGTCTCCCGTCCAGCCATCTTGCCAGCTAACTTTGCAGTCTGCTCACACCCACACAGTCCTCTCCTTTGGACAAACACAGCAGTCTCTTCTGTGATGGATGTGGAGTCTAAGTGCCACCACTGTTTTTAGCCTTCTAAATATTTCTGCTCTCGCACAAACGCCTCCATGTGCTTGACACTGGCTTCTCTGCTTGGCCTCTTTGTGTGCAATATTTGCACCTGTTCCATTTGTCTCTCCGCGCGGCACGATGCTTTTGCTTTTCCATTTCTTTTTACCCAACATAATTCTGTGTCTGTTGTCTGCGTGTCTCAGAGAAAAAACAACACGAGAAACCTATTGTGGCAGCTGTGATAATTTCCCTGACAATAGTGTGGGTGAGGGAAACATATTGCCTGTGAAGAAGAAAATATCTGTGTGTATGTAACGCCATGCATAAGCTTGTGTGGGCATCCATATGTTAGAATGTGTTCTTCTTCCTTCCTATATATGTAAATGTCCTCCATGTGCTACTCCAAGATCTGTGTGTGACTTTGACTTTATTATGGCTCACATGATGCCACATTATAGGAAGCCCATAGTACCTGCGGTGCCAGACATGGTGCTCTCAGCGGCCTTTTGTCTGAGATTTGTTGGAATAAAAACTGGGCTGTACTGCAGAGGGCAGGCTGGCCAACACACTGGCAGACAGGGAGGGAGGGGGACAGGTTGAAGAAATATACCAACCTTTTATGAGACTGAGGAAAATGTTAATTCTGGAGCTAAATTCTAATAAATCTTAAATTATATGCAAAAGAATCTAGAGGTCTTTTGTAAGAGTCCAGCCTAATAAAATTCACACAAATTATGGCAATTATAAAAGGTTTTAAATTTGTAGGACTATTTTCATGAAGGTTATGGGAAACTGTGCTGTGCACAGGACGGATGTGCAGTCAGAGTTACAGAGTTAATGACAGGGATGTCCCAATCCAATCTGCAGGACCGATATCACAGCTCAGTGCATATTTAAATTAATTGCTAATGGCTATATTAAGCCTGATAAAATTCTTTATTTATTCAACTCCACTGTCATTAGCAATGAATGCAAACACCATGAAACCACTGTGCCGAAGCACCATGCCGCACAAATGTGTGGTCAACCTGTTGAGCCCGGGTCAACGCTTTTCACATTGCAGCCACAAAATGACCCAATCAGAATGGTCAATATTGATATAATATAGGTACTGATAGATGTTATAATTAAGTGCAGCTAATGCAAAGGTGAGGCAGAGCAGTCTGTCGTGATTTCATAAGACAAATGTATCACTAATAGGTTGTGGCTGAATAGACTTTCATCACTGCCAAATGATTTGCCAGAGGCACTGCTTTCCTTGGTAATTACATTATCACTTGCTTGTATAAATGATTTAAAAAAAAAAAAAAAAAAAAAAAACATTGTATGAAATTCTGTGTTCTCGGGAAGCAAAGGGTGCAGGCAATAAGAAGTGTCCTTTTGCCCAGGCTGTTCCCTAAACATGAGGGCATCTACTAATTTCTCTGAGTATTGATATTGGAAATTGTGATACTATCAGTACTTCAGGTATTGATCTGCCCACCCCAACTGCAATGCAATGCAACATGAACCAGCACTGCACTGCACTGGCTAGTCAAGTACGTGAAAACAATGCACCCCTGAAGGACTATGTGTAATGTCAGTGACTGAAATGTAGCTCAGTTGTTTACCTTCTACTTTACAGCATAAACTCTGCTGTTTTTTGGTGTCTGATAAGCTTTGGAAACTCATAGATGTGATGCTAAAACTGGACTTCTGTGATTTGATTTTATCTTTTCACTGATAGCTACAGCAGCGAGCCAACACCAGGCTCCTGTGCATTGGTTCAGCGTAGGTCTTGTAAATGTGTCATTCTGCTTTGTTTACAACACCAAAAAACCTTCTGCTAACACACAGCAGTGCGAGTGGTAAAGTGATTGGAGCATAAAAAAGAATTAGCACATTAACCCTCATTAAACAGCAAGCAATAGCTTTAGTGAAGATATTGACCTGGCAATGACCACAGTGAAATAAGTGGAGCTGCTTTGAGTGACATACAAATGTGTCACTTTGCCTCTAGCTACTACTGCAACACAAATCTAAACACTTCTGCAAACACTACAGTTAAACCATCTATATTTTGTTCATGTTGCAAAAAAAAAAAAAAGAAACTGTCTAACTTTTCCTCAGCAAACTGCTCCAGACTGACACTGCTCTCCCTAGACACCGCATGTGGCTTTGTCTGAAAATGTTAACATTGCTATTGCAAGAAGACTTTTGGACACATTTGGTGGGCTGATGTTATGTGTTGAAAATGTTTGACTCAAATGAATGAATGTTGTACTATACTATGTTATACTAACTGATAAACTATTTATTTGGCGAAATGAGAAAAGCAAGTCAACCTTCAGGCTTTAATAATGACCTTTTGTTTAAAGTCATTATTCCATGCAAAATGGAAGCATTTGCACAAAACGCTCATTGGAAACCATTGAAATAAGACTCTCATGTGACTATTTTTCAATTAAGTCAGTATTGTGTTTGGTATTAATTCACCTAAAAAAAAAAAATCTGATTCTTATAACGTATAGCTATATGCACATAGTGTTATGGTGGTGCACTAGAGAGACAATTTCAGCTGGGATATGGATGATGCTCACGCACTTACTGTGAAACAAGCCTCCGAGAACCTCCTTTAACAGCCTTCTGATTCAAAACAGAAGCTCAGAGAATCAGCCTCAGACTGCAGCAGCCACAAACCGACCATGAAGAGAAGACATCAGCGCTGAGCTGTTTCCTGCCTCTTTAGGGAGGAGAGAGTAATGCCGGGAGTCAGGCTGAGAGTCAGAGATTCACTGAAGGGTGTCAATATAGTACAAAATAGAATTAAAGTGTAATTAGGGAAATCATTACCTGACACTTCTGCAGTGGGGGATTTGGTTAATTTACTGAACAATCCTTCAGCGAATGGACTGTGTCTTGGAAGATTTTTCCGTCAAGGGTGACTGAGTGGAAGAGGATGAATTCATAATGTGCCCCTTAATAATGGAACACAGATTCAATCAAATCTTCTTTAAGAGTGTTTATGCAGTGTAAAAGATGGCAAAGTTGGTGCTGACAGAGGCATATCTTATCCTGCGTCGAAGCCTAAGCAACAACTGTGTGGGGCAATGACTAGCTCTCTGTATGCTGTCAACGTTCCTTATCATAATCAAGCTTCCTGAGATTTGACGCTGTGTTGTGCTGTGTGACACAATAATTCCATAGGACATTTACTTTCTGTGCCACATTTTTTCAGTTTTCATTCAACCAGGTAAAAACCTTTTTATTCAATTAAAATGCGTAACATTTTCCTGATAATTTTCAAAGTGATTTGGATTCTCCAACCTTATCAGTTCTTCTGTACAGCAAACAAGGAGAGATTTACATATACAATTTAAACAATGGAAGCATCTGCAAATATGTAGTAATGGCCGGTCGGCATTAGCTTAGAAGGCTGAGTGGATTACAAGATTAGCACAACCAGAAATAAAACGCAATTCACTGTGCAAACACTTTCCGACATCTTCAGACTAATAGTTGGTGTATTCATCATAGACTATACATAAAAGTGGATGTTGACTCTTGCTCACTGGTAGCAAACAGAAGTCTGATTGTATAGAAGTCAATGGGAAAATGGCCCGACTTCTCCCTTGATTTCACTACCTCAGTAAAAGTTTTCCTAATGTGTTTATGGTCTCAGTCTCTAGCTTGAAGTCTTGTTCAATACAACGTGGTGTTCGTTTTGTAAATTATGGTCCAATTTAGAGGAAAACGGATGATAAAGCAGGGTACACATTATGGCGTGGCTACCCATTAATTGGCAGACGGTATGACACACGGCAACCGGCCCGACAATCAGTATGGAATACAGACTAAGTCAGATTTACTCTTCACTCATCTTTGAGTCCATCGTCTTGTCCAAATATAGTTTCTTCTGGTTTCAAAAACTCTATTCAATTCAATCCAAAGCCTTTATTGTCATTGTATGCGGCATACAGCGAAATTGTGAAGATAGCGATGGCCAAATTACGACCTTGAGGACTCAAAAAATGGCAAACCGACGTGTGACATCAAAGTCCAACTTGGTAATCATAAATAGTAGATCATACAAGAAGGGTTAAAAAAAAAATTACAAGTGTTTCCTCACCTGTAATAAAAAAACAGAATAAATAACTTTAGCTTTCAAACACACACTGCAAAACAAGTAGGATTTTGGATTTATCCACCTTAATACAAATTTAATTTAGGTTAAAAGTAGCTGAACAACATCTGAAGCAGAGACTGGATGAATTGAAGCATTTACACTACTAATGAGGATCAGTAATAGATAGCATTATCATCAGCATAAAGATGGTGCAACGTATGAGTAAGGAAGAGGAAGACCAAGCAAGACTGACACATTCAGTTTTAGCTTTGACCCTTAAAAAAGCCTGTAAGCTCTAAAAGTAGTTGATGTCTTTGGAAATAAATGTAGGAACAATGTCGGTGACATTGCTGCACGCTACGCACTGATCGTTTTCAGGCTAAACAACATAGTAGCTCACAAGTTACATGACCGCAATTAACTACAGTAGGTCCCTATGGGAGAGAGATTTATGAGCAGGTGCATGTTTTTGTGTGTTTATTTGTATGTGTGATTTTGAAAGTGCTTCACTGGGGCATTGCAGTATGGGGTGTGTGGTGCCATTATTTTCACAGAGGAGCTTCATTTGTTGCTCCTTCTCAAGTAATTAATTTATTCATGCCAGTTAAAAATAAAACCAGGAGAGGACCCTTGTGAGAATATTAAGGCAGGGGAAGGAGCTGGAAGGGAGTCAAAACATCTGCTAGTCGCACGGCACAGCCGCATCCATTAAGAATCAAAAAACACACAAAATGTTACTTTATGTTGGTGCTGTTACGCGTTGTACTGTTTCATGCTTTATCACTTCATTTTGGCAAGAGTATACCCAAAACATTTCTCCTCCTCCAAATAAATGTGATCTTGACTTCTGAATATTGGTGCACGCCTGAATGGCTCTTTTGAATTTTTACTGTGCATGAAATCTACAGGATTTTGAAGTGTAGCTCTTCAGAGTTCCCCATGAAAGTTAAAAAAAAAACTAATAAACTAATAAGCCAGCCAAACTGGATCTTAGAATATGATGCCTAATTCGGAGAAGGTGAGCGTAACTAAAAAAAGACAAAAAAACAAAAAACAAAGTGTTCTAAGTGCAATTTTTATATGCATGTTTAAACATGGCTAATCGCCCAGTGCAAGGATACAGCCAGTGTGTGCTTTGTGGGTAATGATGCAGCATAAAATAAAAAGGTGTGGAAAACATGACCTTCAGTCACTGAATATCACGAGGTAAACAAGCACCAGTGGAGGAAAAAAAGAAACTCAATTTGCTTTTACAAACGTATTCACTTTTTCTCTTCTAATACCCTTTCCTCTTATAATATGCACCCACATGAACATTTGCAATGATAAATATGTTAAATAAACCTCTAATTAGATTCCAATGCACAAAATGACTTTAGGTAAACTCAACTCACATCATATTGTGATTGTCTTTTGTTTTTTTCTGAACATCTTACCACTTAAACATTTTTTTTTTTCAATTATTATTATCTTTGGGCCTTTTTGTTCCTTTATTGTATGTGTGGAGAGTATGGGACAGAGATAATAAGAATAATAAGAAGGTTATTTATAAAGCACCTTTTAAAAACAAAGCTTACAAAGTGCTTTGACATGAGGATCAGAGCAGGACAAAACAAACGGTAACACAAAAAACTCCAAAATATAACAGGGAGCATATGGCATTCATGCACACACACATACGTGCACACGGACACAGTAAGGGGAATACAGGGAGGAATAAATAACAACAACAATAATAATATTAATAACATAAGTGATGGAGAAAGGATAACATAGCAAGGAGTAAAAAGAAATAAAAGAAATACAGAAGAAATAAAAAGACGACATCACATCAAAGCAAGTCTATAAAAAATAAGTTTTTGGAAGTGATTTAAAAGAAGTCACTGATTCCACCTTATCTCCTCGGGGAGATCGCTCTAGAGCCGAGGAGCCCCAATAGAAAAAGCGCAGTCACCTCTAGATTTAAGCTGCGACTTTGGCAAGACCAGAAGGACTCCACCCGAGGATCTAAGGCTGCGTACTGGCTCATAGGGCTTAGTAGTTGAGTTATATAACTCAGAGCCAGGGCGTGGCGTGCTTTGAAAGTCATAAGTAAAATCCTCAAATCAATTCTAAAATGGACAGGGAGCCAATGGAGGGAAGCGAGGATTGCAGTGATGTGATGCCGTCTGTTAAAACCAGTTAGAAGCTGAGCTCCTGTATTTTGGACTAGTTGGAGGCGGGGCAGAGACCTGTGATTTATGGCAGAGAGGAGGGAGTTGCAGTCATCCTGTTCTGAGGTTATGAAAGCACAAATGACTTCTTCTAGATCTGAGTGTGCCAGGAACGATTTGAGTTTTCTGACATGGGTCTTATTTGAAGGAAGCAGGACTGGACAGTTTTTAAAATATGGTGCTCAAAGGTTAAGTTTGAATCAAGCATTACACCAAGATTTCTGGCAAAGGCTTGAATATTTGGAGACCAGGGACCAAGAGCATTCTGAATGGGAGAGATGAGGTCTGGTGGGTTAAATAATCTAATTTCAGATTTTGAATTATTAAATTGTAGGGAATTTCGTGCTGTGCAACAGTTAACATCATGGCGGCACTCTACAGCAGCAGCAATGCTTTCTGATTGATCAGGCTTTAGTGGGGGGTATATCTGTGTGTCATCCTCATAGCAGTGGAAGGAGATGTTGTAGGTGCAAATGTTGTAGATGAAGCATGTACATTGAGAATAAATTTGGACTTAAAATAGAACCTTGCGGTACACCACGGGTAATGTGAGTTGTGGAAGAGTTTCAATTACCTATGGTAACCGAGTAGATTTGAATCTAAAATTTGTCTTGTTTCTCACAGTAGTCACAGCTTTAGGATGTATTCAGTCCATTCAGTTTAGAACATTTCCAGTCTCAGCCACCATATTATTTCAAAGAGAGCAAGAAGGGAAATAACATGCAGGAAAGAGTCCACCCCAGGCAGAATCACCTGATCTGAGCATTTGAGCCCTTATTCTATGTATACCAAACCACTTGGCTATTGGGTCTCCCCAACTTAAACAGTTCTTATTAATATTCTATATATCCTTTCATCTCCCTGGCCTAAAGTGACTGCTTAGGTCCTGCAGTTTCCCTCCACGTCAGTCATTTTCCAGCAAAACCCTCAGATCAAAAAATTCCATTTGTTCTGTAAGTGTTTGTGATCACATGTAATTTGGTTTTCTCTCCACTGTCCCGGTGTTGATGGCAGCTGATGAGGTTTTAGAGAGCCAAGCCTTTTATTCTCCCGAGAGCATGTCCCAAACAGCATCTGGCCATCCCTCATAGCCAAACACACACACACATTCACACGCATGGCACACACACAGTCTGTCACACAAACTGCCACATACACGCTGACTATACTATATTTAACCAGTTCAGTCTGTCTCCTTGCTGCATTAGCTCTAACCGTTTGTCCATCTGCAGTCATTCCATTAAATCTCACTGCAGTCTGTTGTCTGCTGTTTAAAATCTCACTGCTGTGTAATTCCAGTATTGCAGGGACATATGGTCTCTGATAAAAATGATGATATTATGTCATTCCAAATGAGAAGCAGAATCAAAATCAATTCAATATAACTGCAAGGAATCTGTCTTTGTAACCCAATTCACTTATAAAAACAGCGGAACATACAACGGTACCGTTCAGTAAACGATGTGATTTTTTATTTTTTTTTGGTTTGTTTTTTGCAGGAGTCACAGCTTTAGGATGTAGTGCTGTGAGAAAAAACATTCAGTCCATTCAGTTTAGAACATTTCCAGCCTCAGCCACCATATTATCTCAAATATAGCCTGCAGCTAAAGATTGAGCATTACCTACAATTTGTTATGGTCATAGTCTCAGGGATTTTGAAATTATGATGTTATTAGGGTGGCTATAGTAGAGGAATTAGTGAGAGAAGAGAAGAGAAGAGAAGAGAAGAGAAGAGAAGAGAAGAGAAGAGAAGAGAAGAGAAGAGAAGGGTAAATTCAAAGCTATCAAGGACACTTAATTTATCCAAAAATGAAAATCTTCTTGTCTACACAGAACAAGTTTGCATGTCATTACAACATAACAAGTTAGTTGGTGCAGCTTCTTCCCCAAAACAGTGATAACCCCATAAAGAGGTCATTTGAGATCCAATGTGAGCAAACAGTGACCATAAAATTACTTCAAACATCGTCTTGCTGCACAATCCAACTATTCAAAAGTTCAATATTTACCTCATTATCTCCCAGATTTTCCTCCCTCGTGGCCGTGCAGCACATGGAAAAGTTCAGTTGTTGTCCTTTTTTCTCAGCACATTTTTCTAGAATTTAAAGCTGTAAATGCATGATAGTTATCAGTCACAAATATTAAAACCCTGGAACAAAAGTATTTCCTTTGACATTTAGCTTGGTTGCTGCAGAACGAGGCAAAGCAACTTCATGTATTATTAGTAGGATTAAGGGGAAAATGGTTAATCAATTAATTGAGCTGCAGGAAATTCTAATTGAATTATTATATCAACTGTTAAAACTGCTGATGGTCATTTAAGTGTCTTTTGGGCGACAAGAATAAGATTCTAAACCGATAATTTGAGCTAAATGCCAATTCAATGTCTACAGTGGTCAGTGTCTACGTTTAGCATGTTAGAATATTTACTGTGCAGAAAAATGGCTGAGGCTGGTAGATATGTTCATTTTTTTTAGATATTTGGTCAAACTGATATTTTGACTGTTATGATTGAGCTACAGCTATTGTTGATGAAACACCGGCCAATTCCATATGGTGAAGGTCTCGGCAAAATTATGGTATTGCATTAAGTATGACCAGATGACCTCAGTACATCTACCATTGCTTCGAAAACAGACTATTAAGGGCTGAGAGTTAGAGACTTATAGTTAAGTCGCCCACTATATTGTGATGTTTTTTTTTTTTTTGCTTCTTTTTTTTAACTTACTGATTGTGTGTGCTTTGCAGTACCTGCAGTTGATGGCATCATTCACATACAGAAGTGGGTGACGTTTCATCTCAACTTGGTTGGAAAAACGATTGGACCCAAAGGGGT
The DNA here is from genome assembly GCA_038496675.1 of Rachycentron canadum. Taxonomy (NCBI): domain Eukaryota; kingdom Metazoa; phylum Chordata; class Actinopteri; order Carangiformes; family Rachycentridae; genus Rachycentron; species Rachycentron canadum. The sequence goes on along the minus strand of CM076656.1, from coordinate 2,581,726 downwards.
GCTGGGTGAAAAATCATGGGCTCACAAAAGTCATTAGGTTCCATCTTCTGGGCACCAATGTCTGAAACAAAATCCAGAGAAATCCATCCCATATCTACAGAGAGACGAAAACAATAATTCAGACAAAGAGTTTGACTCCATCCCCGGCTAACCTGTTCACACAGACTGTCCAGACTGCTAATCTTGCAGCCTCTCCCTATTTCTTGATGTAACAGGCACCAGATTTGCTTTGGCTACAGACAAATACGTGCACTTGGCATGCAATATGGGTGTTTTTTCAGGACGAAGGAAAATTACTTCAGCAGTTAGCTGTCATCTTTTCTAACCCTCGCCAGGAGGCCTACTCTGTGTGCTTGAAGTCTGCTATTTATACAAACTATAATGATAGCATACTGACGGTCAGAAAGAACTGCCAGCATCATAACTTGTGACTCACAGACTAGCAACAGCCTTGATAGTGACACATTGATTGACATGTCAGATTGATTGACACATCAGTGTTGATTTCAGATGCATATGCTGCATTGTCTATATTTTTATATATTACGCTAGTTAAGAGGAAGTGGGACATAATAAACATCTATGTAACACCTACTTGGCGGGACACAGGACAACCAACTTAAAACCTGGACAATCCCAGACAAACAGGCAGGCTTGGACAAACCTATGGTCACTGTAGCTTACGTGTGCGTCTCTGAGTACCTCTGCAGACTCTTAGGCTTGTTACTTTATGAATTATGAATTTGATCGTGAAAGAAATTGTCTCAAAAATCAGATTTTATGTTTCTTCAACAGAAAAAGAATGCCTGATGTGTGTCTTGCATTCTGTGCACTTCCTATAAGAGTGCAAATCAAAATAGACTGGTGCTACTAAGCCACTGATGACAGCTACACTTACAGTGGGTAAGCAATAGCAGTCATATCAGGCTTATATACAGTATGTGTGCTGCATGGAGAGGATTGGAGCTCTGAGGGTGTTTTAGCTGGACACTGCACAAGACTGGAGGCTGTTGGCTGAGGTCATTTATCAGCAGCCAGTCGCCGCAGGCAGAGGCTGGGTACTTTCTATCCCTGACCTATGTTCTCTATAAACTGAGACAATGTCCTACTAACACTGGGTTTTATTCAGGAAAAAGTCTCTCTATCACTGGTGAATTGTTTGCTTTTGTATTCCCTGGAGGAAATGAATCGTCCTTGCTCCCCCCCCCCCCAAAAAATGCAGACCGGTATCAAGGGGGAATAACTCTGAAGCGGTAAAAACAGAGGAAAGAGGGAAAAAAATAACACTAACAAGGTTTATACAATGGGTTGTGCCAGCTAAGCAATCTGTTTGGTCAGATAAGCATTCTTACCATATTTTATGAGACCCTTAACCACATTCAGCCCAGCTGGACAAAAATGAAACTGGTTGCTAAGCTAAAAAAGTGAGGTACTGTGCCAATCAGGGAGATAAGTAACCATTTGTACTACTGTTTTTTTTTTTTTTTTTTTTTTGGGGGGGGTGGTTGTTTCTTTGTTTATTCATATTCACCACTTAACATATGTATTGAATTGCCATATGTGCATCTGAAATTATAACACGTGAAAAATGTACATAAAACCTATTATGATTTGGGACAACTTCATATATTAATCTGGCCCATACAAATATGTATGTTTATATATGTATGTATGCTGATATAGTAGACATGTTACATAAATACATATCCTTCGAAAAGCCTGTCAATAAATGTTGCTATTATGTACAGTGGAGAAGTTTATTTAAATTAAATATATATTCACAAAAATTACACAAATGATCCAATATCAACTAATGCTGCTTTCCATAGCAGCATAAAGGGGGGATATCAGACATTTCTACATTCCTGCAAAGCATCATTGGTGCACACCTTACCTCTCTCTGAAGTTTTGTGTGATATATATGTTTACTGATGCGAATCAGTATGTATTGATTTGCTACATTATGACATGCCCATGGCTGCATATAGCAGCATTAGGGAGCTCTATATTCTCAGCTCCTTGCACCCTCTGTGTTGTCAGTGGGTGAAAAAACATCATTTCAACAATTTGGATGATTGAGTCAATATCTGCCTCCCTATTATACTCAGAATCACTGACAAGAAAACAAGAATATGTTATAACTGTTATAATCGCAACACCTTGAAAGCCAGACATACTGGAGTTAGCCATCTGCTTGTTAGCCCGGTGTTTTTCCACTCAATAAAAATGCAATAATGCTTACTCTTTGCTATGCAACACAGTATATATTTCAATCTCTGAAGTTAATGGTTTTTCAACTGGAGTGGCCATATTTGCAAATAACAATTTTGCTCCTGCAAATGAACTGAACTCCCTGATGAGGTGAAGAGTCTACCAGCCTTAACAGCCGTGAATGATTTCACGCAGGCTCCTTATCATATCATACACACGCACACACCCGCATGCATGTGTGAGCGCACACACGGGCTGTCGCGGGCTGCTTTCTTGACTGACTGTGTGAATGTCAGAGTCGTTCAATAAGAGAGGCAACAACAGGGAGAGGCTGAACATCTGGGGAGAGGCATGAGCTTCCCCCTCTGTGGATAAGCTGACACATTTTATTATTTCTCTGTTTTTCGTTGTCCCTCTCTTTCTCTCTCTGTGTGCTGCTCTATGCTTTTTGTGCTCTATTTGCATGAATAAGTAATGGTGAACGTAAAGTAAGCATGTGACACAACATAAGACTGGAGAACATATATGACATGACAACAGAAACAGGTCCACTAAACATTACATTTCTATACTGTACAATAGGTGATTAGACACTCTACAATTAGTTCACAGGGTTTCACTGAGCAGCTGGTTCTTCTCTGATGAGATGGCAGGTGAGCGGGTGCTTGCAGATTTTCTTTTGTGTTGTTCACGTGTTTTTCGAGCAGCGGAATGCAGACTAGCTTTTCACAATATTCAATTTCACACATATACAACCTTGGAAATAATGAACAAGAGAAGTAAAGGAAAGGAAAAAGAGTAATGCACTGAGGCCATTGCCAACATCTCCTGTTTATCTCTGAAACAGCACTGCTCTATCTGACTCCACTCTATGTGCACAATGCAATGGTATGTCTCAAACAGAGAATAACAAAAGCCCTCACCACGACTTAATAAGAAACAGGGTACTTAAAAAAAAAAAAAACCTTGAATTCTGAAAAGCCAAGCATGTTGATGATACAGACAGAGGACTAGACAACAGGCTCAGCATTTTCTTAAACTGTGTATTGAAGATAACCCCACCCTCTAGATTCCACTAAAATTCTCAGTATCTGCCAAATGCCCTTCTCACCTTTCACAATAAAAGCATCAGAATTAACATTGGCCAGACAAGAAAACACCCTTCTACCAACCCAAAGAGGCCAACGTTTTGACAGGATAATAAAATTTACAGAAGGATGTGAAACCACTTTGCAACCTTCTTGGGGTCATCCTGGCTGTGAATCTCCGGAAAACAAGACCAGCTAAGGTGGAAACGCTCATGGAACAGAAACCGCTGATATATAACTGAAATCATCATAAAATAAGGGTCTTCCCAGACTCCTGCCATAAATTGTAGGTTCATTTCTGAAGTGACATAAAGCACATGCCTCAATTAACATGAATTAGCTGCTTGTCTATTCAAAAACTAATTTTAGTCAGTAAATGGTTCTAAGAAAATTAGTCCAATTTCCTTGTCCGTGTGATGTAATTAGCTAGTACTCAACCATAGACTGTATTATATTAACCTGGTGAACAAATTGATTGCCATTTAACTTCCGTCCATATATTAATAGTATTCAAAATCATCTTGACAGTTAACTAGTCCTATATGTCATTCTGAACAACTCCTTCATGTGCTACACAATAGGTGTTCAAACCATATGAATTCTTTATTATGTTACATTATAAAATACAATTCATGTTAGGAATCATTGTTCGAGCTGAAGTAAGTGACCTTTGTCTGAAATCTCAATTAAATGAATCTGCCCAGGATAGAGAAATTTACAAATCAGTTCCTTCCCCCATTTCCCAAAACAAAGGAGCGGATACTCATTAGAGTGCAATTTGGGCGCAAAAAGGCTGGTTGATAAAACACACAAAAAAAGTGTTTCTCGGCACTTTTTTTGCACTCTCTTCCTTTTTGTAGTTCTTTTACTTCTGACTTTTTAGTTTCTTGTAACTTATGCTCTCACCAAGCCCCCTCTCCATTTCTTATTTCACTCTTTTAGACTCATATTCTCTGAACAATTTCTTTTTTTCTTCTTTGTTAAGCTGCACACATTTTAATCTTTAGTTGCAATAAGCCTCAGATTGTTATTCAATAGCAAACTGAATGAGCCTCATTTAAAAAAAAATATATTTTTGTACATCAGTAAGTCTTGCTTCAATAGTATTTTGGAAGTTTTGCTGTCTGGCCAACGAAATTACTTCCAAGACTATTTGACAAGTCTAGTGAAAAGAAATGACTGTATCAGATCTACTGACTCCTATCACAATGGACCAAGACACCAGAAGTGGCTGCCAACTTCTTCCTGCTCGCGAGACTCGTCCTCGGCCTTAAAAAATCTGCTCCCCGAGGTCAACCCTGAGGTGAGAACGCCAGATCAAATGAGCAGCCCCATTATGTGATCCTCGTTGCTTGGCAACGCCTGGGAAGCATCACATCGCTGGGAGAGCCACGAGTGAAGTCAGCACCAAAACTTGTTGAGCTTTGAGATGACGCGGCAAAAGTAAAACTTAACTTCTGCTGTCTGTGATAAGAGCTGATGTCGGATAGTGCTTTGAAGTCTTACTTTTAAGTCCCGGGAGAAGCAGATTATCCCCCTCGCATTCCGACGTTCTCCGGTAACTCTAAACCACAAGCCTCATTTCATTATCACCAAACTAAGTGATCAGTTCATTTTGTCATTAATAGTTCAACTTTATTCATCTGTTTGATTCTGACCTCTTCGTCATGCGTTCCTTGATGTGCTGACTCATTAATTCAGTTGCTTATAGTCATTTAGCCATAAATAAATATCCTTATTGCCGAGCTGTGCTCCCTCAAAGGCGGGACAAAGATCCCTGTGTCAAGAGTTTACTACTTCTGAGTATGCAACTAATTAATTTGGTTTGTCTATTTTCCTTCAATTGAAGGTGGTGCCCCAATATTTCAGCGAGTGCAAATTTAAATTCAAGTGTAGTAGGCGCTACAGTTGATTAATGGCCTGTTTGGTGACCCAAATGAGCAATAAGTAATGCAGATACTGATTATAGCTTTGTCAGGCTATTGGCTTTTTTAATCACCACATTATGTATGCCTCCGACCCTGCTGGGATACGTTCAGTGGACAACATTAAGTGAGGATGATTCTCTTTTTTCACAATTGACTGTTAGCAATTTATAATTTATAGACGCACAGAAGCGGTTAACTGGCATCCTGCATCACTCAGTGCTACTTATCCAAATAATGAAAACTCAATGTCTTATCCATTGATGCTCACAGGCAGAGGTAACTTTGAAGATTTATTTTTGAGCATAAACACATGTGCACAGAGTACAGTGAGCCATGTGTTTCATCTGGCATCTGAACGTGTCAGGCAAACACAGGATGCTTCCCCTTCCTCATAGGGCATGAGGAAAAAACAAGTAAAGCCAACACTACTGTGACAAAGAACTGACAAAGGCTGTCAGGTTTTCAGGCTAATTAAAACCTCAGCCTCACTCTGTTCCCTGATCACTCCTCACAAAGACCCTTGAGTGGCATCAATGAGCACGCTCAGGCTTAAGTGAATGTTTACCTCCCCTAATGACTATCTGTCTCAGCGCTGAGTAAATGCGACTGCCTTGGTCTTCTCCGCCACTCGTTGAGGTTACACACTCTCACGCAGGGACGAGACCTCAGCCCGAGCTCTGTGGAACAGCTGTTTGGTTGTTATTGTTTTGCCATGCGTAATGATTGTTGGACAGCATACCAATGCGGCGTTTCGTTTGCCAGTAACAAGAGTGCAAGCGTGGGTCCACACCTCCGTTTTATTAGCCTAGAGCTGAACACCAGTCTTTCTTTAAAAAGCTAAAGTCAGGTGAAAGGAGGAATCTGACCCGCTGACATGTGTAAATGGGAATATGATCTGTTTATCTGTGTTCCACCTGTGAGCAACGAATAGACTGCTCAGGGTGTTTTCTTGCCTGCTGCCCCAATACATGCTGGGATAGGCAATACAGACATGACAAAAAAAATGGTGGGTTACTAAGCCTTCTATTTGTGAAGGCTGGATGTATCCCTTATTTTATTCCATGACATGTACTGTTGCATAACTATTAGCATATTTTACAGCTCAAAAATACCCCATTCCACCTAAAAGTATCCAAAATGACACTTTGTGCACAACCAACCCTGTCTGTTGATGTGCTTCTAAACTGCTCCCAAATGACATTGACTGCTGGCTGGATTGCGTTCATAGGCAGCATTTTTCTCAAATGAATGATGTACTAGATCAATAGCAGTGGACTTGCAAAGAAGTGGCTGGCGTACAAAGCTCACAAATGTCATACCAGAGACCGGAGTGCGCATCCACAGTACCCCCTGTAGTTAGGTTCAGGCAACAAAAGTGCTCTGGTCGGATTTAATACAGAGAAAAATCCCCAGTGACTTCAGACACAAACTGTTTACTTACATTTTAACAAAACCACAGTCTTTCTTTTTAGTGGCAGTCCAACAAGCTGTAAACATAACACGGATGCATTGCCTACTGGCGGTTGTCTAATTGCACAGCAGACACAAACAAATTCAAATTCAGAAAAGTGTTTCTGGTCATCTCTTAAATTCTCACTCTCCTTGTAAGCTCTTGTTTGGTCTCCACCAAACCCCTGATTTTGTCTGAGACTGTCCCTGTGTAAAAAAATTGCCCATAGTTTTCTCGTGCACCAGGTGATTATGACACACAATTCGTTCGTGTTGCTAGGCGACATCTAGTTGTCATAGTAATTATGACAGGAGCAAATGGGGAAAGTGCGATGACTTAATTTAAAGAGCGACTTAGTCCGTGTGAGGAGGAGGTTGGAGTGGATTGATGGGTCAACGAAACTCAGAGTATGACACAGGACAGTGGTGTTCGATTCATGGACAATAGAAACAACATAATCTGATATAAAAGTATTAATTTATGTTGTTTCAATGAACCATGACTGTTGTACAAAGTTTCCATGACAACAAAGATCATCTAATGTTGTGGAAGTGCCTATATTAGCCCAAATCACCATCTTTTGCAAAACCTAGTAATTTCAATGATTAAACCTACCTGAGCCGTGATGGTTATTATGGTAACCATGGCGATAATGATAGGCACCCTGCTCTCAGTATCATCCACGTGTTTATTACCTTTGTCATAACCATGACAGCCAAGATCTGCTACCCTTAGCGTGCTATTTCAGGATGGGTTGAAGAAAACAACCTCTTTGGTTGTTCAGGTTCGAGGACTGGTTGCTTAGCTTTAAGTGCTGGGCTGATTGTGTGCAGTTGGTCGGTGAGAGTGTTTTTTTTTTTTTATTGAACTTTGGCTCTGTAGAGCGATCACGTTATGTCAAAACTCTGACGTTTCGCTTTGTAAAACCAACACCATGGGCTTGAAAGATACCACAAAACTCAACAGAGCTGAGGAGAACTGAAACGTTGGGTGATAAGGAAGTATTTGATGTTTTGTCACTGATTATGCAAGGAATTTGAGAATAATTTTATTGCATGTTTAAGATATTCTATTGTGTTGCATGCAGCTTATGGCTAATGTTTCTGTTCATTTTACTATTCCTGAATGCAAAAGCGAAAGCCGGAGTCAAAGTGGAAGCAGGTCATAACTGACAGGATCGACACAGTGAGGCTGAATTCCAAGTCACACTTCTTTGTGGTTTGCGAGATTCAAAACCTCTGCAGGAGCATGTCTGACTGAATGCAGTTACCAAGGTTCAGCTGGCGTGATCTTGGGCGACTGTGGCCCTCAAAGAGCATGTGGATGACTCTTTGTTATAGGTCACAGCTCAGCCACTGTGACCTACACATTTCCTGCACCTTTCTAGAGCTATAATGAGCCCTTTACTGTGACATTCTCTTTGACCCCCCCCCCCCCCTTCATGCTTTCTCTTACATCTGGTTCCACATGGTCATCCCAATGTCCCATTAACTGGGCAATCAATTCTGTTGCCTTGCTTGTCTCTCATAAAAAAGAAACAAACATTTGCTGCTTTTCACATCGCACTACACACGTAAACATGTCTACTCTTGCGCACACAAATGCCCATGAATTGATGAATGATTTATTTGAAACAGTCAAAATAAGCTGCGGGGACTCACTTCCACTCTGCTCAAATGCGTTTTGGGGCCCCGAAACCTGAAAACAATGTTCTAAAAACTGACTAAAATGCAATGTGAATCCATGGAAGTAATGAGCCGTGACACTTTCTCCACTGAAAAATCATCTTTTATTCAAAACTTTAAAAAAAGAAAAAAAGTTTAACCTGTGCTTGCAGACAAACTTTAAATGGCCAACTACAGTGCAGCTTAAAAAACAGACAGGTGTGTGGGGGGGGGGAACAGGACCAAAGATTGTCAGTTCCTATTAGGTAGTTGTCCTTCACAAGTCATCACAGCTGCAGGGCAGGGTCAGAAGAAAAGGCACCCAATCCCAAGACATGATGATGAAACCGTGACAAATCAACTCATTCTTTCACTCCAGATTTTGCGGGTCGCTGTGCCACGGGATTTCAGCTTCCCTTTGAGTTTGGGAGCCAGCGAATCTCGCGACTCAATGGTGTTCATTTCTCTAATCCAATCCCTGTATAAAACCCTCCCTTTGAACGTCTACAGAAAAAGCTGAGAGGCAGCACAGATCCCTCCCTCCCTCCCTCCGCCCGCCCGCCCGCTCTCTGCCTCTCTGATCCACGCTCAGTGTCCGATGCACAGGCGCTCGGTTCGAGCCGGGATAGAGCAGATCTAATTAAGTTTGCTGATGGTGAAAGTGATGATTATTTCGCAGGAAGAAAAGAGAGAGAGAGAGAGAGAGAAAGGGGGAGGGAGAGAGAGAGAGAGAGAGAGAGGGGGGGCAAAGAAGATAACGGGAATAACTGCAGGGGGGCTGGATACACCCCTCTTCCTCTCATGATCACTATCATCATCATCAGCAGCAGCGGCAACGTACAACCATCATTAAACTCATTATTCAGATCATTCAAACTTTTTCCCGGATCCATTTTCACTGAGACAATCTCCATTGTAATCGGCGCATTAACCCAAATGGTGTAACGTTAGAATAATAACGTTAATGGATCAAATTCCACCGTGGTGACACTTTTACAAACAGAATCCAACTTTTCCCCAAATGTCTTCTTGAATTCCAAATATCGTTTTTTTTTAATGAGAAAATAAGTTGTTTATTTATTTTTGTTTTATTTCCTATAAGAAACACGTTTTTTTTTTGTTTGTAATGCTATATGAAATGACTGTAAATGCGAAGGGAAGTCGACTAATTAAAGTTGACATGTCTTTTTTTTTTTTTTTTTTTTTTTACTCAGATTTCCTCTCCGCCCCTCTGCCTTAATCTTGACTGCAGGTGACTTCTATTGGTTTTCGAAAACGAGGCATCTGACTCTCTCACATCATTATCCCCTGACCATCTCCTCATCCAGCCACCCCCACCCCACCCGACGCCACCCCAACCCCTACATCTGAACACCTCCTACTCTCACTTCCTTCAGTTACGTCCCAGCCAACCGGGAGGGTGCTCGCCGCTGGAATAAATTAAATTGCGGCGGTATGGGGAGTGCTACAGGAGGGAGGGAGGGAGGGAGGGAGAGAGAGAGAGAGCCGCGCCGCCAATGCCATTCACACACTCTGTGCGCTGGGAGTCCGGGCACCGTCAGCAGCAGCAGCAGCAGCGGCAGCAGCAGCAGTCGCTCTCCCGTGCGCCCTGCATGCGCCCCGAGCGCGTCTCTCCAGGCAAGAGCAGAAATGAGTTAGAGGGCGGCAGCTTGGCACGCTTCTCACGCGCCGGGGGGGGGAGTGGGGTGGTCATTTGCTGCCTGTGCGTCCACAGAATCCAAATCACACGACAATTAGTCCACCTGGAAGGGGCTGACTCCGTGCGCTCTTGAAGCTGCGACTCATTCCGTTGGATTGGATTGGACTTACAGTACCCACTGCGCAATCGTCGGAGACTCTCCGCTGGGAATATGCCCCGGTGAAAAAGAAGAGAGCAGGTTGGTCGCTCTGAGGAGGTTGGATGTCATCTTCTGTTTCGCCCAAGCAGCCCTACCTCCAGATTGTGCGCCTGTTTTGCGTTGGCGGCGAAAAGTCCTTCACGAGAAAAGTCACTCTCAAATGCCGTCCCGTCTATGCGCCGAGCCGAACCCAACTTCGTGGTCCTATCAGGGGATTTTGCGGAGATTAATTCCGAACTGTCACGGATCACAATACTTACAGAATAAGGTAAAGGGCATCGTTCAAACTAGAGTGGAAAATGACTGGTTAAACAGCCATTAAAGGCTGTGATAGCATCTAGATCAAACAATTTCTCTTTCATTGTTCAATAAATGAACTGTAGTTATTCTGACCCTTAAAAAAAAATCCCTTAAAAATAGTGTCCGTTAGATTTCTGACCCAGAAACACAGGACAAACGCAGCCCTCACAGTTAATCTTCATCCCACTCACGCACCAAACCAAAATTACAACCTTATTGTTCTCCAGTTCTCCAACTCCTCTCCCTCTTCCTCTCTTCCCTCCTCTTCAGCAGGACTCATCCAGAGTGCAGGGAGAATGAGGAGTCACCGGGGCCGGGGGAAGCAGCATGAGTGGCCCGTGCATCTCCATTAGACTGACGGCCCTCATGTTTCTATGGAAGTGGTTAACACTAAGCCTGCTCCAGAGCTGGGTGTCAGTAGGGGCCGGGGCGGCCGACCACGCCGGGGCCGGCTTCAGTGGCTCCGCCGGGCCCCTTGGCTGGCTCCTATCAGACAAGGGCCCTTTCCAGCGCTCACAGGAGTTTGTTGATTTCACAGAGCGCTACCAGCAAGGATTCAACACCAAGTACAAGATATACAGGTGAGAGATGGTGGACAGATGGGACTGCATGCTCTTGCAAGGCTGATGTGTCTGTGACGAAGGTTGTTTGTGAAATCTGAATCCAAAATGGACCAAACGCAGAGATGTGCAATGACTCAAAGCCTGATATTATGCAGGCTTCAGATTCTTGTGGCCTTGCTCTTAGGAAAGGAGGCATTTTTTCCCCCAGGATCTTTAGAAAAGTATAGGCCTGGGATCACGTAATGCTCTTCTTTAGACTATAAAAGATGCAGATTTAGTAGGTGGCACACTGTAGGACGAGAGTTGAGAAGATTACCTTGGAGTTTTGCATACAAATGGAAGCTCTGCATGCGTTCTGTATAGATGCAAGCTTCTTTGGGGTGCGACTGCCTGCTTCCTCCTTTGTGTGGGCAGCAGAGACATATGGTTTCAGTATGATACAAACCCACAGAATGCTGCATGTCATCGGCAAGTCAAAGTAAAGATACCGCAGGAGGGTTTGGGCAGAGCAGCGGGATGTAACAGATATCTGACTGAGCCAGTTGATGTGTGACAGTGGGTAGACAGGATGGCTTCAGAAGTCTGCGGCGTGAAGTACAGTGGGTGTGCGCTTAGAAGCAGCAGGGTATTGTTTGAAAGCTTGCTACGATGGCATTTCTTCAGTTTTCAGAAACAAGAAAGTGGTTTTAAAGTAACGCTTCAAGCTGCGATCTCCCACATGTGCGACTGTCAGTCAGATGTATGGGTTTCAAGGGTAAACAACGTGCACGTCTGCTGTTTCAAAGTAGTGTTGTCATTTTACATAAACTGGCAGTTCTGATTCTTGTACGTGGAAAGACAGGACGACACTCAATTTCAGATGCTCCACGCTAAAGTTCACCTGCCTGCATTTAAACTTAATGGTTCACACGCAAACAGCAGCGTAAACCTCAACTGTGCCAAGCAGATTGTCCGCAAATGTGTGGGCGTGTGTTTGTGCTGGTATTTCCCTGAGTGTTTTTATTATTACAGAAGAAGATGTTTCAACTGTTGGACAAAATACTTTTACTGTAAGTGGTGGTTCAGTTCATGTTGAAGACAACATGACCCATAGCTGGGAGTGTGAGATCTTGGTCTTTGTGTGTGCTCTTGTGAGAAATCTTATCTTATCTGCACTTTTTTTTTTTTCTTTACAAATTGCCATACTGACTGGATTTTCCCCTAGAGGTTGAATAAATGTTTTTGATCTGAACAATACCTTTCCAAAATGCATTTTCCACAGTAGCTAAAACAAGCCTGGCGTTCCAACTTTGACAAAGTTGACGATGATCCTGCGTCATATCAGACAAAATCAGACTTGCTTCCTAACAGGATACTGTATGTCTGAGCGTGACCAGGTGTGCACACATGAGTATCTGTATCTGTGGCTATATGTGTGTGCGTGTGTGTGTGTGTGTGTGTGTGTGTGTGCGTGTGTGCCAGGTAAGTGTTTAGATGAGAGCGTTGCTGTCGGAGCGTCCACAGCCGTGCAGTGGAAAGAGGGGCCGATGCCAGCTGAACAGAGGGTTTGACTGACAGTGGCATTTAGCAGCTGACAGGGGTGACAATGCCAGGCAAAGATAGAGAATGTAGCGCTGTTGGCCTCCCCGCATCCATCACGTCCCCCCCCCCCACTTGCTCTCTCTTGGCCTCTTCTTTCGGTCTCAGGATGTCTCCATACCTCTCGTTTCTCCCCTCTTGTTTTTTTGTCCTCCTGCGCCTTCAGCACCCCACCCTGTGCATGCAAATCGGACAGATATTTGCATAGGCAACGTTTCACATTACAAAAACACACACTGACGTTGTCTGAACACTTTCATTTCCACAACCATAGCCCTCAAGCCCTTTTAGTATTCAATAACCTACAGTATGACTTCTATTGACCTCTATCAGCAAGCATCCAGAAATGCAAACTTGACATGTCTATAACCCTCCTTCCCCCTCGAGGTACAGTGGCCTTTTCAGTCTCCACTGAACAATGAGAGTTAGCTGACTAATTAGGAGAAAAATCCAATAGAAAGTCAAGAGAAGAGGTAAAATATCACCATGTCGAAAAAGTGGAAATAACGTTCCTGCGTTGTCATTCGCTTTCCCCGGCTTGGAAAAACAAGCCTTTTTAGGCTTTAAATATCTTGCACCCATAGCACTGTCATCCGTCGTTGAGCAGTCGAGGACGCCAGAGTTTTATCCCCCCCTACTGGTTGGTCACTGCACTGGAACCGCTTGTAGCTATTTCTTTCTTTCTTCCTTTTTTTTTTTTTTTTTTTTTTTTTTTAATTATGAATTTTTTTTTATTAGCATCTCTTTCAGAGTGGAAGTAATAAATTGTTTAATTTTTAGACCCGCAGCCTTTCATCTTTTGTCTGGACCGTATTAAGGGCCAGATTAAAGAGCTTGGAGACACACATCTTTCCGTTGCAGTGGTGTAATGTCAAGTATTGAAGAAAAGAAAAACTAAAATAAATAAATAAAATGTGCTTTTCAAACCGTAAAGCCTCTGAGCGAAAGAGGTTTTCACTTCTCAAGGTCTGATCAAATGCAGTAATGGGAGCAATAAATGAATGGATTCAAAAGCAGTGAAAAACAAGCCTTAACACACAAACACCGGTTCCCTCATTCAGTCCATCTTTCCCTTCTCCTGGTGAGAAGACTCAAATCTCTCAAGTTTTCAGGCTTGTATTTCATTTTGATAACAGTCTGCTGGTTGTCCACCACATTCACCGTAATGTAAGCAATGTAGCAGCATTTCTTTCTTTTACTTCATGTTGGTGGCATGAGCTCCAACTGGACTTTTTTTTTTTTTTTTTTCGTGCTGTTGCTGCTGTTACGAGGTGGAAGTGGTTGTACAAATGAACAAAAGTATGATTCGCGTTACAATTTAGAAACTTGCGGTGCTTTTCGAAAACGTTTTCCGAAAACGAGACGGGCTCGAGCTCCACGTTTTCCCTGTGTGCGCGGTGGAGCCAAAACCACAGACAGTAGCATATTAGTCAAAGTGTCAGCTCCTCCTTTCTTCTTCATGGGCCATAACTTTTACATCACGCCTCATCTCCCATGTTTTCTCCTCTCTTTTCTCCTGTCAGCCCGTCGGCTATTCCACTGACTTCATTTGATGTAAGGAGTCGTCACTCGTAATTGCGGCGTGATTAGTGTTTCAATTACACACAAACCCGTTTGTGGAGAGGACAGGGTGCGGAGGCATGACATTACAATACCTGTGCTGCGCTCTGTAATCATATCATTCAGATTTGGAGGGAGCGGAGCCCATTGTGCTTTTTTCGGTCTCGTGTTTATGACTGTGCTATTGTGTTTTGAACGCTTTAGACGGTGAAGCGCATTTAAAAGAGATTATAAAATGGGCTGAAATAAATGGGTATACAGCTGCACGAAGCAATGAAGGGAAGAAAAGGGAAGATAAAAGAGGGGAGCATCAAGGAGTCTATCATCACGCAGTGCAATGAGACACAATACCTTTCATTTACCACACCATAGATAATACTGTAGGTGCACAGGGAATAATGATTTAATATTGAATAGAAAATATAAAACTCTTGGTCTTAAAGTTTGTCTTGATGAAGACTGAATATGTCTGACTGAATAAAAGTTTTAAATATATCTCTCTCCTCCTTGCTTGGAGGAGTGATTCTTTTTCTTTCCACGCATGTTTTTTTTTTTTATTTGTGTTTGTTTTTTTGTTTTTTTGAGTGACTTCATGGATACACTTTTTATAGGCTGCCTCTGTGATGCAGCGTGAGGTTATGCTGAATGGTGACTGGCAGTCAGTGACAGCAATGTACAAAGAGGCATAGCAATGTGCCTGTAAAAAGAAGCAGGAATAAAGACTTCAAGCTAGTAAACATAGATGTAAACAAGGGATAGCTTGTTAGACCACAGTGCACTGAATGTTAATGCAGTGTAACTTATGGTTAAGGTCTTAAGTTAAGGAAATTGAAGTACTTAATTAAACTAAGGGAAATATCGAGGCTGTCCTCAACAAAATTGGCAACATCACTGTTCAAATGGATAAAAGAGCTTTTAATTACATTTATTTATGACTTAAGTTCATGATAATAACGACTTTTTGTCTTTAAGATGCAAGACATGTTGTAGTTATATTAAGCCCGGGAAATAAAACTGTAGTCATGTGTACCAGTGACACAAAGCCTGATTGTTTCACAGTGACATGAACAAACCTCAAGCGAGCTCCCGTCATGCCTCATAAACAGCCAATCACTGACTGATAATAGAGTGTACTACAAGTGACAAACATCCAGTCATTTAACAAGTGCATTGTACGGCTGGCCTGGATCGAGAAAATTAGTATAACCGGTGAAGACGGTGAAGAAACTGGAACAAAAAGGAAAGGTCAGCTCAGCAGTAATGGAAGCGTTTTGGTTTCAAGTCCAACCGATATCAGATCAACACTTTGTAGGAAGACAACAAACTTAACATCTAACCGCTTATTTTAGTCGGATTTGGATTACACAAAACGTCTTGTCAGACACGACCAACATCTCAAGAAACGACCCACAGTCGGTCCACGACGGAGAGGTGCTCAGTCACAACACCATATGACAAAACATCCAAATTGGATATAACCTATGCAGCAGCATAGCATAGAATAGGTCATTAAAAATGATCAATAACATCACTATTAAGTGATATGATCATGTATTCAGTGATAGCATTTTTACCCAACCCTATGCTTGAGCAGCATGTGGAACCTTAAATTCCCCTTTTCCCTGCTGTCAACATAATTTTCTGTTTAACCATCATCATCATCGATTCTTATCCTTAACCAAGTTGTGTTTGTGCCCAAACCAACTAAACTTTCATAGCAGTGCTTCAGTGATGGTTCTGGAAGGCACAGACAAAGTGAGTGCTCTCCTGCAGGTGAGGCCGCCAGATCAATACAACACTCTGATAAACGAGCTGTTTTGTTGTTTAGTTTGGAGGTCTTGTTGTTGGAAAGTCTGCCTTAATGGTTTGTGGTGAGGAGGAATGAGAAATGAAATGTGGTCTCCAGGTTCAGTGTAACATACCTCTGAGCGCCAGGCCATCCGCACAGAATTCCTTCCTAAAAAGTTGCGGGGGTGGTAGAAAAGAGGTTGCGCTACTTCCACCTTTGCTAATAAGAGAGGACAGATAGGAGCAGCAAGTTTGGGATGTGTTCTTTTTCATGAAATCACAAACACACTCTCGGTTGCTTCATCCAGTTTTCGGATACACTCAATCTGTCCAAGTAAAAAAGGAGTAAATGAAATAGAACTCCTTTTCTTGGATCAATGATTACAATGAAAAAGTATTAGACAATTAGATACTCTTCATTTGTTGTCTGTGCTACCTTTCTTTAAATTCAGAACACATTCCAGCTCTTCCTCTCTGCCGCTCCACTTTCCTGACATAAGTAAGCAAATCAAATCTGACCTTGTGGTACTCGGTGCAGAATGCAATTGCAGGTGGGGGCCGTTCATCCTTGCTGCAATGGTCTTGTTTGTTTATAATCAATATATTAGTGTCTGGAAATTATGGTGGTAAAGATTTTGTTGCAAACCCATGGCAGAACAGACCAAGAGAGCACAGAGGCGTAAAACAAGATCCACATCCCATCAGCCTACAGTTTTCTCTCATGCATGAATGCCTGAGCGGCTTGTTCAATGATGGAGCTGCGGTGGAGAGACGAGTCGGTTTATAGTCCTGCAGTCAGAGGTTGAATGTGTCTTCAGGACAGAAGCGGAGCAGCCTACTACTCCTCCTCCTCCTCCCCCTCCTCCTGATCACCAGCAGCAAAGGCAGTGACGAGGACTTCATCCAGCACACAGCTTATGGCTTCTGACAAGTGTGTGATGGGGGAGTTGTCAGGGCCAGAGGTCCATGAAAGCAGCTTTTATGAGAGAGAGTCTGCACCAGTCTTTGAGCGTCTTTTGTATGGACTGGCTTAAGCTGTGATAATTGGGGGTAGGGTTTACATACCAGTTTCAGTCGGTGTTGTTTTTCCCCCAAAGTGTCAACGCATAGTTCAGCCAGATTTTTATATCACCTGCATTGTGGTCTTACCTCGTGGATTGGGCCTGAAACAGAGAAGCGTGTCCCGCTCCCCGAACGTCAGTGTTTCCTCCGTTATTTCCGGAGCGCTGAGTCTTTCATGAAGCAATTTCCGCCGCAGTGTCACAAGTGGCCAATGGTAGGATATCTTCTCAGGGCAGCAAATCAAAAATTTAAGAGTAAAGTGTGCTATCAAAACTTAGGGCAAATATCACCAAATTTACTGCTCTGTGTCTTCACCAAGCCATAGCAGATATTTTCCGATGTTGTGTCGACAAAGTCCAGTAAACCTTCAATATCTCAATGTGAAGCTGCATATTGTGTAACTGTCGAATGGATGTTTCTTCTTTTCTTAATTCACAACATATGATTCATGGTTTTGATGATCATTTTTGTGCATTATGGCATTTTACTCAACAAGCATCAGTTTGGATGACAATATTTTAGTTTATTTACTGTAGCTGTGGCCCCAACCTTTCGGAGGACGCGGTCTAGGTCTTTAGTAGCTGTAGTAGACAACAAAAACGGAGTCGAAATGAGGTGGTATTGTCTATGGATTTTCACTGTGTGTCATTAGCTATGCCCACCTTTATCATTACTTCATAAATCACAGATTCTGTTGCCCAGCAACCTGAATTTTTTTTTTTAGACTATACATAAAAGTGGACACATGTTCCGGTCCATAAAGTGAAGCCAATGCTAAAGAGCCTTAAACTTCCATTCTATCAGGGGGCGACTTCACTTGCTGCAAAAAGAAGTCCATTTGTGTTGAATTCTATGTAAACATGGCCCTAATCCTCACTTGTTACTCACTTATTACCTCAGTAAACAGTTTTCCTAATTAATATATTGTCTCATTAGTGTTAAGTCTTCTTCAAAACAACATAATGTTCATTTTCTTAAATTATGGTCCCATGTGGAGGAAAATAGACCAGAAAGCAGTGTATGCATTAGAGTGTGGCTACCCCATGATTGTCTGACTGTACCAGAATCAGCTACCCGCTGGAATAAGCACAGAGCAGGTCAAATCCACCCCTCGCTGCCCCTCAGCTCCACCTTGTCCTCCAAATATTCTTTCATCTGGTTTCACAAAAAAATAAGATGGCGACATCCAGATTACAAATTCAAGGCTTCAAAACAGCAGTTCACAAACCGACGGGTGACATCACAGTGGGTTGCCACTTATATGGGACAGCCAAGTCGCACCGCTGCGACATAATTGGTCCTCAAATGCAGCCCCCAAAGGATGTGGCCCCAGAATTGGGACACGGCTTTTATGTATCCCAATTGTTGCTTCAGGGTTTACTTTGAGTGCCACTTCTAAATAAATGATTTGGTTTAGCTTAAGCTTTGTTTACAACCAACCGTCACTACTTATTTCATTTTGACCTGTCTGCTATAATAAAGCAGACATGTAATGTTGCTGTCAAACTTTGAAACTTCTTCTCCTCCCAATCATTTCCACTCCTCATCACATCCCCTCTTCAAATATGATGCCATCACGATGCGGTCAAATCACACAAGATTCACATCTTCGCTCACTTTTCTTCTCGTGTTCTGCACGTGGCGTGTTGACCCAGAACGAAGCCTCTCCTCAGTGAACTGATGTCACCGCACACATGCTGAGATACCAGCGCGCAAAATGTTTGCCACTGATGTCAGCACAACTTCAAATATAAGAAAAAAAAAAAAAAAAAAAAACAGTTATTGAATGTCTACCTTAAAATGTTTGCCATAAAGTGGTGATGATATTTGAATGTGCATTCACATGGGTTCAGCTTCGGTATGTGACCATAGAGCTAATTTAGAAAATCCCATGCAGGCGTTTGTCAAACACAAAACACCTGTGTCATGAAGAGGAGGATTTAGCATAGCTGGTGGCTCGTCTGTCTTCTGTGCCATATGTTTGCACATGCGTGCGTGTGTGTGTGTGTGTGTGTGTGCGCGCGCGCGCGTTTGTGTGGTTGAGTGTGTATGCACAGCATGTGCACGCCCAATTATGTACACAATGTGATTCCAGGCATTCCTTGTTTTGTGTGGAGAGTGAGTCTCTTGTCAACACTGTTATGACAAATTGCAGTACAAAAGGGATCAGCAGTCTTGATGTCAGCAAACCCTCCTGCAAACCAGGCTTTCTCTCTCCCTTTCCTGCTTCGCCCTTGCTTTCTGTTATCTGAGGTGTAGTGATATTCATGGAAGCAACAAATCAATAATGCAATTACTTTTTTAACAAAGCTGACCCACCTACAACATTTTAGTTTTTTTTTTTTTAATCGGACTGCGCAGTACTCCAGTTGCACAAAATGGGCTTCAATAGGCTATAATAAGGTTAAATGGTAAAAATGCTTGTTGTTTTCCTTTCCCTCCAAGAAGAAAAAGCAAATATTAAAGCTTTGCTGAAAGGCTAAAGGAATAAAGAAAGGTATAGACATTACTTTAGATAAATGGCTCATTTAAAATTGTGTAAAGTAGTGAAAAGGGTTTTGGTTGGGAAATAAAAGCAAGTGTTCAATTCAGTCAGGGGCATTTACATAAAGGAAAATGTCCTTTCATAGCAAATAGAATAAATCGTTAGATTAGGCTATGCTGATTTCTTTCAACATACACACACACACACACACGCACACACACACACGCACACACACACACACACACTACATACATGTTAGTAAAGTCAAGAAGTATAACTCATGAGGGGAGAGGAAGCAAACGACGTGAGTGTATGAGTAGGGTTTAACGCCACAGCGTACGAATGTAGAAATATGATTGGATGCTGCCAGCTGGTAGCGAAGCAGCTGACAAATGACCATCTGATTGTAAATCATGAATGAAGAAACCGATGCTGATCAGCTACTGCAAGAGCAGCTTCCTATCTGACCAAATGTAACAGTGTGTTTGATTATTATAAAAATGTAGACTTGTGTCTCTTCTGTCTCCAGCAGCCGGAGGCATCGTGTTTTCAGGTCCTCCGTCCCAATTTCGTGAGCGTGATATCTCAGGAACGCCTTGAGGGGGATTCTTCAGTTTCTGAACTGATTTGACTCTGATTCAATCTTAGTGGTCAAAGGTTAACATCACTTTAACCTCACGAAACAATAACTCAAGAACTTATATGTTGCTCAGACACAGCAAAGAAAGCGATGAAGCGTGTTTCTGACTGGAAATGATTCACTGTAATCATTCATGTCATTATAGTAAGAACACCCATTTTACCAAAATATTTACTAGATACCCCTTCTTAAATTTCTGATGACTTATTATTATGAGACGGACATGGATCCATGATGCATATGATGCTATAAACAATGGCTTAAAATCAAATACATAATATTTAGTTTGACTCAATTACATGAAACTGTCCTCATGATAAAAACAGGAAAGGACAGTTAAAATGAGGGTTGTCAAAATGGCCTATAATTACGTTTTCATGGCAAGCTTGTGTGTGTGTGTGTGTGTGTGTTAATCGTAACTGCTGTCTTTTAGAGACAAAGGCAGACAAAGCAACACAAAACCACTGTGGGGAGAGGTCAGTGTCAATGACTGGGCATAGAAAGTGTCTGACGGCCACGGTTTCTTTGTGTCCTGTTGCCGGCAAATGATCAACCTTGCTCTTTAAAGAAATATTTTAGGAAATTCACACTTTTGCCAACGGTTAGCTGAGAGGAGGTACCACTCACTCATTTGTTTGCTGAATACAAAGCTCCATCCTCCAAATAATTAGCTTAACCTAGCGTAAGGATTTAACCTTGGATATCTTGTAAGCAAGAATCCAAGATACCCGCGCCACCCAAACTCTGATCGTCCTTACAAAGTCGGCATGAATCTCCTACTGACATGCTAACTGGCCTTTAAGGCTTCTCAGACTGCAACTTGTTATTGTGTTGTGCCTCCTCTTCGCCGCTCTCCTGCTACATCATATGATAGACAGATGGTTCACCCAATCACCTGCCAAGTGTTTTTTGAAAGCGCCTGCCCTTTCTCCAAACAGTTTCCAACGAAGCCCTTCCAGATGGTTCTTAGTAACAAACCATCTGGTGTGTCACTTTAATAAAGACTGAAAGTAGGAAAAAGGTAGGGAAAAAAAAAACCCTTGTAGCAGCTCCACTTCAGCTCACTGATGATGACTTTATATTTGCATTCGTTTAATTTGTATCAAAATCAAAGTGGTGGAGAAAAAAAAAAAAAAAGTTGTGATTTCATGAGGGGGTTATGTGCTGGACCATTTCTTGGCCAGGAGCAGGCAATTTCTGGAGCCTTGTTGTCGCTGTGAGGTTGCCAGGCAACTGGAGAGACTCTTGAATAATGAGTAATGGCAGCTCACTTCAGTTGTCTTTAGTTAGACTTCAGGCCTCTTTATTCCATGTGGTATTCTTTTAGACCAGTAAAATTTAGAGCTTGTCTGTGATGCTAAAGCGGGAAACGGAGAAAGTTCTCGTCAGTCAAATCCTTGACAGTCTCTGTATTAGGTTCAGAGATGTCCATTAAATAACTTCAACCGGCCTAGGTTGCTTTCGTTTTTGCACCATTCTGCATCCCCAGTTCAATTTATCCTCATCCTCTCCAGGAGTTTCAAGACGTCTGCATGGCAGTGGTCACACTTTTAGCGTGATTATCGAGCGTTTGAAATGTGCACTTGAGTAGCTTCAAAGGCATGAAAAAAGCAGAATGAACAGGAAACAGCGTGTTGCCTTGTTTATAGGACCTCTCAGCAGGTTTAATGGGATTTTCACAAATTAATGGTGTGATGTTTGTTTGATGTTGGAAATCTGTTGGTGGCAATTTCATGAAGCGTTCACAACCAGCAGCTATTAACCACATCATTAAACCCTCTGTCTCCGTCTCGATCTCGCTTTCTTTCCTTGCTTTTCTCCACGGTGGCTGGATGAGTAAAAGACACAAGCACCTCCATTTTCCTGTCCCCTTCCATCTTCCTCCCACGCTCGTTGGACTCTCCAAGTCTCCTCTCGTTCAGGCCGGCTCGTCACTGTCTTAATTAACAAAGTTGATGGGTGCCACGATGAAGGTGCCTTTCAGGGAAAATGCTCGCAACGTAGCTGGCATGCGCAAGAGTTCCTTTTGATGTCGCTGAAATGAAAAGCCTCTTTGTATGTAATTCTTAATTTTCTAAAATCATTTCACTGTTGCTAATGGCGCATACATATTGAGAAGGATCAGTGTCACATCAGATCAAACCAAAAGGGAAAAAAAGCAAATTGCAATATAGAAAAAAATATGTATATATATATATAAATATCTGCAACACTGAAAACAACAAGCCAACTGGTGGTAGTTTGCTTGTTAGGTCTTCCAAATAAATAGTAATTTAGTGTGCGCCACTGAATGAAGCATGAAGGACTTTTCTCCCATTCTGCACAATTCTCTTTGGGGAGGTCCTTGAAATAACTTTGAGTCTACATCAACCAACTGTTTTGCACAGCAGGTTATTTTGGTATCTGGGGTAACCCAGCTACAAAACACAACAATATGTTCTCACTCAGGCCTCACTGATGATAAGCAAATGTTTGTCTATCATGGTAAGGTAAATGGTCCTTGTGACTTTATTTGTTCTTTTCTTTTCCTTTTTTTTCCACAGTAATTTTATGATGGAAACAGGGATTTTCTTGCCCCTTGATTTTCTTGATTCTTTCTTTTTTTTTTTTAGTTTATTTCTTATCTCATCCCCTTTGTTTAATTGAATATGGCCCCCAGAGATTTTACTATCTTTCAAAATGGAAATAATCTCCAACTAGTCCATTGCCATCGATTTACCCGGGACAAACCCACCTCCTCAATATAACATTTATATGCTGCTGATATGCAACAAATGCATTTTGTTGCAATGCAATGCAGCATCATGTTCATATTTGAGCATGTGACAATGACCAATCTAATTTGTTTTCTTGGCAATATGTGTCAATATCTGTTCATTGCAACAAAAGACTGACTTTGATGCATGGAAATGGACGTATGTTTCCTTTTTTAACATCAGCAATTGGGTTTCCCATCAAAAATTAACTGGCAAAACATGTTAATTATAAGTATGGAAAACAAAGAGACAAATATGTTGCAGAAGCATCAAACGCCAAAGGTGAAATTGGACTTTTTTGAGTCAATCAATGAAATAACGTGGTGATTTATATCATTGATAAGGCTTTAAATGTGCCTTAATGACATAAGAATAAAAGAAAAAAAAAAATACTAAACATTGCATTCATGTATGCATTCCTTGATTTCTCTAGTGTATAAATACTGTGTGTTTGCTTGGTAAAGCACAGTTTGAATCCACGGTTTGAATAGAAGAAAACTGTTTTGATCGCTGTAAAGCAATGATCTGGACCTAACTGCTCTAAAGCCATTACAGTGTATCTGAGCAAAACAGCGAGGAGAGGAAAGATGGAAGAAAACTGTCTTTAGTGGTAATCAGCTCGCTGCCGGAAACAGTTTACGAATGCAAATATTCAGAACACCTGCAAAGACAAGTCAAGTTATTTTTACTTTCTTTTTTCCCTCCCTGCCTTTCTCTGTGACATTCAGATGTTTTTTTTATGATAAGTTGAAATAAGCGTGTTTGGTGGCAAACACCAGCAGCAAGAATCATAAAGCATAATTACCAGACATGGAGTGATTTTAACCATAAATTACATTTTGCAAAACTGAGAAGCTGGCAATTTCAAACTCATTACACTCTGCAAAATCATTCCAGGTAACAGAGGTGTGTGTTTGCATGAATTTTATGTCACGCACATCACCAGTCACATAATTTGGTGTGTAAAAGCTTGAAAGATGTAGTGTGGCCCCCTTTGTGGTTTCCAATCTTTTAAGAGAATTATGAAGTGGTCAGAACGCAGCTGGGGCTTTTTTATTAACAGCATTTATATAGCTACTCCTCACAAGTATTTTTCTTAAGAAATAATGACACGGAGTCTGAGCGAAACAGTAGTGTGCATGGAGGCCTGTGCCATAATGTGTTGCCACTTGAAATGCTTGAAATTCATAGAAAACATGAATGAAATATTGGGAAATTTACAATAGCGAACTGAACATTTTTTTTATTTGCATAAGACTTTTAAGGTAAAAGGCAGTTGCAGTTGTCGTAAAATACATGTTTTACCTTCTTTTGTGTTTATCTGAAAACGTTTCTCAATATCATTTCCACTTTAATCTCTCAGGAGACAGCATTAGCTGTAGCAGACACTCCCCTATCGTGCTCAGTGACATACTGAACTGACTGACTAATCTGCATTGCTATGCTCAATAGCGTTTCAACTGCATCAGCGGGTTATTTGCTGGGTTGATTCCCTGATTTGTTATGTTGGGCACCGAGCAGTGCCCTCGAGCTGCCTGTATGCTGTGATGGATCTGAGACACCTCTGCTGTGATGGACAGGTAGCAGGGTATGACTTGCCCTGCTCCGATCTCAGCCCCTGTAGCTCTGGCAGCCCCCTCACCTCCTGGTGCGCGGCGCTCCAGTTCACTCGGGAGGGGGG
>CM076656.1:2291620-2556725 GCA_038496675.1 Rachycentron canadum | reverse complement strand
GGGGCTGACAGGTGGATGCGTAGCGAGCCCCCCTGCTGCACAGAGCTGCAGGTGAAATGAACCTGCTGTCTGTGCAAGCGTGTATGTGTGTGCCTGTGATAGGTGATTCCAGTCACTCAGTATCTCACTGAGGAGTGTTAAGGGTGAAATAAACCTGCAGTCCTCCATGAAACGCAAGATCTTTTCGTGTGTGCATGTGTGTGGTGAAGCAAAAGGTGAGGTTGAATTGAAATCTTCTGCAAAAGATCTGTGTACACTTGTGTGTTGTGTTCTCAGATTAGCCGCGGCACATGTCATAAATGGCCATCAGTGAGCAGCACAGCGAAGCAGGGTGTCTATCACAGTTAAGCTCTCCCTCTTTCTCTCTCTCTCAGCCGACCCCAGCGGATGGAGAGAAACACTAATGGCCGCTCGTTATAGAGAAACACCCAACATGAAACGGGCCTTAATGAGCTGCTTTCTGCTTTGTATTTTTCTCGGGGGGGTCATCGTTATTGGTGGGAAATTGATTGGCAGCAGGCCGGTACCCAGAGGGACTCTGCGATATTCTGGGCGATAGCAAAGTTGCTGCAGCAAGGGCAGCTTTGTTTAGACATTTGCAGCTGCAGGGTGCGTTGAATGCATGTGTGTGGGCATGTGTCCTTTGCATGATGTAGACGCTACGACTCCGTAGGGTGATGGGGGTTTTATGCATGTTACAGAGAGACAAATCAGAGAAGCGAAAGTTTCTGTTTCCTATTTTCTGAAGACAGTTCTTTTACAGTCAGTGTTTGGGGGAAAGAAAAGTTTGAAGGACTTTACTTCCCAGAAACCATATAAGCTGACATTTCAGGTATGCCTCGGTTGTCAGTGTCATGATGTCAAACAGTGTTGAAGACATAGTGTGCTCTTGAAAGCCGTCTTGTATTGACGGATTGTGTCTGTCTGTCTTACACAAGAGCAAATTATTTGGAAGGAATCCACAAATACTGATGCTGATACAGATAGAATTTAATAATTTGCAGGATGTAATTTAAACAAAGCTAGTGACAATACATGCTTGCTTAAAAATCAACTGAGTATTCCTAGAGATAAAATTATATTGTATTATATTATTGTTAAATTATATTGGGAATGTCTGTCTTTTTGAAATACCTGACAAATGAAGCTGCTTCGCAGGAAATGCAACTTGAAATGAGCAGAGATAATCAATAATCAATTAATCCACAGAGAATTACTACCTAAGTGCAACGTAGTTGTGTTTTAGCCTCTTTTGGATAATTGCTTTTGTCTTGGTACAGCAAATTTCCTCGCTCACTTTCACTGTTAAAGAGTCTCAGTAGAAGGTGGAGACCAAACCAGATCTTAAAAAAAAGAGAGGGAGTGTTTGAATATCAGGTACAGCTCAGAGGGAATCATTCCGCTGCTCAGTGTAGGAGAGATTTGTTTGACATTAGCGTTAGCAATGTGTCAGAGGTACGTGTTTGGAAGTTTAGTTTTGTCATTTGTGCCATGATAAAGGTGGTTTGGATAGGTTGACTACCTTCTTATTTGAATCAAGTTTTGGTGATTGTTGTACAGAGCAGAGATGCCATCCAGGCCTTATTTATTTTTAGAAATGTTTTGGCAGCATTTTGTACCTTAATTACAGAGTCAAAAGCAGACAGATGACAGGAAATGGGGTGACAGAGATGGAGTATAACACGTAACAAAGGTCCCCAGCTGGACTCTAACCGAGGACACTGTGAGTAATGGCCAATGCTGCACCAGGGTGCCCCTCTTTTTGGCCTCAAACAGCCTTTATCCTCTGAATTCAGGAGTGAAACTGATACCTAAATTGCAGTCTGTCTTGTTACAGCATCTCCCAGACTGCACCATTGCATGATTAAATTAAGATGATAATAAATGGCGAGCAGTGGTTAAATAAACAGTCTTATATAATCCTTTTGTTTATCCTCTCCAAATAGCTGTAATCAAGTCAAAACTAAGTCGTCTTCTCATCAGTGTGTCTCAGGTGTAGCGAGACCATCTGAGTCATGGTTGTTTTTGTTTATCATTTATCTCTCTACTGATTTAGCAACTAGGTGCCACAAACAAACAGCCACAGATATGTTTCTGTATTTAACTTTCATAGTGGAAAAAAAAAAAAAAAAAATCAAAAACTAAATGGGAACTATTCTGTAGATGTTTAGCATAGTTAGCTTAGCATTAGTTTTTTTTTTAACTAAACATAAAATAAAAATATTGCAAAGGTGCAGTAGATATATAATTTCTTATTGGGATGAAATATGTAGAAGGTAGTATTCTATTCTCCATCTTTGACATATCAGTGTGTATTTTTACATATAAATCTTATCTATTGCAGCAAAACACAGCAAAAACACTTCACCTGAATTAAACGCAGCATTTTATTTGCAGTCTTTTCCACAATTGACGAGTCAACCTCCCACCCAAAAGTGAATGAAAGGTCTTCAGTTTCCCCCCTGCCAGGTTGGGGTAAAACCATGTTTATTACCAGCTATATTTGAAAAGAACTAATCTATGCATCAAGCGACAGCACGCAGTCTGTTCTTGGTAGATAAAGGCAGTTGGCATGCTCCAAGGCCAGGCTGAATATCAAACGAGTTCAGATGAAGCCCGTTCCCTCCGAAGGAGGCCCAGAAAGCAGCAAGACTCCACCCATGCTTACAGCCTGTCAAATCGCAGTGCTTTAAAAAGTGACTCGAGATGAGAAAAGATTGCGCTATTATTTAAAATCGGTAAGAGAAACACAATGTTTTTCACCATGGTGCAAAGCAATTCCGAGAACTAGAGTTTGGAACAGCATGGGACCATTCAGCTTTCAAAGAGAGGCACACGAGATTCACTTAGAGGTCATACAGACATC
Organism: Rachycentron canadum; assembly: GCA_038496675.1. Taxonomy (NCBI): domain Eukaryota; kingdom Metazoa; phylum Chordata; class Actinopteri; order Carangiformes; family Rachycentridae; genus Rachycentron; species Rachycentron canadum. Next base: position 2,553,859 of record CM076656.1, on the reverse strand, counting down.
ACATTTAACGCCTGGCAAGGAATAGATCTGAAGATGAGCCTCCTCCTGAGGGGCAAGCTGTGTCTTGTCCACTGTAAAATCCCAACAATATATTCTTCCTTTTCAAGAAGCAGAAAACAATTGTTCAGATCAACTTGGTGGATTTTGTGTTTTTATTTTGTCTCTAATGGCAATGTCCCAAATCATGTCACTTTTTGACATTGATGGAAATGCTCTCCAAAAAACAATAACGTGGCTTCTGTTAGAAACCGTGTCCTTTCTCGATTTGTGCCTGGATGCGGCATTCATGTGTTGTGTGTCCTTTGCTTTCAACGAGCATGTGTTTGTGTGACATTGCAGGGAGTTTGGCCGCTGGAAGGTGAACAGCTTGGCCCTTGAGAGACAAGAGAACAATGGCTTTTCCTTGCCTCTGGACCCCGAGTTCCTCCAGACCATTAGGCAGCTGGGCAGGAGGCCCAGTCTCGGCGCCATCACCGACAACATCATCAGGAAATACGGAACCCACTTCCTGCTCTCCGCTACACTGGGAGGTAAATGAGACGAACTGTGGTTCTCTTCACTTTTATTGACCTGGCTTCACAGTATTGGAAAAACAAAGTATTAACAGGTGAGATTTTGGGCATCCAGGTGGCCCAGATCAAGGACAACAGTTTGGCCCTTTGACATCACAGAAAATCTTACAGAAACCTGCTGGCTTATCCATCCTTGTTGTTACAGACCATCAGCTGCCAAACAAAGGCCATGAAAAAATAATCTTTCATAAAGACTAGCTGTTAATCATCTCTGAAGCTCTGAAGCTTTATGCATTGTGCTCAAACAACTCAAAATTCGATCAAATATTGGCTCAGCTGTGAACGTGGGATGATTTGTGGTTGTTAAAGCCCATATTCTCTGATTCAACATGGAAAATCTATGTTTGGAATTGTTTGACAAAAAAAAAAAAAAAATGTCAGTGGATTCTCTGTTTTCATAACAATAGATTAACGTTAGCCAGACAACAGTGATGTTCAGCAAAGCTCCCATGGCTATCTGCTGCACAATCTCCTCCCAGCTCCTCTGCTTGCTGTTTTCATCTTTTGTCTCTTGTGCATAAACTCTCAAAGCACAATGAATACCAAGCACATTTAAAATAGATTAACAAGACAGTCATATTCATTATGTGAGAGGAACAACGGCTAAAGTGTAACCTGGTGTGACATATTGCCTTTAGCCTTTGTTTGGGGATTTATGGGTAATCTCTGCATGCTGGGAACGTTATTAACGACAATTAAGGTGATCTATGTGGCATGTGAGACATAAATACATCATCATGAAATGAATTGTAATTCCTTGTTAGTATTACTGTAAAAGAAGAAAACTCTGTCAGTCAGTCTTAACGTTTATTTGCCTTCATGCTGTCAGTGAGTAGATGGATAGCACTCTCACGTCTGTAGGCTAAATATGAAGTTGAAACCCCAAGGAGCTTATCTTAGCATAAAGAATTTGACATCTTGCAAATGGACATGCTGTATCACTTTGTCTCTACCTGTCACTTGAGTTGTATTAGAAACATAAAGTCATGCCATTTGTTTCTTTTGAACAACTCCTTCAACCTGAACAACCGTACAGTCATTTTCTTCACCCCCCTCGATATGACCCACAGCCCCGATGGCTGCCCCAAGAGCAGCGCCATACCTCCGTAACCATGTTGGTTGCTGCAATCATTCATCATTCATTCATCATTCATCAAAACTGCTTGGTTAGATTACGAAAAGATGGCGAGTTGGGTAAAATAAGCAGTTCCTAGACATAAGACGACAATCTTTGTTACAATAATGACAATGTGGTTATATTTGTGGAAAGGTCATGGGAGCTACTTCCAGATGGGAGTCAAACACATCGCTCATTTGTCATATTCCCGTGTTTTGCTTTCTTGACCCCTCCATCCGTACCAACCTCCTCCTGTCGAGGACTTTGTTGCTCTATAAACTACATCACTGCACTTTTCCTTTTGCTCCTGTCATAATAATGACAGCCGCTAGATGTCACCTAGCAACAAATGTAATAATAATAATAATCGCCTGATGCACAAACAACATTTTTTTTTACAAGAGGACGGTCTCCAGTGGAGACAAGTGTTAACCCCTGTCTATCCCTAGTGTTAATGTACCGTATGCTAGTTTTAGTGTCTCTCCAAATTAAACCCGCATTGCCCATAAAACCTAATGCTGTTAGACAGGATGTCTCTATTGATCTCTCACTCCTTCCAACATCTGTCAATACACTGTCCTCTGAAAGCTTTGGCTCTGTTTGTGTGGAAAGACCACATTTGTGGACCATAGCTGAAGATTAATTGTCAGTGAATTTGCGAACAGGATGAAATTAGTAGAGACTTTTGAGCTCTTCAGCACATTTTCATCCTCAGATGTGTTGTTGTCCTGCCGGTGTGATTGTATAACGAGTGCTGGCAGGTGTTCATTCGCTAATATTTACCACCACGCCACCGAGAATGTTTTGTGTGTGTGTGTGTGTGTTTGCAGGGGTTGAGTCATAAATGAAGTTTGTGTACGTATCTGTGTGCGTGTGCTCATAGGGGAAGAGTCATTAATGATCTTTGTGGACAAGCGGAAGTTGAGTCGGACGACTGAAGTGAGCGAAGCCAATGGCACAGCTGTGACTCTGGAAGCTCTGCACCAGCTGGCCGCCTCCTACTTCATTGACAGGGAGAGCACCCTGCACAAGCTGCACCACATCCAGATCGCCTCCACTGCCATCAAGGTAAACGCCTGCTGTTCGCTGGGCTTCTGTCAAACACAATAGCAATTAAAAAATATCTCATTTGCCAAAGATTCAAAATGCCCCAATTGTTGATTTTTTTTTTTTTTTTTTTTTTTTTTTTCTTGTATGGTTACAGTATTTCCATGAAGACATTGTTCAAATTAGATTCTGTTTCAGTCGATAAACATAATTATTGGATTTAAAAAAAAAAGTGGTCTGGATTAGCTCTCTCTCTAAAGAATTAATGAAATCATGGCCAGTTTATAGCATTTGAATGGAAACCCTACAATCAGCAGGTTTAGCTCATTTTAATGAGATGAGCTACAGTATTTTTTTACCCAGGGTACAGTTTTTTTTTCTTGTCTCTGTGGATTTAGTCTGCAAATTAATTCAGTAGACACTCTTTCAACTACTTTATTTTCCTTGCAAACATTATAAAGCTCACTGTTGTGTCACTGACCTGTATGACACTATATAGTCTATATAGTTTAGTTTATTTATTTATTTAAAGGGAACCATGCAATTAAAGTCCCAATACGAAGCATGAAACTGATGTGTTGCGCAAAGAGTTTATAGTTTTAGTCATTATCGTTAAACCCCAATACGCTACTGATATGAAGGTAGAGTAAAATATTATATTGAAATGCATTGCTTGTGATTTACAGTCCAAAATGAGACAAAACAAAACAAACACACACACACAAAACAATTGATAATAGCATACAATTAGCTAAAAAAGTATACAGACAGTACAGACTGTACAATCTGACACAGACAACAACAGCAAAACAAGCAAATAGTCAAACAATTAAGAATACAATACAATTAACTAGAAATGGGAACATAAATACATAAAAAGCATACGATGATAACACAATATGATGGGATCCTTATCATGAAATATTGTCTTATATTGGTTGACTGCATGCATTGCTGCAACCCTACTCAATGCTATAATAACTGCATCCTGTGGTTAGCTTGTGTGTCTTTTTTGTGCAGAACAGTTGAATAGTAGGTGGCAAATGCATTTGCATAGGAAACACAAAACTCTTGCTGTGATTTTTAAATGTTACTTTGTGATTAATAGACTGTGAGTCACTGACTCAGAATAACAGCTGTTTATGTCCTTATGTTTTTGAGACAATAATGACGCTTGTGCTCCCCTCTGGGAATAAGTATTGGAACAAATTGAGAAAATTACATTGCACAATGGTCAGTACTTGCCAAGTGCTTAGCACTTACTAACAATTACTGTATGCAGTTTACAACCCATCAATAGGCCCTTAGTGGGCGACATTTTCAAATGCAGAATATCATTATACTGCAGATTATTAAAACATATTTTAAAGAACATAAGGCAATCTCAGTCCTTCACTTACAGGCCAGACACTCCATGAGGAGTGATAAACTTTTTTAATTAATGAACACTTCATAGTGAATGGGCTTAAAGACCACATTTAAAGTTGAAGCCAAAAACCCAGTGGCAGCCTTTTCAGAGGTTACCGCTGGTTACTGGAGGAGCAGAGCTCAGTATGGGAAAGTTATTCAGAGAGAACACCTTTGGTCGGACATCTTATAATTAAATACATTTAGTCCACAAAATGGGTTATATAGCAGTAAGATTTGATTTATATGTCCCTATATCAAGAGAGATGTCATACATGTCACCTGTAAGGAGATATATTGTCATCACATATATTCAGAATCTGGATATATGAAGATATAAGTTTGGGACATATTTGAGTGACCCATAGTACCTATACCTATACATTTGTACCAAGTATTAACAATGTCTATGATGGATTTTTAAATAGTGGAACATATTGCAAGCATGGATGTTAACAATATGCAGTTTTTTCTATATAATGTATATATGCATGCTAAAACAACACATCATATATTGACAAGCTTTACAATGGGAGTATATTTCTATAACATATCCATAATATAAGCATACATTCATAAACATACATATTTGTATGGGCTTATAAATATATGCATATATGAAAGTCATATATAATTTATACATGTTTTTATTTTACTATTACGCATAGTTAATTTCATGCATGGTAATTCAATATATGGACATATATTTAGAATGTGTGTAAGTGATGGTACACAAATGGTTTTTAAATCACAGCAGCCTTTAATAGTAATTTCATTTAACCCTACCCATTACTGCTCCAGATACATCATGTGTAACATACTGCATAGGAACTGATATCAGGAATTAGTCAGATAATAAAGGCCTACTCCCAATTTAAAAACTAGCTATCTCATGTTGCTGTGCTGATTTGCTGATAAAGGTTTTTAAGGACTTGTTTGCCTCTTTGTCACTTGAAAAATGCAATATCTCTGTTGGCTACAGAGGTGAAGAGGTATGTTTTGTCTCAAAATGTTTATTTCGGTCCCACGGCTGCAGTTTCTTTTTCCCAACAGAAGAGACATTCCAGAGACAGCTAAATTCCCCGGTACAAGAAAACCCTTGAGCAAAGTAGCTTTCACTGTCTGATTTTAGCCTGGTCGCCTGGGTCTGTGTTGAAGACTGCGATGTATCAGCACTTCTTTGTTCTCTCTGTTTTTGTTTAAAGAACTCCATTTCAGATCAATTCGGTGACAAATCTTTTCACTGTTTGCTCTGACAGTCAGTGTTTCAGACTGCTGTGCACCTGGAAAACTTTCATGGGCTTTGTTTGCCTTGGTTTATGATGTGTTGTCATTTAACAGAAATAAATGGACACAGGCCTAAATTTTGCAGCAGGATTAACCCATCTTTAAGGCACCCCATTGTGCCTTCATGACAGAACTTCGATCTGGAGAATTATTGATGAAATTGAAGTAAAATATTGTAACATTGTATTGTATAAGCAAATAATTTGACCTTATTCTTTTAGCAGGTTGGTTGAGAATATATTGTTTGCTTAACAACCTTCCCCTGTAGAAACTTTATGGCGTTTTGATGCAACGTTGGAGAAAACATGCACACTTGCACGCGCAATGAGCGAGAAGGAGATGGGCCAAGAGAAGAGATGAAGCGAGCAGCATTGTTTTCTTCCCTCCCTGCGCCTTCATGTTTGCATTCACAGGCATATATATGGAGCAACACCACTATGCATATCAAAATATGCTTATGATGTAAATATCACCCTGCATCTTTTTACTGCTTAATACCTTCAGGGAGTGTTCATTCATCACTCTGTCAGTTGTTATCAAGCAGAATGAATTGAATCGGCTGAGTTTGCCCCTCATGCCACACACTGAATTCTCTGTGCCTTCTGAGGAATCTGTTTCCTCACGTGGCTTTAATGTGTTTATATTTTTCTTGTGGTAAACAACAGATTAACGTCGCGGAATGTCGGTAAAATCAGCAACCCGCAAAAACACCCATGTGAGACACTGTCAGCTTCCTGTTTATCATAGGCTGTATGCTGTGATTACACCTGTCTCTGCCGTGCGAGTTAAGGGACTGGATGTATCAGAAACAAACACCTCTAATCTGTTTTATGGATCCACATTTATTGCTTTAATATTAACCACATTGTGGGACCTGTCCCTTTCCTGCAAAGACCCCTGGTAAACTGCTGCTTCGGCGCAAGACAATGGTATAATATTGAAAACGTGAGCTGATCTGAAATTATCAGATGAGAAAAGAGTACATGAGATATAATGATGAATCATCATCTGACAAAAAAAAAACATGTACTTCAAAATTATTGGCCCTGTATTCAGCTTTCTGACAAAGAGAGACATTTCTCAATTCATGAATAAACTCTGAAATATCTGAAAAATTCAAAATTGCAGATGGTTTCATTGTCAGCGTTGACAGTGTTATGTGGGAATGAAGCTATTAAGTTATTTTTCTGTTAACATTTGGCCCAATAAATGTCAGAAAACAGTCCATCTCCCAGAGTCCTGGGTGATTATTAGGGATAGTATATTATTATATTATTATTATAGGTATTTAAATTGCTTGTTTCCCTTGACCAAACCACAAAACAAGAATATAAAAATAGAAAATTAAAGTATAAATCCTCACACTGGAGAAGCTGGATCTAACCAAGCAGCTACTTCTGGGACTGAAAAATGAAGCAGAATCAACCGAAGTTCCTCAAATCACCACTAGAGTCTTGCTCCAAAAGTGAGTCAATCCTCATAGTTAAAATGTCCAACTTTACAGCAGAAACAAACACGTTTACCGTTTTGGTCTCAGTAGCCAATTACTTCCTTTGTGACAACTGTACAGAGTTGTACCGAACTCAGAGATTTCTAGCTTCTTCCAAGTTTACAAAACCCTTTTCGTAATATTTAATGAAGGGTTGCGAATGCTATGCCATTGCAGTAACCACATTTCATTTCTAAGTGGGTAGCTTTAGTTTCATATTGTGAATGCAAATGCAAATTGAATGGGTGAATACAGGAAGGCTCAAAATACATCCCAATATCCATATCTGTGATGATTTATGATGCCTGCTGTACCTTTGATTTACATCCCCAGTTTGTACAGTGGGTGAGCGGTATGGATGTTCGGATCCCAGGTCGAAAACGAACACAAAGCAGACGCCAGCGAGTAATAAGGAGCCAGCAGGAGCCTCTAATAAAGAACTAACAGAACTATTTCCCTAATTCTGACTGTGTGGCTGCAGCTAAAAAGAAACTAAATCGCTTGCCTTTTTCTAAGCCACAGCCCATTTTTCATGGACTTGTCCTTATTGATGCCCCACTATAGAGCCCATCAGAGATAAAACTGTACATTCGCTAAAGTGAATTGGCAAGAGGACGTTGAGCTGATTTGGCAGCCGCCACTGAACTGAGTCCTGCTAAAAACCCCCCTGATTGAGATGAATAGAGAAAAAGACCTCTGGGGTACATTTGTTTGTAAGGCGTTTTCAGGTGACTGATGTAAAATATGCACAGCGTCAGCAGCCTTTAATTCTGAACATGGGTTTTTTACCTCACCCCATTGAAGATGGATGCCAAAACAAAGCTGCCTTTAAGAAAAGCCCTGGTACCCTGGTTTTAAGAGATAACATATTTTAAATAGTAGAAATGTCTGGCCTGAAGGCCTGTAGGACTGAGCACAGTAGCATTGGAAAATAATCAAAGACGCGAAAAATGAGATAGAATTGTAGGGGGGAGGGTGGCTCTGCTGTTTCGTAGTGTGATGAATCAGCCCTTCCATTTCAGTAATTTCCTTTGAGAGCCTCCGTCATTTGTCAAACATTTTGTGCTATGAGTTAAGGTGTCATGCGACCGAACAGCAGAGATGAGACGGGGACAGACAGGCCTTATTTAGCAGGCCTTTTAGCCTGGCATCGTGTGCGCAGCAGGTACACAGGAAATGCAGCATCAATCAATGCGCTTACTTTTGATTTGCAGCCCAGGCTCTGCCGTATTGAAGATTCATTTAACTAAACTTGGGAGGAGAATATCATTGGCAGGGAGGAGAAGTGATAAGGAATGTTTGACCCAATTTGCCGTGCGGGCCCCGAGTGCTCAGTCAGTCATGCAGCGTTACGCTTCATTTGTTGGAGTCGTGAAGAAAAAAAAAAAAAAAAAGAAAGAAAAACACACACAAGTAAGACTCGAGCTTCAGAAATCAGATAACAGCTGCTAAGGAACAGTTGCAGAGAACACAACTCTCTGAGTTCAGGGCAGTTTTGATGGCAGGATAAATAAAACAGACAAAAAAAGTGTACTGGCCTCTGTTATCACAGGCGTGGATGAATAATTCATTACAGGCAGATTTTTTTTTTTTTTCATTTCTCAGAAAGAAAGATAAATGGTCTTTTTGTCTTTCCACTATGTTCAACTCCTCTAACCTTTAACAAAACTACAGGTTTTCCTTTGCTTGACGTGTTATAGGTGACCAGGCGCTGTATGGTTGGATGGTAGAAAGAGATGGATGTTTCTGGGTTAAGTCTGATATCTGACTATTCCTCTTTAATCTGCAGCTGAGTAAAAGAAGTGAAGCCTGGAGAGAAGAAATAAATACACAGGATCAAATTTGCTCTCTCTGCCCTTCTTCAAGTGCCTGTTACTTTCTGTAAAATAGCATAACTTACTTTCCCTTAAAGAGACTCAGTGAACATACCACTACATACAGTATTAAATTCCACTTCCTTCCAGCAAAGGTTCCCCTCTGTTCCCCTGTGGCTTTGAATGGCTTTATTTTTCTCTATGAGGGCATGCAATAATCTCATTCTGGTGCTATTTTCTCCCTCTTCCGCTTTTTCTTGCTTATAGTTTATGAGCTTATCCCTCGCTGGTTGATATTAGAGTGTAAGCCAGTGCAACAAAGTGGTCTTAAAACATGCATTGAAATCCTCAAAGACTGAGTAAACAGGCGGGAATGCATCTCAGATGCAAATGTGGATTTGCACATCTTACTACGCCGTGGTGATTAAGCTAACGACCGTTCTTGAAGGTGCAGCAAAAGGCAATTTTGAAATGAGCAATGACTTTCATGAAACATTAATGCTATCTTGTACTTTTTTTTCAGCAGCCAGAAAGTACGGCCATTTAAAGCCCATTGTTGCTCAAACATCTGACAACAGCAGCTCACTAAGTGACATTTTATGCTGTTTTTGTGGAATTATTCATATGAGGGATTTGCAGCAGTAGTGATGAATCTTCATCAGCCTAACTGGTCTTATAATAATATTAAAGCTGTGCTTTTTTTTAAATAATGGATGTGCCTCTGAGCCATCTGTACCGATGGACCATGGTAACGGGCTAAGTGGTGCGTTGCCCTGCTGAGGCCACACACCAATAACACAGAGGCTATTAGCTATTTAAAATTTGTGCAAGAAACAATGGGATGCAGGTATTTTAATGGCCAACTTGCAGCATAATTTCTTTTTATCTTTTTCTTTTTATTCAATTTATCAGCTGCAAACTTGCTTCCTGCTACTAAATGAAAACAGATATGTATAGTATATAGTGATGGCATATAGTTTACATTTACAGCTCCTCTTTGTGGTTGTCATGCATGCGTGTCCATTCTTATTGTAATTTTGAACTTTAGAGAAACTGAGAGGTGTGTGTTTCTGTTTTTGGTGTTTGTGTTTCTGTGTGTGTGTGCATAACCTCTCTGGTGGGAACACTGAACCGAACATCATCTCCCCCTCCGCTGTAGAAGCTAAGTAAAACTAGCAGCTGTGCAGTGCTTAATCCAGTTACGATGCCAAATGCCGACGCTGGCTCTCACCTGCTCCAAAAGTTGAAACGACACGTCCTGAGCCATCACGCTTGTGCACCAGGGGCCACTGGGTTGTCTGAGAGTGGAACTATGTCAGCTCTCCGAGCAGCAGTGTTTCCCTGAACAACATGTCTGGCAGCAGGCTGAGCTGCATTTTCTCCGACAGAGTGCAAGATGAAGCTGAAAAGGATGCCTTCAGGGCTCACTTGGGAATATTTGTTTGCTGCTTGAGTACACAGACTGGTGACAAAATAAAGGAAAATGAATGGAAGGGAAAGAACAAATGCAGATGCATGCATATGGGGCACAGGAGCTCAGTGAATGGTTTGATGAAAATGATATAAATCATATATACTGTGGCATTCACAGGTCACCAGATTGTAATTCAATTGAACACATATGGCTGATCCACCACCGCCATCAAAGAGGGATCTAGCAACCTTTACAAAGACACTTTATATTATTATTTTCCAGTAATTTGGCATCCATCTGGTTGACTCGCTGATTCTGAGTTCATTTGCAGTGCTGCAGTGATGCCACATACACACTTACACAGGCCAATATATAGATTCATATTTGTGAGGCTGTGTGTTGGTCTTATGGTAATTACTGCATGTATCAATTTCTATATTTTAAAGCTAAATATGTAGCTGGAAACTTTTTTTTGGCAAATGATAAAATGATAGAAACCATTGATTGCAAGAAAGAAACAAAGCCTAATCTGTCTATGTTGTATATATATATATATATATATATTTTTTTTTTTTTTTGTCATTTATGTTGCCATTTCAATGCAAGAATGTCAAAAACTGCAGTCGCTCAAATACTCACTTGAGGCTGAGTCAATCCCCATAGGCTTCCATGCCCAACTTTACAACAGAAATAAACATGTTTGCAGCCTGGTACAAAAACACGAACTGTAAATCCTCACACTGAACAAGCTGGAAATAACCAGGCAGCAACCTCTGGGGCTGAAAAATGAAGCTATCTCTGAAGTGCTAAAAACTTCAGTTCCTCTAATGACGACTAGAGTCTGCTTCCAAAAGCCGGTCAGTCTCCATAGACCCTCTCCTTAAAATGTCCAAATTAACAGCAGAATTAAACATGTTTACATCCTGATAGAAAAAACTCTTTTTGGCTCTATAGCTAATTTACCCCTTTGTGACATGTAATGGAATGGAACTGAATTTTTATCCAACTCAGATGTTTGAATTTCATTAAGAGCAAAGTCTAAGATCCACACAAGCCCCACCTACTTGCCCATTTTTGTATAAGTCCGGAGTTAGATGTAGTCAGGCATTGCCAAGATAGCAACAGGGGAGCAGCCCACTCTGAGCTTCAAAACTGCTCGTAGTAAACCCAAACTAAAGACTGTATCTAAATACATCTTATGGTTTTGGCTTGTGGCCGCCATAGGTCTTGGTTGTACAGCCTGTCATTGCAGTAGTTTTACTTCGCTGCTCAGCTTCCACGGATGATTTACCAGTCCTTCCAGAAGCCCACAAACTTGAAAATCTATGCAAATAGTTACCTTCTCACAGCTGCAATCATAAAAGCACCTAAAAATTACAAAATTACCCTCAATCAACTTTATGTGGAAGGATAGCGTGACACCGCTTTGGTGTCTAAATGAATGATTTCAGTCACAAAACTAATACATGTCTTTTTAGAAGTTTTGTTTTACAGATGTTAGGAGCTTACCTAGTACAATACATAACGCTGGAAATCTGTTCCCTGTGTTCAACACCCAGATGGTCCTTTTAAGTGTGATATTGTCTGTATTGTCATAATAATATGAGAAGCATATATCGCCGTCGTGATATTAATGTTCAGCCATACCAGTCAGCCGTAAAGACAGAAAAAAAGACTTTAAGTTAAAATATCCTCAAGGCAAAAAAACACAACATAAGGCATGCCTGGGGGGGGGGCAAGTGAAATTCATCACGAAGAGATAAACAAGTCACGTCTGCAACACGTGTAAGCATCACAAACTGCTTATTCCAGGAAACACTTTAAGTGCAATTAAATGTTCCATTAAATGCAGCTGTTAGTTATTTCGACACAGTCAGCACAATTATGTTGTACTCAATTATGGCACATTAATAACCCCCCCCCACACACACACACACACACACACACACACACACCTCCCCACACCCTTTACCCCCAACCCATCCATGTCATTTACATATCGGATTTTTAAAATAACTTGTGTGTTTTTCACCCCTTTTAGCAAAAACTGCCCCATGAGATCTTGAAAGTATCGAAACCTACAAAAAGTGTTTTTCCTTTTTTTTTTTTCTTCTTCGGGGTCGATTTCTAATAGAGAAGGCTGACTGTGCGCACATGCTCTGCTCCACTGGGTTCTTTTTTGCAGATGGTCTCATTGCTATGCATAGAAAAGCCATCTTTAGATTTGCATTTGGTCAATTTTCCCCTTTAAGTTGGACATCTGTCTGTGTTAGGAATTAATCTGCGGATCCCTATGGAGGCTTCTTGGATTTTAATTAATTGTGTTAACGCATCAATAATAAAAAAAAGCAGAATGGAAGTCTCTCATCACTCTCTCTCCCACCCTCATTCTAGCTCTGTCATCCTGTCCTGCCTAAAATGATGTCTTTGTGTTAAAAGGACTATATTTTAATAAGTTGAAATTGAAAAGCAGTAACTCAGTTAACAATTTTTTTTCTCAGCAGGAGATTGAAAGAGACATTGGATGTGTTACCGCACATCCAGAGCTCCGCACATTTATTCGGTCTGATGTCTTTTTGAGCTTAGTTGCCTCATTGACCTTGCAGTTGTCAAAAGTGGATGTTGAAAAAGAAAGACAACTTTTCTGCCCACGGCGGCAAAAGTCTTCCTCTTTTCCTCCTGGCTGGATACCTCTGTTGCTGCCATTAATCTAGCAGGAAGATGTGGTTACTGTTATTGGACCTTTGGGAAAATATTAAAAGAAGACACCGTCATGGTGTTTGGCAATAATTTGCAAGCGACAGCAAAGGAGATGGATTTCCCTTCAAGTTGGCAGTTTATCTTTGCTGCCTGTGAAAAAAAAAAAAAAAATATATATATATATATATATATATATATATATGGTATATATATATATATTCACGGGCAGCAAAGCAATATATATATATATATATATGCATGATCTAAATCAGGCTTTTTTCAAGGATGACTGAGCTGAGACAATCTAACTGTGAGCTCAAAGGAAAAGAGCGATTCCACAGTGTTTCATGTGCGTCTGTATTTTGTCAGCACAAATCTGGTGTTATGTCTTTGAGGCTTGGGCGGAGTTGCATCTTCCAAGACTCGCGGCAAAAAGTTGTGAGATCTATTCATGCTGGTCTCAGAAGGTATTCTCTTTTTCCTTAACTTTTCTCGCTTCCAAGTTTTTACCTAACTTCTTCAGTGGATTCAGCATTTGCTCAAAAGGTAAATTATTTGGAAAGACTTTTTTTTCATGGTATTCATGCAGTATGTAGTTATCATTATGCAGTCTGTAAAAAAGAATATCGACACCACTTTGATCTCTCTTTTTGACACAGTCTAATTTCTGCTTAATTCAGCTGACTTTTCATGCTTGGGGCAATTATCAGACTCTACACATGACTGTTTTTGAATAATTTTAGTTTATTTTGCTTCTTTGCATGTTGGTCTATGCCATCAGTGTTCATTTTTTACACTTTAAAAAAAAAAAAGAAAAGAAAAAAAATATTGCACCAGTAGCGGCAACATTTTTTTTTCTGGTTCTTATGTGAACTCGTATCACATTAGGTTCACTCATGTTGATATCTGAGTGGGCACAAAAGCCACCACACATAATTTTTCTAGAGTACTGAGCACTTACTCTCCAACTGTGAAAGTGGTGGTGTGAGAGCAAATCAACTGAGTTTGCATGACCATGGTGTCCAGAAACTCATTTTAAACACAACCCAGACCACCTCTCTATGGCACAGCAAATTTTTTAAACCATGAGGTCTTTCAAATGCACGTGATTAAAAAAAAAAAAAAAAAAAATTATCCGGAAACCCATTTCACTGTATTTTGTAGTTTGGCTCAATGGCAAGGTTCCATATTTTATAAAATGAGATCCATTCCATGTCGTGTCTGATTATAAAGCAATATAATATTAATATTGTGTCAAAATGAAATCTGCTTTTATTTTATCAGATCACTCAGAAAACAGTCAGCCAATCAGAGAGTCTGTCTTCTGATTGGCTCGTCAGCTTGTTGATAGATCTCCAAAGAGATTTAAAACAAGCGTAAGTTAAAATATGGGACCTTTAATGCATCACTCTCTGTTTTTTATAAAACCCACGGCTTCAATAAATTGAAGCAGCTTCCATGAAGACAGTTGGCTTTTTCTCTTGCTTACTTTGTGTTATTGTATTCAGTCAACCCTCATATTGAGTCACAACATTTTAATTTAGAATAAATGTAAATATTAAATTTGTTTTAGAGTTAAGCTAACAGAGAATCAGCAACGAGCGTTCATAGATCACGCAACTGGTAATAGAAATAAACACATTCAGGTCAAGCAGGACTGTGGATCATAAGCCTGAGTCGCTTTAAAAGCTTCATTTGTCCTAGAGAATCACATCTTCCTGGCACACGGGTTATTTTTTAATTATAATTATTAAAAACAGGAACAGGATGCATTCACTTCATTTTCCCAGAAGTAAATATAAGCAAGTGACAGCTGCTCTACAAGAAACATTATCTAGTAACTTACAGTCTGTTAGGTTTCCTGTCATTATGTTATTTTCTAAAATTTTACATTAGCATCATGGATTCCACATTTTCACATAAAGTTTTGCCTTTTTTGTTTTTTTCCTGCACCATTATCACTCATTTAGGTAATTTGGGCTTGTATCTAGACCAGGTGAGAAGAAAATCACAGTTATTTCACAAGGCGCAGACAAAAAAGACAGTGATATTTACTGCGCCGGTGGTTTATTCAGACAAACAAATCTCACATCTCACTGCTTAACTGTCCACAGGCCTCTGTATGTACACAGCTTTCCACAAATATGAGCTGGTCTCTGTCAAGCGATGTGATTTTTCTTCTCCTCCTGCTTCATGGTTGAAGCTGTTCGGACTGAGTTAGGACAGGTGTGTAAAACCAAGTGCCCCTCTCAAGACAATGCTTCAGACACATATGACACAGCAATCTGGGTGACATGACAAAGATCAAAAGAGCAGATCCAGGTCCACGTAACAGTCTTTCTCATGGTGTACAATGATGTAGTGATACATAACTGCAGGATAAGTTAAGGTGGCCATATCCTCCACAGGCAGACTCGTGGATTCACTGCCAACTTGTTTGGCACCTTAGTCTATGTAAGTATGTCAGTTTCCTTGATTTGTACAAGAGGGACAAGAGAAAGTCATGCTAACCAAATGTGCTCTGCAGTACTCCAGCCCTCAGTATCACATTGTGTAGTGCCATTTATTCTCTGATGGAGATGTTACACCTCCCACACAGCCACGTCAGTTTCCTCTGGGAAGAGTTTTTGTGGTGAAGCGTGCTCTGCCCTCTCACCATCAACAAATTGTTTGACAGCCATTGTGAAAATTGCATTCTTTTAAAGAGCGAGGGGGAAAAAAGTGTGGCTTGATTGGTCATGATTGAAATAATCACACCTGCTGACAATATAATCCCATTCTAGTTCTGTTTTCAACTTCACTACAGGTGCTTCAAAATTGCCAAAAATCACTTGTCACACTGGTTGAGCTCACATCACACACATTTGATAGAGCTTTGTGTTGTGTAGCATTGCTTTAAAAAAAAAAAAAAAGTAGATACAAGATAAACCAGTGTGAGAAAATACGATGAAGGATCCATAAGTGTGGTCTGAAAGTCTCAAAGCCACCGGTAACACGCGCTAAACAATTGTAACTACTACATGGTATAACCTCAAAAGTCACATCTGCTCATAGCAATCATAGATAACAACAAGGGATTTTTGATGTGGAGGGCCATTCGAAACATTGTGCCATTTAGAATAAAGATCAATAGACAACCTTCTTTGTTCTGTATTGATTATGAAGTTATAGTTTTTTGTTCAGCGCTCTGTCGCTGTCGGAAATTCTAGTCACATTATTATCTAACACGCTGACTGCTAACGGTTGAGCATGTGCCCCTGAGATAGCTCAGTTACATCTTTGATGATTTGATTCAAATCTGCATGTGGTTTAAAATGTTGCAACAACCGATCTTTACGTTCAAACTTGATTAAAAAAAATAATAATAAATAAATAATGCAGGCAAGCCTCATTCAAAATGATTCACTTCCCATTCACACTTAGCAAAAGTGCCTCGTTGTTTTGTTTTTTAGCCATGCTAGTAGCATGATGGCAGCGTTGGACTTTTTCACTCTTTTACACTTTTACTCTTTTTATTTGTCCAGAACTTTGGTTTATGACCAGATGCGTGCAAAACCGCCCATCTACCTCAGTCATACCTTTGCGTTTAGCGCTAATTCGCACACGCTAGCGTGTTAACATGCCAAAATAGTGTGAGGGTGTTAGCATACACATATTTGCATTTAGCTCAAAGCGCGACTGTACCACAGCGCAATGTCACATGGTCATAGACTCCCGTGTTGTCAAAAACAGAGCCTATGAGCTTTATCCAAGGTGACAAAAAAATAAAAATAAATCAATCCTCCAACTACACTGAGTTTATTTAGTTCGAGAAAAACAAAAATCAATAAAAATGCAGTTCAATTCCTTTGCAGGGAAATACAACATTCTATCAAATTGTATTAATTGTAAATTATTCATGACAACAGAATTATTTTGCTAACAGCATGTGAGTCTGGATTAGTTAAAGGGAACTCCACCAACTTTACACATCAGCCTTTTTTCAAGTCTTGGGGACTATTACTGACAAAAGTTGCGTTAAGCCTTTTGTGATATAAAGCCTTTCGCGGCTCCAGGCTGAAGTGTGCGAAAGCTGAAATTATCTGAATATATCTGGTTCTGCTGAATCAATTTTGATACAATGGACTTAAAAAGAATAAGAAGAAAGAAACATAGAGTCAGACAATATTATTTTGCAGTAATACTGAATCGGTGGAGTACTCTTTTAAGATACATTTGAAGAAATAACCCAGAATTTATAGATGACTGTTGCAAACGCTCTCATCACATTTCAGCCTGTGTCGTCCACTAACAGTATTATATACCTCATGTAAATGTTTGCACCAGGCAATTACATGCATCCTCAGGTGTGTATATAATTGAATAGAACATGCTTACACTGGGATCACAATGGATTTTAGCATGTTATGTGTGTCGGCAGGCATTGTAATGGGTAAACGCAACGTAGAGATGAATTTGACAGATGACACCACAACTTACTCATTACACTTTACTCCAGGGATCCTTATGGCAACTCAATTTCCACTCCACTAGCTCACAGAGTCATTATCCTAAATATGATTTGCACAAAGGAGAAGTCTAAATAATGCGTAATATAGTTTGTGTTTCTCAGGAGGAGGAGGTGGAGATATTGAAGAGAGAGGGTGCTGTTAATCTTATTCTGCATGACATTTAGTCATGTGCTCTCTCTTTTCCTCTTTCTTTTTTCCCCCTTACTTCTCTCAGTATTTTTAATGACATTAGTGTCTTTCTTTCTCAATATGGATGATTGTTTTGTGCCTCTGTTTTCTTCCCTTTAGGTGACCGAAACAAGGACGGGCCCTCTTGGATGCAGTAACTATGACAACCTCGACTCTGTCAGCTCCGTTTTGGTTCAGAGCCCTGAAAACAAGATTCATTTGCAAGGTTGGCCATCCATAATTGAACTCCCCCAATTTCTGATGGAATTGTCACAGTGTCTGTTCTCTGGCAAGCTTATAACTGCAGCACGAGAGTGTCAGAACGAATTTAGCTTCAATCACTCTTTTGCTTTCTTTTTTTTTTTTTTTTTTTTTTTTGCCATGCATGCTTGCAGAGTTCTGAAGTGAGTCCCAGACAGTAATGATTCAGAACAAAAGTAGCAGAGCTGTGCTGTAAAAATAAAACTTTGAGTGAATCTCAGCATAATGTATGTGACGGCAAGCATATGTGCCAAGCATGGCAAATGAAAGGAAATGCAATTTACAGATGTTACACACAACAGCACATCTAAACACATTTTGTGCAATCCCGTAAGTACTTACAGGTCCCTCCTCATTCTTTCATTTGACATTTCCATGTATTTGTCCTTGTCTCAGGCCTGCAGGCCATACTGCCAGAGTATCTGAGGACCAGGTTTGTGCAGGCAGCTCTCAGCTACATCGGCTGTAATGAGGAGGGCCAGTTTGTGTGCCGGGACAATGACTGCTGGTGCCAGTGTGCCGTGGACTACCCACAGTGTAATTGCCCTGAGGTGGATCTGAGGGCTATGGAAGCCAGTTTACTGCAAATCCGAGATTCCTGGAACATGGCCAACCAAGACTTTGAGGAGTCAGGTCAGTGGAGTGTCTTCGGTCTTTGTGCCCATCCGCACAACCCACCACCCGCTGGCAGCAAATTATACCCCATTGTTAGAGAAGCCAATGGGCAAAGAAAACAAAGACAGAAAGGCCATGGAGATAAGGGGCAATTACACCCAGTCTGTGTAATGGGAATTCATTGGTACACGTAGGAACAATTTTTAAAGTAGCATCTTGCAAAATTATATGAAAACAACAGAGAGGAGCGTCTCATCCCTATTAACTCTAATTACATAGATGTGATGGATTGTCCCAAAGTCCCAGTGTTAGGTCTGGTTATAGCCAATAAACTCTTAGATAGAAAACAATACATTCATTTGTGTCATAAACTTAAAGCAGTTGACATGCCTGTGCAATAGCTGATGGTATTACTCAGTGCTTCACTGAGGGCGAACAGTATGGATAAAATTAAACTACTGTGTCATTTTACGAGATAAAATGTTTGTTGGACATTTTGCTAAATTAAATGTCTGACAAATTAAGGTACTTGTGTTCTAATGACATTGATGCAAAAATCCTGCAAATCCAATACTGCCTTAAAGCAGCCCTGCTTATTGATTGGCAACGTTCCCTCCAATGGCCTAAAAGCAGCCAGAGACATTAAAGGCTCAGCTGACTCGGGAGAACTGGCGCAGCAAAAAGTCCTTTAATCGCTGAGAAATCTGTCATCTCACAGTGTTCGTTGCCAGAGCAACCAACCCTTGTCTTTTTTAGCGTTCAGACAACTACCTTCTCCAGCCATTTCAGTTTATATTGAGAAATTGCGTGGTGCAAATGTCAGTGTCCAGAGAGTGAAAGTGCAGCATTTACTCTAATTTGACTGGGTCAGCAGTGATTCAGTCCAAAGGAAGGGTTTTCACCGTTCTAGGAGAAGCTGTCATACCCAAGTAATAAACCGCAGTTGCTGTAATCTGTTAGCAGCCTCTGATGTAACCTGTGATTTAATGCTTTACAGCTCAGTTGTAGCTGGTATTAAGCTGTTTTTATTAGCTGGCCTAATTTAATGTCAGCTGGTACAAACAGGCACATCAGCCATCGGCAAACCATTGTGCTCACAGTGTTAAGATAAACACAGTATGAGCAAAGCATTCCCACAACTTGGTTTTATTTGACCATTAGCACAGACGCTGCGCGCTCACAGTGTTGTGTGTCATGTATTTTCATAAATCTTTCGACGTAGCTCTGTCTGTGCCCCTCTGTCATTAGTGAAACTGTGTGCTGCATCCACAGGCTCTGAAGGCATCTAGCTGCTTTCGCTCATTTCCAGCCCTGCCTTAAGCTGTGCTTTTGTGCACCTTGCCGGCTGAGAATGGTTATTACTGGCTACATGCCTCTGTACGAAGGGCAACTTGATTAGCGCGCAGCTGGCAATAGCTTAAGCAGCAAGGTGCCCTGAAGAACTGCAGTTGCAGTGTTGTATTGAATAAGGAAAAATAACTAAGTTTCTTTGAAACCCATGGGTATCCACTTATATACAGTAGTTGATCCAATGGGGAACAAGTAACACCGGCAGCAGAGAGATTAATAATCATGGCTCTCCTCATTAAATGAGGTTTCCACAGTCAGCTGGATGGTGGACATGATTTGCTCAGACCACACAGTGAGTGTGATATGCTTTTACAGGCCCTGTATTGCATAAAGTGAGATTTCTTTTCATGTCTACTTTGATTGTAAATCAAGTCTAGGTTCTAAATGAATACTCAATATTCAATATCAATATCAAAGTGTTCAGCCCACAGAGAAGTGCTCAGCGCCTGTATTCAGAAACTGAGCCTTAAAATGAGCCGTGAGGACTTCTGGAACTTTGTGATGTCACAACAATACAGTCACTGCCCTCAGCTATGTCCACAGCATAGCCCACCTGCACCCACTATCCGGTCTTTAAGGGTGTTTACCTGAAATCTGCTTTATTTATTTTTATCCCACAGGAGAGTGGCTCAGAGCCCCTCTTCTTTTTTCTGGGTGTATCAGAGTCTCTCTTTTGATTGGCTCACCAACCTGTCATTACCTTAGCTCCAGAGAGAAGCCAGAAAGAGAGACATATAAAATGACAATGAAATGCTGCTTGGTTCTTAAAACCACAAATACACCTTCTTATGGACATCAACAAATAAAACACAGGAAGAGTGGGGGAAAATATGTTGTTGAATCAGTGTCTCAGTCCTCTGATTTAATCAGTTGTCTAAATCTTGAGTTTTCTTTTCTATTTAAATTATTATTTAAATAGTTATTGAAAACGCATATAACACTATGATCCATTGACAAGTGGGTACAATGTGTACCAAATCCCTTATTGATCAAAATATATTTCAGTATTGTGCATGAATTGAAACATTAAAATTAACCCAGCAACTGAGACACAGCACTTATTAACCGTAACCTCGCAATTTAGCAATTTTGGAAGATTCTGCCAAACAACCCTCTCACATAATTACCCTCCAACCCAACTCGTGTTATTTTTAATAATGCCCACACAGTGCCTGTGCTTGTGCTCCTCCAAATCTGACAGTGCCTTCTATTTTTAAAATCATACAAAAGGGAAGCGCTGTTACCTTCCTGGGTTCAGTGGCTGACAAGATAATAATGGTGGGGAGAGAGTGGGTGTCCAGGGATGAGGTATCATTGTCTTGGTGAAAAAATAATGGTCTAGTTCAGCAGGAACCTGCATCATGCACCTTCTACAAGAAACTTGGGGAGGTGGGGGGGGTCAAGTTACTGTTTTGTCTGCTGTATTCAATTAATCAATATGCTTTATTTTATTATTTTTTCAGCCTTGAATTAACCAAGAAGTGTTAATTTTTTTGTCTTTTATACCACAGAGGCCAGGGAGGGCAGGACTCCTTGCCTGCATATTTATATCCATTGAGCTTGTTTACTACATGTCTTTTAATAGGATTTGTGCCAAGAAATGAACAAATATTGAAGTCCAAGTTTCCGTTTGGAAAGGAAAGTTATTTTTGGATCAATACAAAATAATTCATGGTTTTTTCTAAGTCAAAAACAAATTCATTTTCATTTTTATAAAATCGCTATAATGTTGCACTGGGAAACACGTTCCCTCAATAATGAACATGGATTTATTTTGATCCTGTTCCTGTAAATATTTGCTTGTGCAGATTTGGCTGGAAATGGTCCCTTCAAAAATGCAACATTTACCCCTTTTTAAGTGTAAAAACTTCAGCACCAGTGAAAAAAAAAGATGGAAGATCATTAAAAGAGGAAAGTACATATTCATGACCCATTTTTGAAAATGTTTACATCTTCAGTAGGAACAAATGGGCTTGTGACTTATGACTAGTAATTATTGGTTTTGGTGTTTCTACTGGATGTGCTGACAAGAGACAAATCACAGAATAACAACAGACTTAAACTCCTGATATATGAGAAATGCATTTGTCAAAAAAGAAACAATGTTTATTTCAAGTGGATTTAAATGAACAAACTTGGAAGCTGCACTGTGCCTCCTCAGGGGAATGTCTTTCATTTAGAAATTTAAGCCATGGAAAGACCCTAAAATACCCTTTAATATATTTTATTACGAGCTGTTTAATCAAGTTGATAATTTTACAGGAACATGTAATACACCTTGGGAAATCACCAGGGACGCCATTGACACTTAATGGGTTTTCTAATCAGATGCCGTGGTATCAAGATAACGTTAACTAATTACAAACAGTGGTGCGGCCGTTTTTCCAAGCAAGTGTTGCACATGCATTGATTTCCATTCAAGCAAAGGTGATTACTGTGATGATGATATTGTTATTGAATGCCTCGGAAGTCTAATCTGTTTACTGTGCATTGTGCGAGCAGTCGACAGCAGCTCTGAGGGAATGACAGATATCATCCTCTGTGCTCATGTCCACCCTGTTATCCCACAGACAGACCCACAGTAGTAGCCCTGGGAAAGCTGTTGGCTGTTCATTAATGAAAGAAAAAGAAAAAAAATCTTTCCCCAAACCCGCATTTAGCTCTGCCTTTTTCCATTAGCATATGTGTCAAACAATATCACTTCCAGTTTGCCCTGTGGCTCTCAAGCCCATGTGGCCTCTTGCAAAGTGATTCCCTCATTTGGGCTTGACAAAATTTGCCAAATCTTGTTGGGAAGGAAGCGAGACAGTTGGTTTGGCCTTTTGTTGGAGGGAGGGTAAACAGGCTGTTCCTTTGTCATCATGCATCGTTTTCCTGCCTTCCAGATGAGTTTCAGAACTTTGTTCGGAGGCTTCCCACATTCTACGCCCTGAACACGTCTGCCATCCAGTACTTCTGGACGATGGAGCCGGCCGTCCACCAGCGCTACAAACAGCTGGAGCTCAACGCCCAGCAGCTCCTGAGCAAAGCACGGCGCATCGTCAACAAGCTTTTCACCCTCAGCAAGAGATGTCGAACTCAGCCCAAGATTGTTATGCTGAGGGAGAGGTGAGAAGCTGATAAGTATTCCTGCTGACCTTTCTGTTGACATGGATGTGGGTGTTTGTGTGTGTGTGTGCCTGTGCGTGGTTGAGTATGTGTGAAAATAGCAAAAAAATTCCAAAGCCCGGAGCCACATCACAAGTCCTTTCATGCAAGCTGTGAACGGCAGTGCTCATTTATTTTCTCCAGCCTTCGCTCTCTGTGCACGGCGCATTGTTATCCCCTGAACTAGGCATTATGCTAATAATACACACAATATATTAGTGCTTTGATATTCAGCTGAGGGCCTACGGAAGTAAGCTACCTGATGACTTGGCTCTGCTCCCAGGCCCAGGTCTCCTTTACATCCAGGGAATCAAAGCTATCCTCCTGTGAAATTAAAGTTTGCAGTGTTTTAGAGGAATGTGCTAAGTTTGGGAGATTTTAACGTTGGTTAACCGGCCCGTGATGAAATCGTATGGATAAAAAGAACAAAAAAAAGTTTCCCATCTCTCTTTGCCAGATCATTCAATCTATTTTTGTCTTTTCTCACAAAAATGCACTCGTACAGTCTGCAGACTCCAGGCTTATGAAAAAGAAATGTGATTATGCCAGTGTAGCTGATGCAGCCAGGTTCATTTTAGCAGCTATTTCAGGTGAGAAACCAAATATTCAGCCTCTGAAATGTGATTTTTAGATGCAGCTACAGTTTCCTGCTGCCCACCACCTCCTCTTTCAGTTAAATAATGACATATCATCACTCTTAATTCAAACAATCTGCTGTTCTTCATACCAACCTTTTACAAAACAAAATATGTTAATAGACCCTACAAGATATATTGTTAACATTAGAGCAGGTACAACTTTCTTGCCTGTTTAACAATGAATATGCTTAAGTTTTTGGTCTCGATGTATTTCATGGGTGCAAAATGTAGGAGGAGGGAATGGAAATACAAATAGCTGTTAAAGCTGATTTATCATAGTGGACCGAGCGCTGCGAAAGAAGGAAGCTGCATATGAAATTTAATGTCTGGTTTTATCAGATCCACACAACGGGAGAGTGAAGGAGTGAGAGAAATGCAAATTAAACCTGAAATGTTTTTTCAGTTGAGCTCCCAGGTCATGACATAAGACAGAAGAGCAGCAATGCAGTGACAACCAGTGATTTGTCCTGTGCGTGAGTAAAGGAGCCAGCAATGGTCAATTGGCTTTTTTTCAATCTGTTTTAACAGTTTTGCCAAAATCTCCTACACTGGCTTTCCATTACTCAAACTCATTGATCTCTCGGTTGGGATAACATCAACAGGGCAGCTGGCCCAAAACATCTGTGTGCCAAATCAAAGTCTATTTGGAGTGCTTTACCTTTCCCAACATAGATATCCAGCACTACAGCTTTCATGCTATTGAGTTTTATCTTAATTTTTCATTGAATATTTCCTCACCTCACGCTTCCTCTTTCAAAATACGTACACTCTTACTCTTAGTGTCGTCAACCAATGTTCCAAGTACAGCTACAGCTCTTCATGGTTTGTCAAAACTGAGACATGCAACTCAGGCAGTGGTTGTGGCCCATTTACAGCTGTAGTCTTCTTGAAGGCCCAGCTAAATTAAAAAAAAAAAAAAAAAAACAATACAACTGTCACACAACTTTTTTGACTGGCTTAGTCAATAAAACTACAAAAATTTGCAACTATGACAATGGAATTAGATGAACAGTGTTAATTTAGTCACTGAAACCTCGGACAAAACATGCGTACGGACAAATAAAATGAATGAGACTGCATTAAATTAAATAGTAGTTAGTAATTGTCCATTTGTCCACCAAAACCAAAGGAGTAAAATCAGAATATAATTCATGAATAAATTTAATCAGAGATGACTCAGTGGTGCAGCCACACACGCAGCGCTGTCTGTACTGAATCTAATATTTAATATTTCTCAGCTCTTCGACTGGACAGTATCTGGGGCAAATTTAGGGAGAGTAGTAAAAGCCCTATAGGAGGAGTGATGAAAGTAAATACTTAATCTGGATATTTTGGGTCCTGCTGTGAAATAACCTGGTGCCTCAGATCGTGTCGGTTCAGATTAATGAGGTTCACAACCAAGTGAAGCCGAAACACTGTATTTTCCTCTATATCAAACTCGTTATCAAATATAATTTAGGATTTCTTTTTTTTTTTTTTTTCATTTAAATGCACAATTTCCGTGTTCTAGTTTAAAATAACGAATATTACTTCTGAATCATCAGGGTCTTTTTCTGATGTATAAAAGCCAAAGAAAAAAAAAAGATATAGTTTTTAACTTGACACTGCAAACCAATTTTCTTTTGTAACTCTAGTACAGTCTTTGAGATGAGGACAGCATCAATTTTTTTTTCTTTTTTTTCATTTTCAGCAGCTCTGTCTGAGCATACAAGAGGTGTCAGAATAGCAGTGATATGTACGGGCTTTTTTTTTTTTTTTTTTTTTTCTCCAAACAAGTAAATAAATATTTCTTTTAATGGGAAAAAAAAAAGTAGTGCACCTTCCGTGGAGAAAAAAGTTTTGCTCACGAGTGAAAATTGAATCTGTGGCAGGAGGAAAAAAGAAAAGTGAGCGGCATTGATCTGTGCGAAATGAGCTGACAGACAATGAACAGATTGCAGAGTGAACGCCCGGCTCCTCTCCGGCTCATACTGCACACTGCGTTTCCATGACAGTTTACATGTCCTGCTGACACAATGCACTTTATGATGGCGGGACGGCTTCCTCAGTCTTGCTGTGCACAGCCTCCACTCTGGAGGTGAGATATGCACAACTGACTCTCGCTGATGACTTTCAAAATGACTGGGGTACTGTTAACACATTATACCAACTGTTGTTTGACAAAACGTCACCAGATTTTAAAACTGATGGTTTGATGAAATGTCATTTGCTACTTTTCTGTTTTGTTTTTTTTTTTCCCCCCCGAGTGTCACAAACTGCCACGCACACTGTGATGTTGGAGTATTTAAATGACTCCCTGCTTCAACGCCCTTGCGAAAAAATACTGTTCTGAAACTGACAAACACAGCTGTTACTAGTTTTCTATAGACTCTGGCTTTTTCATGCACAGGATATCAGTGCTCAGTGAGCGATAGAGCATAGATACAGCACAGTGGAGGGAACAAAACGGAATTCTAGTGAAAGAAAACGTGTCACAGTAGTAGACAGTGGAGCTTATTTTTCTTCATGTTAGAAGGTGTAATTGTACATCTGTCTTTAAATGTACAGTGACAATTTTCTGCAGCTTTCAAGCTTGACAGACGCTGCAAAAACTGAGATATTAATTTAAGATGTTATGATATCTGACAGTGTCACTTCATAAATGCACTAAATGCCAAGTACAATGTGCGACTGAACTTTAAATGTTCATGCACATGTCTTTTTTTTCTTATTATAATTTTACCATTATCATCTGCACAGTACATTATCACATGCACATAGTGCAAATTATACAGCGTTTATTGGGGGGGGGGGGTTACTTTTTCTCCAGGGTGAAAGGGAGCCTACTAGCACAGGCGTGTGCTTCATTGAACTTAAGTGTTACAGGCCATAAAGTATTTACTTGTTTAACTAAAGCTGTGAAATGTAGTGGAGAAGAAAGTACAGTATTTCCCATTGAAATGTGATGGAGCATGAAGCATAATGCAGTTTAAAGAGAATAAATCTACTTAATTACTTTCCATCACTGCTATTACAATTACTTAGCCTTCAGCACACATGGATTTAGATATTGGTCTACAATAATGAAATGTGGAATAAATTTAACCTAACCAGGACCTAACCAAAATGCCAAACATAATATAGAAGCTAATATGAAAATAGTAAAAAAAAAAAAAAAACAATTCAACATAGAAGACTATTGCAATGAAATGAGTGTATGAGTGTTTGACATTTTATATAAATAATGAAATGCCAAGCACATAGGAAATGAAATGACATGCTGTCACCTCGCGAACATTGATTAGCTGTAACTTAAGGTGGACGTTAGAAACTATCTTAACATTCATCTGCAGATACTTGACACAGTCGAACTCATAAACTCTGACAGCAAGAAAGTAAAGTGTATTAAACGAGCTAGATAATTAGCTACTGCTGCTTTATTTAGCCGCAGTGTCTGTACAACGCTCTGGAGCGGATAGATGGGCGTGAGTCAGGCAAACAAGACAGTTAACTCGTGTCAAGGTTAAGAAATGGTATGATCCTCTTTAGGGGCATCTGAAATCATATTTCACGATTCCTCCATGTGCGAATATGGGAGGTATATTATTTATAATTGCAAGTATAAGAAGGAGTAAATGTTTCGACCCCATCAAAATGCTGTTTCCATGTCTTAATCAGGAAGGTCAAACCCCCTCCTTCATAATTCAAACTCTGATCATAGTAGTACCATAGAGTCTAAAAATATGTTTCATGTTGAATCAAACTAAACTCCACTTGAATTCATTGTATTAGATCAAACTTAAGTGGCCATATTGTTTGAAAACGTCCTCAAAAATATTCCTGTAATGAATGTCTATACTCACTTATATCAAATCAGAGCTTCATATCTGAAAACTGTTCATCGGTTTGAGGAAAAAACAACAATTTTGTTTTAAATTTACGGCAGATTGCTTTCATCTGTTCTTCTTTTGGCGATGGTGCTGTGAACAAAAGCACAAATTCAACATTTATCAGTGTGTCTCATCAAGTGTTTTGTGAGGGGGCACCAGCAGCAAACACTGCCATATGTGTTTGTGCCCATGTAGAAATGGGAACTGCCCCCCAGAAAATGTAGTGGAGGTAGACACTTATAATGAAACGCTGAAATATGCCTCACACATTTGCTCTAAATCTGGTTTGTGAAGCCGTGGAAAGAAACTTGGCTGACTTTTATTCACTTTGATCTAATATTCATCATTAAAGTTGAAAATCCCAACGCTGTGCACGCTAGGAACCCAGCTATTATTTAGTCAAACAACTGTTTGGACAAATTTGGGTTCTTTTTTTTTTTTTTTTTTTTTCCTTCAAAAATGTGTTTTTAAATGTAAATTAATTATACATGCACCATTGTTTCCACTAAATTAATTTAGCAGCCGCAAATGGCCACAATAACAAAACTGCTAACTGTGCTGGAGAAGAAAAACGAATTCAGAAATGTGACAGATGTGAGACAAAGAGAGTGAAAGACTGATTTATGACATTATATTCTTGTCATCTAGTCCATCTGCTCCTTTTTTTCACAAACCTAATTTTGATTTACCATCAGAGTTTGTGTCTTAGATTGAATAAAATTTTACAAGCGCTTCTTATACAATCCTGGTCAATGATTCTCAAATTATGATTTTGGATTGAAGCATGTACAAGGAGAAAATTCTATGTGCTGATTATTTATGATGTTAAACAGTGTAACAATGAAATGCCCATGTTCTCGACGAGATGACCAGGCTCTGATAAAAACTGTGCTGCTTGCTATGCTGTCAGGAGGCAAACCATCAATCCCCTGGTGCAGCAAACCTTTTTGTGCTAAACTTTGCCAGGACTATCTTTTTCCCGAACTTTACAAGGTCCATTGAAACGGCAGTTAGGGCACCTTTAACCTCTGTGAGGCGACTTCTCTCTTGTCCTTGTGGACAAGTTCTGCTTTCTGAATTTCATCGAAATGTTCAGGCGTTTGAATTGGATTGCCTACACGTTGGCCTTGCTTGGTGGAGATGAGTCTCCAGACAACGTGAAGTGATACTGAGCTGAGAAGGACTGTAAACCTTCACCTGTACCCTCCACTCGCCCACATTGTTAGAACTAGAGGCAAATGGAAATTGTTAGCACTCAGCCATGTTTTTTTTTTTTTTTTTTCATAAACACTAAAAGAAACATCTCAAATCCATGCTGCCACTGTGCCCAGAATTATATTCCATGTGACAGATATCTGTATAGAAACGCCTTTACAGATGTCTTTTTTTCATTGAGTCTTACTTCGATATTGCTTATAATATCCTACATATATTCTCTTGGACTTCAAACTATTCCTCTTGATTTGTCAAGTACCCTGAAACTTTCTCATTAGTCAAAATAGCTCTCATGCAGTCTCTCCCCATAATTATGTTTCTGAGCAAAATAAAGTATTATTATAGAACCCAGACCTTTATTATAAAAAATACAATATAACTTTATACAATATGGGACCTTGCAGTGAATATTTGTAACTTTAAATCTAAATCTTACATACTGCTCTGTCTTTGTCGCAGGCCCTTCAGCTACTGGCTGAACTACATCCTCTCCATCATGTACTGCAGCGAGAACAACCACATCGGCTCCTACCTGGAGGAGACCCGCAGCTGCTCGTGCCCCTACGAGCACCCGCCCTGCCAAGGTGTCATCCCCTGCGCGGTGGGCGAGGGCACATCCTGTGCCTCCTGCTCCTATGAGAACCGCTCCCGCTGCGCCACCTGCAATCAGGGCTACATGCTGAGCCAGGGCGTGTGCCGCAACGAGGTACCCGACTCCACTGACCACTACATCGGCTTCGAGACGGACCTGCAGGACCTGGAGCTGCGCTACCTTCTGCAGAAACGCGACAACCGCATCAGCATCCACGGGATCTTCGTCAGCAACGACGTCAGGCTCAATAACTGGTTCGACCCGTCGTGGAGAAAGAGGATGCTGCTGACGCTGAAAAGTAATAAATACAAGTCAAACCATGTCCACATGCTCCTGGGGATGTCGCTACAGATCTGCCTTACCAAGAACAGCACCCTGGACCCCATGCTGTCTGTGTATATCAATCCATTTGGGGGCAGCCACTCGGAGAGTTGGATCATGCCCATAGACCAGAACAACTATCCAGACTGGGAGAGGACTAAATTAGACCTTCCCTATGACTGCTACAATTGGACTTTGACTTTGGGCAACAAGTGGAAAACATTTTTTGAGACAGTCCACTTTTATCTACGGAGCCGGATCAGGGGGCCCTCAACTAACGGAAATGGAACTGTGTATTATGAACCATTGGAGTACCTGGAACCGGGACGAAATCTGGGCTACATGAAGATCAACAGCATCCAGGTGTATGGCTACAGTATGCACTTTGACCCGGAAGCGATCCAGGACTTGATTTTACAGCTGGACTACCCATATACTCAGGGATCGCAGGACTCGGCCCTGCTGCAGCTGCTGGAGATCCGGGATCGGGTAAACAGGCTTTCTCCTCCTGGAGCTCAGCCTCTGGACCTCTTCTCCTGTCTGCTGCGCCACCGGCTCAAACTGTCCACCACGGACGTTGCCAGGATCCAGGCAGCCCTGCAGACTTTCACTGCCAAGCAGCCCAACTCGATGGAATACGAAACAACCAAATTATGTAGCTAATAAGTGGGCGAGCAGCCAGGCACACAGATGGCAGAACAGTTATCACACGGGCCTGACCATGGTTAAGAGGAATTCTGGAGCTGCGCAAAGGATATTCGGGGGACTTTTTGCGTTGTCGTAACGGATCTCAAGATTGCGTTTGAGATTCTCATGTCAGCTTTTCGTATAAATTTGTACAACATCGTAGAATTAAGGAGGATTTCACCAAACTTGCCTCATAGCTTTTTTTCTTTTCTCTCTCCTGATGAAAATAGTAACTTTAACAGCTGATAATATAAATTTAAAAAGTCTGCCATTACTGATATGTTGCCAACCTGCTGACGTTTGTAGATTGCACAAATCTGAATCACTCACATACGTACACAAAAGCTTTTGCTGACAATGTATTACCCAAGCAATGTAATCATCTCACAAGTATAAGCATTTCAACACCAGCATGTTTCTGTTCTTTTTCTTTTTTTAGATTTTTCTGATCACATCTATTTTGCAAGTGAAAAAATTGACATCTTGGCCCATCCTTCGAACCTGGGACAGGACGGGCCCCTCATTGTTTTTTTTTTAGCTTTCCATTGGACAACAAACTCACTCCTTTTTTTTTTTGAAAAGACTATACACATTTTTTCAAGAAATACAAAGTGAATAAATAGATGCTGTATGATTCCAAATTTGCTGAGAAAAAAAAAAATACACCATTATCACAGTATATGTTACATGTGCTTTTATTTTTATAATGCTGTTGTTTGTGGAGCAAAAGTTAAAAACACTGTCTATATAATGTATAATACAATTTGTTAATACAGTAAATAAAATACATTTTTATGTGTGGTCTATAGACAGTGTATGTTTGTATGTAATGCCTAAGACTTTCGTGTTAAATTACTTAATCAACCCCTTTCAGACATTTTGACCTGACTTAATGGGCAAAACACAGACGTAACTAGAGCTGCAATGAGTCATCGATGAGTCAAATAGCAGATAATTCAACTCTTTGCTCTCTGGCTTCAATGAGGATTTGCTGTTTTTCTTCATCATATATGACAGTAAATGAATTACCCTCGTGCGCTGTGTACTGTTGTCCCAACGCAGCAAGACATTTGACGACGTCACCTCCGTCAGCCGGTTTGATATTTATCTGGAGCAGTTGTCACAGCAGCGATTCCTTCGGGCCAAAGCTGCACAAGTGCAGCCTTGCGTTGTCACTCTCACATGAAGTCATCTTCTGATACAAATGACTGCTTTCCTTGGCAGAAAGATGACAATGATAATGATTTTAGAATAGGTGAGAATGTGTAAGTTGCTGAAAACAGTATGAATTAATTACCTACAACGAATAAAATATACAAACAAACTAAAATAGATACAAAAGGTTTCTGTTTGAAACACAACCTTCCTAACTTAAATCACATCTTAAATAAATTCTGCTAACTCTGGCATAACCGTTAATCTCTCCGAACTTTTTACCTTTCCACCACTTAGCTAGCTTGTTTAATCCATATTGCTGCTCCTTTATTGCTTTTACAAAAACAACAAAATGGAAACGGGCAGAATTTATTGACTGAGTCCCTCATGGCAGACCCTAACCATGTGTTGCAGTTTCATGACAAAACACTCATTAGTAGAAACAGGCTGTCTTAGCCCGCTCTCTCTGTCTTTTATCTCCCGAGTGAGCATTCGTGTACGTTTCCCAAAATGAACATCTTTGGATCTTTCTACAGATGTTACCAGCACTTCTAAGTCGTCTGTCTTGAAGTTAAGTGCCCGCCATTGTTTCAGTTGCATTTTTTTTTTTTTTTTTGTACGTTTCAACAAGAACTCTAAAAGGATACAGAAATAGCTCAACAAGATAAGATGAGAAAAGTAATGTCTGTTGCTAGATAACAGGAATAAAGTTGATAACTGATGTTGGATAGAATATTTACCAAATGTCCCCTGGGGATTAATAAATTATTCTGATTCTGATTTTGGATTTCATCACCTGAGACAGGTTTCAGACAGGATTCCTAAAGTTAGAAAGTTGAAAATCTTATCTTATACTCCTCCTGTCTGAACTTAAGGATGGGACGTTTCTGCCCCTGAACCACATTTCGACAGGTCACAGTCAGAAAGGCGCAGGTGTCAATAATGAAGGTAGCTGGCTGACTTCCATTGAGCTGCCTCAGTTTCTGTGTCCCAGTGTAGTGGTTCACAGTCCTGTTACCCTTTAGGGACAAACTTCAGAGTGGATCTGAATAAACAACTGGCTTTAATTTAGAGCTAAACGGTTTAAATATCAGTAGTTACCAACCCTGTGCTTCACCCACCCATGTCATCCACAACAACCTCTGCATTGCCACATTTGTTTGGTACGTGACAACGTGAGCGTAACAGAAGCATAAACCTGTTAAAGCTACACAGCAGTATAAATATGAATGTTGAATTTCCAGGAGGCAGGACTGTCGAAGATGTTTCCCATCAGAAGTCACCAATCTAGGCTGGTAAGTTTTGCAACAACACAAAACCTGTTGTTCATGTTACATGTTTAATATAAATGTAATGATTTGAATATTTTAACAAAGTAAAAAAAAAAAAAAAAAGCAGACAGACATTAAGCGTAAATGCAAATTTTCAGGCAGCTGCAATAAAAATGTTTGTAAAATTTTGTTCCACTCATTAACAAAACTCCAGATGAGTCTCTGAATGACACCTGCTTTCAACCTTTACACAGAATCTTTTTCTTTTTTTTTTTTAGAGGTCTGTGAGGCCAAAAAAATATAATGAGCACATCTTTGCAAGTCTCTGCCTGGCTCATTACTAACTCCAATATATAGAAACTCTATTTGAGAGCACAGATTAACGTCCAACATTTTTGTACGTGATGTGACCTAATTTTGGTGATTTTTTTTTTTTTTTTTCTTAAGATCCACAATTGTGCATGTGGCACTTTGTGAAAACAGGAGGAGAAATTCTAGGTTTTAGATCTCTTTTGGATTAGTGCGGAAGACACAGCATCAAAGCCCGATGTCTCAGGTGCTTCTCCCACCCGTCTGTAGACTGTTGTAATTTGCAGGGGTTTATGTCCCACTCCAAGCTGTGAAATAAAAGCTTCGCTCTTCTAGTCCCCCCAGATGATTTGTGCTATAAGCAGTGTGCAGTGCCGACTGCATCACGCGTAGCCATTCTTTTACTCCTCTCTGAAGTTTAACCATTTCATATGATGAAAGCAGGCAGTGTGGAAATGCAAGTTCAGAGACTCAAAAACGCCCAGAGTATTCCCCATCTCACGTTCAAGCAGCAAAGGTGCCACAGTATCTGCCAGGGATGTCAGAAAAATGCAAATGGATCCTTCCTAGTAGGATGCTGGAATGAAAGAACAGATCCAGCTGAAATTACAAGTGGAATTTCAAAGATTTCTCAGCCGTAGTTTCTCCAAAACTATGTTAACCGACATTACATCAGCATGAGTGAACAGCTGAAGAAATAACTGCACAGACTTACTTTTAAAATATATGCTAGCATTTTTAAAATGTCCTTTAGCCTTTTTGTATTTCATGATGAATTACTGAACGTATAATTTGGGTTTTAGAAGTTTGCCCCAGTGCATGTTGGGATAGATTGCAGCTGCCCACGGTTGCATTTTGTAAAAACACTGTGCTGTCGAGTTAGCACTGACATACTGAAACATGAGTATTTGTATGGAAAACACCGGGGCGGGGTGTTATATCAAATCTCACAAGCCCCGATGTTTCATTCATTTCCTTTCTCATATCTGAGCCGAATCCCGGCAACATACTAATACTGTAATTACACCCCACCAGCAGGTAATTTTCCCCTTCCAACATTTAATGGAACAGAGCGTAAGCCCCATCATGCACCAGAGTGTCTGGTGTTTTGCTTTTTTCATTATTTTTCTGCATAGTGATTTGGTTTGAAATTACCCGTGAATTACAACAATCGCAAGTCACGTCTGCGTGGACTGTTTTACTCTACAACTCTATGGAAGTCTGAGGGAGCCAAGACTTTTATTTGGAAGATATCTTGATTAAAACACATGTCCAAGTGGGAACAGGGAGGTAGGCATGGATTCAATCTCTTAATGCTCAGGCAGTCATCATAACACATCCATCAAAACAAAGTAACATTTTTTTTTTAAAGTGGTCAAAGTGCAAAACCAGTGTATACGATGTATACGACTTTAAAATGGGGTATATACTGGTAACTATTGCTGCAAGGGTTAACGGGAGCATAAAGCTCAGTAGAGGTGGTGCCCAAAGCAAAAGAGTTCTTTATAAGAACTTCAATTACAAAGGAAAAGAAAAAGATAAGACTTTCTTTGACTTTTTATTGCTTTGGTGATAAAGACAGTCTCCGACCTCTCATCAGACATTCTCACTGACGGCAGCCCAGCGATATTTGGGACACGACTAAATGATTGTTTCAGTCGACGTCAAACGGAGTCAGATCGCGGCCTTGAGATGAAAACACAATCAGAACTACGGAGCTTTGCAGCCAATGCGCAGTCATCTCTTTTCATTCAAATTAACAAACCGCATTCAAACGTAGATTAAGGCAGCTTTAATATGTGAATACATTTTTCATCAAAGGAGCATTGAAAGCTTAATAACGTCAACTATGTGGTTACAAGAATCTTTATTTTTTATAAAGATTTTTGTAATTAATCTTCTAAGATGATAACACACAAAAGGTGTGTGCATAAGGAATTACTCTCCAAAGAAATCCAAAATTAAAAACTGAAGAAAAAAATTCTAACCTCATATTAAAACAGAGTCCAGGATCACAGGAAATTCTCGCATTGGGGAATTTTCACGCGCGGCTCAACGGGGACCACAGGGCTAAGCTGATGCCCCTGCTACAAATCTGTGGAGGAATTTAGCCCAAGTGTTTCAGACTGTGGTGAAAGCATTCGTCTTCAGAAGTCATTAATAACAATCAGCTCAATAATTTACCACTTTTAAAAATGGCCGGAGAAAACAATTTTGATTTGAGAAGATGATATTGAATTTAGGATTTGGTTTCTTGTCTTATTTCTTGTCTTATTATTTTGCTGAAGGATAAATATCTCCCCTTGTTACTTGTCTTTTTCTATGTCTATGTCTTTGCGCTATGTATATTGTCCTAATACTGCAAAGGGTGTGGTCGCACAGCTTATTTCAATGCCGCCATTGCAAAGAGGTTGTGTCATTCATCGTTGCCTTCCACTGCAGCAAGAACAGTGGAAACAATCCAGTTGAAAACTAGGCCTTGAAAAAGGCCACGTTTCTTTGAAATCCAAACCTAACCTCAGGCAGTTTACTGCTGATTTTTCACTGGACTTGAACTGTTTAAATTTCCATTAAAAACTATTAAAAAAATTGGGTAGGCAACATTGGACCAGTAGTCTACATGTACCATAAGAAAGTAGAAACTAATACCCTAAATAAAGAGACACTATTAAATCAGGTCTGTAAGTCATATTCTTTTTATTTTAAATCCCGCTGATAATATTTTTTATTCAATAGTATCATAACAAGATTGAAGAAATGTCCCCATGTCAAATGAAGAAGCATCACCAGACAAGAAGATTGATATTGACAGCAACAGTGCCCTTCAACGCACATTTTGACAAATCTCTCCTTATGTAAGCAGGTGTTGAGTGAAGACAGAGAAACTGCAAAAAATATTAAGTAAGCCAGTAATGAAGTATTTTGAAATATTTTAGCTATTTAGCTATTTAATCTTTTGTTTTTCAAATATTTCATTTAGAGCTTTTTTTTTTTTTTTTTAAAGTAAGACAACGTCTGTGTCTCCATCTCTTTGCAAGTCAAACAGTGAGTCAGTTTAAGTTCCATTCACAACAGGCTTCAACTCTCAAGTAGCAGCATTTCCGTCCTCAAGAGATAGACTTTTCTCTGATTTGAGTGTCAAAATATTTCTGCTATCAGCATGTGCTGCTTTGCTTTTATTGTTCAGTGTTGTGTTGTTTTCTCCTCAGCTTGGTCCCAGCTTCAGCTCCCCATAGAGCAATCTGCACGGCTCTTTGAAAACGTACTTCATAGTTCACCACACAAGCCGCAATCAGGCACAATTCCCAAAGTGACCCCGAGAGTCGCAGCCCTTTCTCCTGCAGAAAGAAAACACTCATCCAAACTCATAATGCCTCAGTGGTGGCACTAAAACATAATGTTAAAGGATGAAAAGGGAAGAGCACTGTCACAGAATAGGATGGGTGAAGGTGACAATATTATCATTATCTCAATGCCAGATCCTCTGAGAAAACATTCCCTCAGAAACCTAAAGTAGACAGGCAGACATGGTGTCCTGACCTGAGAACCTGAATGAAAAAAATGAGAGTAATTCAATCCATATCACAGTAAATGTGTGAAACATGAAGGAGTTTTGAAGGGTATTGACATTCCTGTGGCCTACCTGCAGTGCACTTGAGCTGAATATTGGGAGAACAAATGTTTAGGGGTATAAGTTATTTTTATGCACATTATGCTTCCTTGCCAGAGGGGGTAAGTGAATCCAATTTAGCGGCAATAAAACTAAATTAATGGACTACAAGCATCGGAGCACATAAAGAACTAATTCCATCTGAAAGTAACATTAACACGGAGAATATGTAATTGCGAAAGGGGGTCTATAAAAATAGTGATTTGGTCGGCCAAATGCAAATGTGTCCCTCAATCAGCTGTGCCAAGTTCTGTTCAGCCGTGGTGTGCAAACTGGTTCAGAGGCGGGCTTTTTTTCTTTTTTTTTTTTTTCTGATATCATCAGATTTGAGGGTGCCCATAAAGTAGAAAATATTTGAGATTAAGTAATAACATTAGAACCTATTAGAATCTACCTTTGGACTTGGAAATTACATACTACAAGCATCCTTGCAGTTACTGCCATGCTGTGTTTGGCCTGTTGGTTGACTTTAACGCTGAGGTGTTGCTTGTAGTGATGGACCCATGGAGAGCTGTCAATTAACTCCCTGCTCTACTGAGCTTTTTAGCCTCTTATATAGTTGTTGTTTTTTGACCCACTCTCCTCTCCAGTAACAGAAAGCTGTTCCGAGCTAACAAGCTTTGATAAATCCACTCTACACACCCAGCATCATATTGTAGACAAAGGGCAAAGTTAGCACCTAGCAGCTGTAGTGGAAGTTATCCAGTAAAGAGTGAGATGCTTCCTTCAAGAGATAGCGAAGACTGGTTCTGAAGCAAATATTGGACTGGCATTCATCAGGTGATCTGAAACACAGCTCCAGATGACTGGAAGTATTCCTCTGTGGCTAACCAAGTGGCAACCCACTGCGACATCATCCGTTGATTCACGAGCTGCCATTTTGAAGCCTAGAGTTTGTAATTTGGCCCTTGCCATCTTGGTTTTTTTGAAACCAGAAGAAACCATATTTGGTTCGGTTTAAGCTAAAGAGGAGTGAGGGCTGGAACTGACCTGCTCAGGCAGGTCCTAATACTCTACCCTTGAAACTAACAACTGAGACCATAAACTCATTAGGAAAATGTTTAATGAGGTAACAAATCAAGTGAGAAGTAGGAGCATTTTCCTATAGGACTTCTGCACAATCTGACATTTTTTTTTTGCAACCAGTGGAGTCGTCCCCTGATGGTCATTAGATAGAGGCTGTTCAGAATTGGCTTCACTTTTCAGCCCCAAAGTTTATGTACACTTTTATATACAGTAAATGCAGCAAACACATTAGCTCTAACAACTTTGTAAGCTCATAACATCTCAAACTTTTTTTCCACAGCACCAAAGTGGTCACAAAAGAAAAGAAATTACAGACACAAAAAAACAAACATTTCTCAAGTTCCCCCAAAGCATTTTAATGGGTCTATGTCTGAAAACATCCCTGAAGTTACTGCTATGTGCTGTGTTTGTCCTTTTGGTTGCCTTCTAAGCTGTACTGATGTCGGAGGTGTAGCTCGTAGTGATGGACCCACAGAGAGCTGTCAATTAACTCTCAGCTCTACTGAGCTTTTTAGCCTCTTAGCTCATAGTTGTGGTTTTTCTGAGCGCCCACTGTTCCAGTAACAGGAAGCTGTTCTTAGCTAACAAGCTCTGATAAATCCACTCTGCACACCCAGCCTCAAATGGTAGACAGACAAAGTTGGCATTGAAGAAACGAATGTAGTGGAACATTTAGCCATTAAAGAGGGACATACTGGTGAAGACAGAGACGTAGCTAAAGGGAGAGTCTACATTGGGCTGGCATTCATCAGGTCACTTCAAACGCAGCTCCAAAAGTCTGGCAATGGTGCTCTGTGTACTAACAAATTAGCTGTAACAACTCTATAAGCTCATAATAAATCAGATATAGTGTTCAACTTTTTTTCCACTTTCCCAAAGTGAACAGACACCAAAAAAAACAAGCTCCCAACTCTTCAAATAGTGCCTCTCTTTCTGTGAGAAGCTGCAATATGTTTGATGACTCATGCTAAACTTTGAGGCGCACACATAAATTTAATCAAACTGATGGAGCAACCAGCCAGCTCCTCACAATTGTTGCTAGCTAACGAAGCATTATAATGGGTTCGTGTCTGGATATCAGTTGACAAAAACTTTTCAAAAAAGCTTTTTTTTTTTTTTTTTTTTTTTTTTTCGTTTCAAAGTGCTGAAATTATTTTTCTCTCCTCTGATGAGCCAGGTGTGGGTGAAAGCGTGGCTCTGCAGAGACTCCGTACCCACTGAAACACACCCACTTTTCAGCAATTAAACCAAATCTCTGAACAATTTGATCATATCCCACCTGAAATTATACTCGCATTTCGTGTCTCTGAAATCCATGGTATCATGCAAGGTAAAGAATAAACTGCCATTTTCACAGTGTCTCTGAATATTAAGCTGCATGCAACAGAAAAACAATTCAGACCCTTGTGTTATTCCAGCTGCTTTGGATTAAAGAAAGCTGATAACTCGCTTGTCTTAAGTAACATTTATCAAACTTTAAAAAGAGAACCTCTGATGTGAAAACCAAGCTATTTCTGCTCCTGGCTTTCAAAGCTCTGTCAGTGGCAGCAGGACACACCACGCAGCTCTTACTCTTCTTATTATTATTCATTTCTCTGATCTCTTCTCATTCTATAAAGAACACACAAAGGAAATGTGAGGCTTAAAAGACAAACTCCTGTAACAAAAATATGCTAACCTCATTTCTTTAGAAAATAAAATATGTCTCTTTTTGTTCCTGCTCTCTTATCCACCACTCTTTGAACATCATAGCTTGCCCTCTTACCCAACCTACTTATGCATGCCAGGGAAAAAGTGTTTTGTGTCCATTTCTATTTCAATTGCTTATGATAGCAGGAGCGCCTTGGTTTCCTCTGGGGCCAAGGAATGCTCATTTGAAAAATCGCCCAGACGTGCATGGAGGTTGCCAACCTCAATTTTTGATGCAGTTGCTCATTTTGTGTGTCTTCCTCAGGAGTCATCGCCCAGCCCCACCGGAGGTCTGGCCACACTAGCCAGCCAATTATCAGGTCCTTTTCCTGCACCTGCCCACTGCCGCCCCGTGTGTGAATCTGCAGCGTCCATTCCAGGCCAGGGAGCGATCAAAGCTGATGCCCCGCTACAGCCCAACTTTGAGAGGCTAACAAAGCTGTGGTGGCATTTAATGGGAAAAGTTCAAGTGTTTTCGGCTGCAGTAAATGCATGCATCATGTTGTAAGATTTGGTCTTCAGAATTTGTCAGTTTCAATCAACTCAACCAGCTTTAGCTACTTTCTCGTAATGTTTTTTTTTTTTTTTTTTTGAATGTTCAAAGAAAAGAATTTCATTTCATCCACCATCCAAGAAAAGGGGGATGAGCTACATACAAGACTTGCCTCTCATAAAGATTCAATTCAACATTTTTTGTATGTTTATGAAAGGTGAGTCTTTCATATATCAAATTCGCCTGAAGTGTTTGAGTTTTCAGTTGCTTTGGTTCACATCCAGACATAAATTCCTTCTGAAAATTAAAACTAGGGCTATAACAATGTGCTAAGTCTGAGACTGACCCGTAAAAGAAACAAGCCCGTGTCATTTGTACAATAGGTTATTATGACCCATAGCTACATTTTGTGCATGGGCGACATTTAGTGGCTGTAGTAATTATGATAGAAGCGAAGGGAAAAGTCGACGAAGGGTTAGGGTTAGCGATGAAGTCCACATCAGGAAGAGGTTGTGTCGGATTGATGGCTCAACAAAACACAGGAATATGCACATCGTTATTACTGTCGGCAAGACAACAAAGATCGCCGTTAAGGAAGAGCTCATTTTAACCCAATTCACAATCTTTTCCTAAACCTAAACAAGTTAAGAGCCACTGTCAGCACAATACATGTGCTTCATCTGTAACCATGACAACCAATGTCCAGTACACCTGTCGTCACTAGGGACACTATTTCAGGAGACACTCCTATGGGTTGATGACCTATATGGTTTTTCACTTGCAGGATTCTCTTCTCTGCTTCCCCCCTCCCTTCACACTGTCTCCCTCCCTATTTCTGGCATCTATAGTTACTGAAACACTTGAATCACTGTTGATAAAATCTTGAAAATTCTCATGTTTTCTTCAGTCAGACTGCAGCTAATCTACTGTTTAATATAGCGCATGATTCCTGAATTGCATTTTGAGACATCTGTTGGTAGGATGGAGTGACTAAGGGAGAGAAAGAGCACAGACACTGTCTTTCCAAAAAGCTGCTCATTGCTCCAGGTAAAACAACATAAGTACATTCTGTCCATATACACAGACTCACCCAGTGTCAGGGCAACAAATGAGAGCTTGGGTTTATATGTCAGCAACTCTGCAATGTCTCTAAAGCAACAACTCTGTGCCCTGTACATTTCATTTACTAGGAGCTACTTTGCAGGGATGCCTTTCGTCTTCACATTACAATAATCCAGCACGCTGATCAAAACAAGCAAACTGATGAGCGCTGTCCTGGATGTAAATTAGCGCAAGTCTTTTTGCTACAACCACACGGGACACAGGGGATTGAGTGTCAAGGAGATAAGAGGAACAAGTTGTCAGCGTGAGTAGCGGCTGGGAGATAAACTGATTGGAGACTAGATTGGATGTAAAAATGGTCTGCGTAAGTAGTTCTTGTCATTCAGACATCAGTTTGAAGGCATGAAAAAGAATGCCAAACATACTTTGAATGCCCTAACTCCAGTCTTTTTACCACTTTCTCAGTGTCTGATGTGGCATTTTCTAATCCAAGTTGCGCTCAGAGACAGCGTTTTTAAATGACATCCACCTCCAACAGCCATAATGGAAGACTACTGATTATGGTCAGTAAAGCATGATATTGACCATGACATTTGTCTATATGACTCCTATTTCTCCTAACCCTCAGATGTCTGGCAGACTGGCAGCTATTTCTGATGCTAAAAATTATATGTCGTGATGAGGCATAATCTAGCTCTCAGGTATGTACATCATCCCCAAACTACGCCAATAAAACTGAGCCACACACCAGAGCATTGTGTGTAAAGGAATGCAGCCATTTTTACCTGGGCGACAAAAGGCATTGTAGCCCAACCTATCCCAAGTTACAATGTGTGCCAGTAATAAACCAAACAACCCTGACCGAGAGCCTGAAATTTATTCTTTTAAATATAAGCATTGGGTTTCAGCTCAGTTCAAGAACTATTAAAACCAAGGGCATTAAAACCTGCATTTTTTTCTTGAAAAAAAAAGTTATACAGTGCTGCTTGAAAGTTTGTGAACCCTCAAGACATGCATGCATTACTTCAACCAAACGTCTTCTGTAACCACTAACCAGTCTCTTGCATCTGCTTATGGGGATTGTTGCCCATTCCTCCTTGCAGAACTTTGCAGAAATGTTGAGAGAGGTTGGAATGTACCAATCTGGTATGTACCAACTTCTTCAGGTCTCACCACAACATTTCACTTGGATTATGGTGCGGACTTTGACTGGGCCAATCCAGAGTAGGAATCCTCTTTCTCTGAAGCCATTCCTTTGTAGTTTTGCTGGAATGCTTTGGGTCATTGTCTTGTTGCATAATCCATTTTCGTCCCAGCTTCAACTCCCTGACTGATGGCAGGAGATTCTGGTCAAGAATTAGTTGATATGCCGGAGAATTCATGGTTGCTTGGATAATATGGAGTCATCCAGGTCCAGAAGCAGAGAAGCAGCCCCAGACCTTCACATTTCCCCCACCATGCTTCACTGTTGGAGGAGGTTGTTTTCTTCATCTGCAGTGTTGGGTTTTCTCCAAACATGTTGGTTTTGATTGTGACCAAATAATTCTATTTTGGACTTGTCTGTCCAGTGAATGGACTTCCAGAAGGCCTCTGGTTCGTCCAAGTGCTCTCTGGCAAAGTTGAAACAGGCAGCTTTGTTCTTTTTTGAGAGCAGAAGCTTCCTTCTATCAACCCTCCCATGAATGTCATGGCTATTCAATATTCGTCCGATTGTAGACGCATGTACATTTGTCCCAGATGCTACCAGAGAGGTCTGTAACTCTCTAGAGGTGATGTGTGGGTTGGCCTTTACCTGATTTATTATTTTTCTGGTGCTTCTGGGTGATAGTTATGATGGGCGTCCACTTCTAGGCAGAGTTGCTGTCATATTGAAGGCCCTCCATTTGTAAATGCTTTGTCTTACAGTGGATGGATGGAGCTGGAATCTTTTGGAGATGGTCTTATAGCCCTCCCCAGACTGATGGGCTGTCACCACCCTCTTCTTCATGTCCTCGGATATCTCCTTTGCTCTCGGCATTGTTGATTTGTATGGGACCGCATTGGTTGGTTTGATTGACTACAGCCATCAGGGCAGTATCTTCTGCAGCCACGTACTTCAGGTGACGTGGTCAGGGACTAAGTGAATAAATACATTTCATCATCAGAGATCGGATGTTGTAACATCCATGTACCCTGCAACCTGTGTCTGCTACGCTACGGCACCAACTTTGCATGCATTCTACAAATGGACTTCAAGTTGACTAGTCAGTAGTAAATTAATAACAAATATGAATCAGAATGCACATCCACAAGGAAGTATAACTGAGCCTTAAGGCAGCTTAAATATGAGATCAATGTGCTAATGTCAGTCATGGGTAGTAACTTTGTTATCTAAATTCTTCTTCAAAGTGTGCACATTATAACTTCTTAGGTCAGGCTCAAAGTTTGTCCTATGGTATTTGATTTCCTAAACTTTAATATAAAGAAAAGCCTATAGCAGCTTTCAGTTTTATGCCAGTAAGAAGAAGAACATCAACTTGCTGCTATACTGACAAGCTCATATACAGTTCTGCTTACTCACTCCAGGATTTGAAAATTCCTCTGGAAGGTGACATAGTCTGTTTAAATTTGTTGCACAGGGTGGACAAGTGATAAATCTTCCAGTCACAGATGGACCCTGGTCATTTGACTTCTACATTTATCAAAAGCAGGAGCAGCATCACATATTATCTTGACAGTGGTAGAGAAGTTTAATGAGTTGCAATATATTGTGATGCTCCGAAATGGAAAACAGTATTCAGTCAATACATGCACAGTAATGTTTGGGCAAGATTTCATATCGATAAAGTCTCATCCCTTGATGGACGGATGCGTAATAACTATCAGCCTGAGCTGCAGATGACTCCTGGAAACTCTGAGATGAATATTCATGATGTAAAGTATTTAAAGACTGTCCTGACAACTGGTTGTCCATTCCCACTGATTACTTTCCCAATGTTCCATTTTAATTGCGTTACAACAAAATGATCCAGTAACAAAGGAAAAGCGGCAGTGCATTTCATTTGTAATGCTAAAATTTGTCAGAATAAAGAATATTTTTCAAGTAAATTAAAGCAAATTAAATGCAAATGCTTAAAAAAAAATGCGTCGAGTGAAGATAAATGTCTGATGGGGCAATATGCTCTTAAAACATAAATCTTTTTGTCTTACATTATCTGAACAGCCGCAGGATTATTTCAGCAAAGGCATGTCACGTACAAGACAAGGAGAAGATCTACTGGAGCTGTCAGATGGTTTTAGCTCATTAAAACTCAGTACCCACTTTATAAGCCTGACGCCCAATGTCACCCATTGTGAGTGATCAGGACTTTCCCTCATCTTAGGTTTTGGGATATAAATGATTACATTTCCTGTGGATTTTACAAAACTCCTGACACATTTGACATGCTCATGTTCTACAGTCGCCCACTCAGCAGTGACACACCTTAAAAAAAAAGTTTCAGCTGGAATAGCACAGAACTTCAGCAAAGGGAACAACAATAGCGCAATGTTTTCAAGACAATAATCCACACACTGGATTTTCAGTATTTATAGTATGGACAATTAATTTTTCCATCTCACTTTGTTAGACCCCATTAAAACCAATATTACACTATTTTATGGGTTAGGTCTTTCTTTCAGGTTAGACTGGGTACGCCGGTGCTGTATTGTGCTTGTGCCCTGGAAGAAATATATGCTTAGCTACCAGAAGGAGTTCTAGAACAAGTCTATCTACTGTCTATGTGATACATTGCTACTGAATCTAATATACAACACTAACCCTTAATATTGCACAAGAACATGCTCAAAAATTCAGTTTTATTCATTTTTTTCGATAAAACAATATAAGCATATCTGCAACTGAATGTTATGGACATTCGTTACAAACACTCATAAAAGAAGTCTTTATTGGACAATTTGAGTTGTACATCTCTATGATTATGTTTCTGGCAC
Source organism: Rachycentron canadum (assembly GCA_038496675.1). Taxonomy (NCBI): domain Eukaryota; kingdom Metazoa; phylum Chordata; class Actinopteri; order Carangiformes; family Rachycentridae; genus Rachycentron; species Rachycentron canadum. The sequence goes on along the minus strand of CM076656.1, from coordinate 2,508,991 downwards.
TAGAAGAAGAGGCTGTCACCATCTCCAAACAATATGAATGCATGCTGTTTGTCATCCAAGCCCAGGCCATTTCTCAGGGGTATTTTCCTATTTATGACAGGATTTACTCCCTCACTCTTTCTCTTCCCACTCTCTCACCCTCTCCGTCCTGCTCTTTCTCTTTCTTTAATATATGTCCTGACTTGCGGGCACTTCCTCATTATTCCTATCTTGATATCTGCCACTGTTAATGAGTGGAGGGACTCGAGTTGCAGAGTTTGAGCATTTGGATTAATGTGGGCGCTGCAGCGGGGAAGTTTGGGAATAGTGCACGCTCTCACAGTTCATTACTGTGGATATATGACATTTTAAGGCTGTGAGATGCCAGGCTAATGATCCTCCCCGGTAAACACTGGAGACTGCCAGCCACCGCACCTGAGAATGTTCCTCTAATAGCAGGAATGTCAACATGGTGACAGGTCCACTACCTCTGCAGTAACTGTACAGCGTTTTTCACAGAAAGTCTCCATTGATAAAGGACACGTTTTAAGAAGACATGGGGTGGACACACTTACCTGTTTAACATGACAACATCCTTACCAGCTTATAATGTTGAAGACAGTGTCAAGAAAAGTGCTACAATGCAACACTGAAATTCTCTTTTTTCCCTTGCAGTCAGTTGCTTTAAAGGTGTCATCATTAGGTCACCTAACTGACAGCGCGTGGAAGTGGACCACAACACGAATGTATTTAGAGAACAGGACATAGTGTTCCAAGATGACACCCCCATTCATTCCACTGACAGCAACATCCTGGGCCTGTGCGCAGGAAAAGATCTTCAAGCATCAATGCTTTTGGGCCCGGTCTCTGGCTGTGATGGTTGACTCCCCACACGCACAAAAATATAGCTCTGATGACTTTTCGTTTTTATATACCCCAATTATGATTCTAATCTATTCTTTGATTTCACGTGCTTACTTATTAATAACTAAAATTAAGAATACACTTCTTTTTTTGGGTTTTCTTTGTGCAAAAATGTTTTCATTGTCTTTTTGGAAAGACGTACTTTGGGTCAAATCTGCCTGTGGCTACTGCATCACACGTGTATCTTTGTGAGCGAGAGTATATGTATTTTCAGCTTTCCTTTTTTGATCAAACCATTTAAATTGTTTCTGACAAAAATTGTAGTATAACAGTAGTTTAAAGAAGCTATTTATAAGCTTTGCTATCTCTATTATAGCTTACGTTAGCATTAGCATTAGCTATTTACTTATAAGTCCAGAAAAAACATTGTCAAACTTCATTTGTTAAAATGCCAAGAGCTTGTTGCGATGACATCTTTCCTTCTACTGAAGTTAGCATGCTAACCAGCTAGCCGCTGAAGATGTAGCGCTGGTCAGAGGGCAGAACATGGAAAATTTAAAAGACAAGGACGACTGAAGCGTTAGGCCTTCGACGTGGGTGCACGCTAGTCGTCAACCTGACTCTGCAATGTCGTTTTAAGGTTCAGCCTTTGGTCCACGCCATTTATCAATAGAGAATATGTCTTGCGATCTTTAATGTTAGCTAATGAATGAAGACCACAAGGCGTCTGAACGTCAGTCATCATGTACAACGCCATCTGTAAACGCAAGACCCCGAGCACATCCGGTACCTACCCTGGTTGTTATTGCCAGTGGCCTCTGTTTTGCCACACCACAGTCTCAATCGGCTAGATTTCTTCAAATGAAAACAGGGATGCATTTTTTTTTTTTTTTTCACACAGGGATCATGTCAATCCCTTATGAAAGGAACATTTCTTCTTTCACTTTACACCTCTCAGTATAACACATTGCAGGTGTTACTGTGTTCACCCCTTGAACATAAATCATGGATCCATGAAAAGTAAGACCAGAAGTTGTTGTGTGAACCACATCAAGTCGGATAAAAAGCATTGTCATTCACCTAATATTGTCATTTGCCTCTTAGGTATGAATATTTCATTTGCACCAGTATTGATTTGGCCATGCAAACACATAATGGGCAAAGAGGGATTTGTTGAAAAGCATTGATCACCTCAGCAGCCTGACAGCAACCTCTTTTTTTTTTTTTTTTTTTTTTTATTTGAAGTAATGTCATTTTGCAAATGGAGGTCATATTTCAACTTTATTGAGTCCTGCCCCGTCGGCGCGGCAGCAACATGGAGTCAGCATAAAAAAACGCCTTCGGGTAGCAAACCAAACCTCTCTTTTGGGGATAAAATATGCCCATCCCAACACAGTAGGTATTTATCACGCCTCAAATTGATAATGTCAACAGCCTGGCCTCAGTGCAGCCAGAAGCACAAACCAACCACTTCACATTTGTAGCTAACCTAATATAACTCCAGCCTGTCTTACGGAAAAAGCCTTTACTTGAGCAGGAGACAAATTATCTTTTGATTTGAAATGGACCATTTCCTTAAATACCTGTATTCCTAATGAGTCCAGCCCGCCCTCCCTCCCTCCCTGCTCTCATTCTCTGCTTGTCTTGCTATTAGTGTCCAGGGAGCTAGCAGCGAGTTGCCCGACTGCCTGAGTGATTAACTAAGGCTTGGGGCTGACAGGCTAGCTACCCCTGATGGAGGCAGGAGGGGGATAATATGGGGCTCTGTTTAGCAAGGCGGAGAGGACAGGAGAAAACAGTGAATGGGTTAGAAAGGGAACCTAGAGGAGGTGGAGATAAGGGGGGGGGGGGGGTGATAGAGAGGAAAACAAATGGACACAGTGTATGTGGGGTGAAGGGAGGAGTGAAAAGTTGGAAGAGAATAGAGGATGTAAATATACAAAAACAAAGCTGAGAATGAGAAAAGAGTGAGTTTCTAAAGAGGATACGGGATCTATGATGGATATGAAGAGAACGGGCAAAGAGATGAAGTAGAGAATGATTGGGGCGTCATAGGGAAGAGAAATGTGAAACACAGAGGAGGCACAGTGAGGGGGAAGTGATGCACAGGACCGCAGATGGGAGTCCCTTGTGAGATGAAGATAACAGTTAAGTCTATGTAGTGATAGGGGCTCAAGCAAAAGTAATGATCTCATCCAATTGAGAATAGGCCATCTGAGACTAGCTTATGTCTAATGGATGGTGCAGGAGGCTGTGCAGGTGTTTCAAATAAAAGTTCTCCCCTAAGTCTTCCCAGGTATCGCACGTTTGTTGATGTTAGTGTCTTCTAAATCACAGATTTATGGGCAGCGTATAAGACGGTGAGTGTTACGAATCAAAGTGACAGCTGCAGGTTGAAGTCCATGAAGTGCTGATGAGAGGGTTTAGTTTTAGAAATGATTCTCTTGTGGCTGTGGAGCCGAGAGTGAAAACAGGTTCATTAGCACAATGGAGCGGTTCATGACAAGCAACAAAAAAGGGATCTTCTATCCGTTGGCCCACACGCATCCATTTTGTTCCGATGAACGTGTTTCAAAACAACACTTTCCCTCAGGGCTTCTTAATTGACATCAACTATCAAGATGCAGCAATTAAAAATTTCCATTTATAGATTCAGCTTTAACATTGGCTGAGAGAATTAGGACTTTACAGTATTGTCATAATATATTTAAAGCACACATAGGAATTTAATTTTCATTTCAAATGAATATTTGCTCACACACACTATTCATGAGCGTCTCTGCTCAGTTTTCTGTAAAGCTGAGCATCCTCTCTCCATGTCTTTCCTGAAATAACCCCCTGAAAAAGCCATTGGTCAAGAAAAGATGAATATTACTGTGCCAGCATTTTTCTCAATCATTATGCATTAGCTGCAAATAGAGAGCATATCACACCAACTTTTTTTTTTCTCCCGTCTTCTAAAAAGCCTGGAGAAATCCAACCATTTTGGTGGCAATAACTATTGAAAAATTCTGAGGGGACAGATAAGATTCAGGATTGGAGTACGGCGCGGCACATTAATTTTCTCTTCTCCGACATGAAATCGTGGTGGCAGCATTTTCCCCCTAGAAAATGCTTGGCTCTGTATTTTGTCACCTTATTAGTGTCTTCCTGTCCTGACGCTGCTGTGGGTACTTTCCATATATGACAATATGACAAGTCGCAGTAAGCCATTGGGCTCTTCTAGGTGAGAAAGTGTCATCAAGGACCGATGGGAACTATGTTGAAAAATAATAAATTCCGCACTTAGTGAAGCCTTTGGGGCCATATCTTCATTTTAGCCTCAATACCCCTGGTTATTGTAATTTGTATTATTAATGTGTAGGTGTATATTACAGGCTGTATCCACTGACAGTTTGCCAGGATGAAGGGGAAGGCTGGTTAAATTCATATTCCAAGCTGATATAATTTTTAAAAAAAAAGGAAGGTAACATTTTTTTGAAAACTTACGAATGTTGCACAAAGTATTTGTCTTTTGTTTCAGAAGCATACGCAGTATGTGCACATCCATTCACTCAGACACCCTCCGTCTTTTCTCCCCTAAAGTGAGAACCTCCATGGAGGCGTGAAACAACTTCAGAGGAAGCAAGTGAGAAAAACTCTGCAAAGGGTGACTCACCAACTGGGATCAAAATACTGCAACCTGTCACTTTCCATCTCAGCTAGTCTTCTGGCATTGTCCTTTGAAGTCCTCTCAGAGGTATTAAATCATGGTTAATTAACATAATAGGAGTGTTAATGGCAGCAGCGCAAATCACAACATTGAGCAACCATTACCAGGCGCACACGCAAACAAGGGCAGGCATTGATTAAAAGTGATTAAAAGTGCTGGAGTTGCACTGAGAAAAAGTAGGAAAGTAGCTCTTGGATTGTGGATTTTCATTTAGGGACATTTAGTGCACGTACACCTACATCTAAAATGTAGAGTGCTGGTAGATGCACAATTCATAGGCGATATCACATCCATGGCTGCACCGAGGAAGACTGACATGTATGCCTTTGCACAGTGCAGCCAATTATTTCCCTCTCCAAGCGAGTACTGCTGTGCTGACTCTCAAATACTGACACATTCAGCAACAGCGTTTGAAGAATATTTCCCCCTTTCACCTTCACACTCTATGAAATAAAAAAAGGAAAGAAAGCTCCTTCAAGTGTGCGCTTTTAGAATCATCTTATTTCAATCAGACTTGCATTCAGTTCTCTAGAGGTTTTATTACAAATATGTTAAAAGCTGCAATTATTATATTTACCCTTTCTCTCATGTTGTTGCTGTTGCTGCAAAAGCCCTGAGGAGAAACACAGGGTGGAGGCTGAGGAGACACGGAGATCAGAGATGTAGAGATGACAAAAGGAAATCAACCCTAGGGCCCAATCCTGCTTCCTCGTCTGTTCCTCCATCACATGCGGAAAGAGGGTTCACATAAACCTCATTGAAGCGTGAATTCATACCCATATAAACACCCTCAAATCAACCTTTATCACTTTTCATCATAAACTATTTAAAATATTCCCTGATAGGGGCGGGGAGGCGGGGAGGCAGGCAGGCATCTGCCACCACAGTGTTTCGCACCTTTTCACAAAGACCTGCTAAAACTGCCTGACTAATCTTCAGAAAGATGAAAGTTTCTTAAAAGGCAGTGATCACTCGCTGGTGTTGCCTGTGTTGACTTTTATTCAGCTTTTGCCTGAGGGGGGCACCCAGGGAGATCTGAAAACTCCCAGCTCCATGCCCCTCCATCATTTAAAGTCAAGAAAAGTCTCGCTTCTCCCTGTTAATAGCGGTAATAGAAAGCTGTTCACGTTACCACACTCACACCCGTAAACAGCATGAATAAAGCATGCATACTGTACATACCCTGAATGCCTTCAATGTCCGATTGCCAGTTTAAGAGTAGAACAGCTGCTCTCTCAATGCATTGCCTGAAAATCATTTCTTTTTCCTCATTAAGAGACTCCAAATAGCCGCTCATTGACATCAATTAATTACAGTGCTACATACTGCTCCATCTCCTTGAAAAATAAAAGCAAATCTGAGCAAGAGATGCCTATTCTATGTTATCAGCCAGCAAACCACAATTAGAATGGGGAAAAAAAATAACAATGACAAGCTGTCACTGTGCTGCCTTCAAGCTCCTACCATAATGCACAGCATGAGCCGCTGGCTGCCTGCTTTCAACTGACTAAATGCTGAATTTATGAGTCTTTAAATGAATACTTTAGGGAGGGAGGATTTACATCCTGCTGTGGTGACTTAGTGTTTTTGTCTCGCATTTGCTCAGACAAGATGACACTGAATAGTTATGATTTGTTTTAATTCGCAGAGAGCCAAAGCAATCTTCATGGAACACACTGTAAAACTCTATAAGACACAACTAAATAAGTGTGTCAGACTGTCCAAACGCTTTGTCCGTCCTTCGGTAACTGTAACAAAAAAAAAAATACCTTGTCTACACACGCTTGCAGACTTGCGCTGTCGTGGCGGATGCTAGTTCGTGCTGCAGATCCCTCAGAGAGCGCTGCTGCTCATGAGCGAACAAAAACAAGCACTAGGATCAGACTATGTGTTCGTGCTTTTACAGATGGTTATTGTGTCATATAAGGTGAACAGTGTTCTGCTGTGAGACAGTGGGAGGGAGAGTGAGACAGATCAGACTACAGACTGACCCTGACCCAGTGAGACTGCAGTCTTCAGCCTAGTATCCCTACTACTCGTGTCCATATAGATGATTGATCCACGTCAGGCTTTATGTCCAGTACCAATATTGAATGTGCCCATGATAGAGTGAAGCACAAAGTGTGTGTGGAGAAGAGGATGGATGGCTGGTGTCCTGTCACAATGAAGAGTTGCCTTTTAGTTGACTGTAACTACGATCTTTCCCTGTTTTAGGGACGTGATGTAGATCATACCTTGAACGTGTATCGATTGTTTTTGTGTGAGCGTGTGTGTCGGTGCGTGTTTGTGCGCGTGCTTTTTTTCTGCAGATATGCAGCAGCATTAACATTCGTTTGGAGTCCTGCTTGTGTCCACCTGTCAAATGCAAGTCCAATATTCACTCTCATTTTAACGCTGCTCTGTTCTTCTCCTGGGGGAAATATCTGCCTCCTTCGCCGCTGAATGCACCGCCATGTTCTCTTCAACGGTTCGTCACTAACTTCGTCTGACTGCCGCTTGGTGTTCGGCAGGCGGTGCACATTTGATTTATGAGAAAGTTTGTGCTAAAAACAGCCACCTGCTGCTGCTGGAAACACTGTTGTTTGCGAGTGAACTCAAACTGTAAAGTTATGGAGTGACAACAATCAACAAAAACAGGCTTAATTGCTCCGAAGGAACAAGAGACAAACAAGAAAGCTGTGTGATAATTTTCTGTAGGTTAATCACTATGAGTGAGCACTATCATAAGAAAATATTGATTAAAGCAACTAAACACTAAATTGTTGATTATTTGATTTGCCTTCCCCGCAGTCTGAACCGACAGTGCTGCGCACTGTATATTCTACTGCATTAATGTCATACAGTGCCGTGCTTGTAAACTGCAATGCATTCTGGGAGACAAAAAAAATGATTACAGCATTTTCACAGAATGCCATTATCTACAGTAATTTGCTGTAAACTTTACTGTAAACAGCTGAGCAGCACAGCAAGGTCTTGCTGAAGGATTATGGCAGCGTTTTTGCAGCTTGCATTTTATTTTCCTGGATTTCAACCTTGGAGGACGTTGGCCAACCAGCTTCACCACAAAGACAAAGCCTCAGTGCAACATGACCGACCTGAAACCAGGACCTGATATGGCCTGGTACCTGATTGATCTGAATGAACATGTCTGCACACGTCAAGGAGCTCAGTGACGTCAAATGGGACTTGATCTGCTTGCTCTTTTACACACGATAATAAGGAAGGGGTTGGATTTGGATTAGTCTTCCTTTGTTGCTGGCTATTCCCAAAATTAAATCCAATCATGATGAAACTGCTTTTAGCTGCAATTCTAACATCTCAAGAGCTATAACCATAACTGGTTGTCATCATGTTTAACACAACTTCTTTTGTCATTTTATTGTCATGTTTTCTCATTTTTTTTAAAATTTCATGCCATTTATTCTGTTGTTCTCGTTAATGTTTTTTGTTGTTTTTTTTTTTTTTGTTTGTTTGTTTGTTTGTTTTTTACCCTGAGTATAAAATGGGTTATACAAATAAAGCTGCCTTTCCTTCGCTTGGTGCATTGTGGTGTCAACAAATTTTGACAGTTTAATTGACCCTCTGGACTCGTGACTTCATACAATTGCAAACAAATTTGACCCCAAGAGCCTTCAACGTGAGTGAATGCAACGGACAGGGAGAATGTAATCAAAAGAAAAGCCTCTTTTATCTACCCTTTCAGAGTCACAGTCAGCTTGCATTAAACACTTCAGATTTCAAGTGTTCGACTGTGGTTCATTAGCAGCGCACCTCTGCCTATGACACCCACTGAGGACAACGTACAGAACAGGGTTAATAGGGTTCAAGTGCTGCTCGTTTGGTGGTTATCAGACCCGCAGACAAAGTAACTCAATCCTAAAGGAAAGCCTTTTTATTGTGCTTGTTTCAACATGTTTTTTTTTTTTTTTTTTAAGTGGATTGGCCAATGTGTTCTATCTGTCATGATAAAAGTGTGCTCTAAATGTCTTACTAAATGTCTGCTGAGATCTGAGAATGTTTAACACTTCCATAAATAGCTCCAATGGAACAATGAGAATGACAATCAGTTGAGTATTAAATTAAAAGGTATTTGTCAGACTGATGTGGAAGAGAAAACAAAGGTAAATGGTTAAAAAAATTCCCCCAACTGTTATATACATCCACCCCAGACTGACAAATGATATATGGCCGTCCATGTGTTTGTTGCACTTTCATTTGAGAATGATTTGACATCTCCGCAATGGCCTTTAATGAGCACAGCGTTCTCGCATCTGCACCTTCAGTTACTCTTTGTGTATAATTTCCTGCGTTATTATTTCCTTCCTTGTGTGCCTGGTGGTTGTTTTTACTTTCTGTCTTTGTCCATAGTTTTCCTCCTTTTGTGATTGCTTGCCCCGCCCTGATGTGTTTCACCAGTGTCCAATTATCCCTGCCTCCTTTGTGTTTTTATTCCCTGTGCTCCCAGTTCTCTGTTTCGGTTTGTGTGTGTGCTGTCCCATGTGTGTTACTGATTCCCTCCATTTGGTCTTTAGTTTTCAAATGTGTTTGGTTCCTGGGTTTTGGGTGGCCAGAATTTGGATTTCCTGTTTTGTTTGCTAGTTCTCTAAATTAGTGAACCCCTCCACCCCCCTTTTGGCCCCTGGATTTAAAATGCAACATGTACTTGCTTCAGTTTTACGTTGCATTTTGAGAGTCTTTTTTTTTTTTTCCATACCCTGGAGATTGTGTTTTGTCCGACTCTTATACATGCGAAAACTGCTCAAGGAAAAGAGGGCTTTCAGATGGAAAAGCACTCGATTGGTCCTTGAACATCCTTATCAGTAACGAAAGAGTTAAAAGCAGGGCAACAATAACACTTGAGGGACGGGGTTAAACATAAAAATGATGACCCCATAAATTACTTTTGCCCAACCATTGTTCCAGTAAGCACGAAGACTTACGTCTTTCTATGTTTTGCGCTTGTGCAGTTTTGGATAAACTTGGGGGCAAAAAAAAAAAAACAAAACCCTCCTTGTGACAGAAAAGAATCACCATGATCGTAAAACACTCATTTTAAGGTTGAGATAAAATGAGTGCAGTCAAGTCAGTGTACAGGTTGTATTGCTGCTCACACAAGTTGTTAAATATTGAAATATGATTGCAACATTTGAATATTTTATTAAATTTTAAAGTGAATCAGTCTTGGACCCAGAGGTGACTCCAATGAATACATTCATTTAATGGGAAAACAGCAGTAGAGACAATCACTTTGTTATAAATGATCTTCCCTATGGACCAGAAGAAACATCACCTTTATTTTAACTCAAGAGTAATAGGAATGTAAAGGCTAAATTAAAATTTAGTATGATATTGTTCCCTCTAAGTGACCTATTTTGGAGCTTTTCCCACTTCTTCCTGCTTCTACAGTAGAAGCATTGCCTCTCTCACTGCCTCTTGCCTATTCATACTAATTCATATTAAAGCACAGTTGTCTTGCGAGGCAATCACTCACAGCTCTGCTGCAGTGACCCATTCTCCGGCAAGGAGAATGACTTAAAAGAGCAGCACAGATGATTTCATGAGACTGCACAGTCCACCCACCTTTAACTAATGACTTGGAAGTAATGGCCTCCAACAATTTTATATTTTTCATTGACAGTCCACATTACACCCCGCAGCATTATAGAGAAACTAGACTGTGATAGAGGAAGAGACAGATGAAGATGCAGAGGGAGGAGAGTTCAAGTATAAACTAAGTTCCTGACATTGTCTGCTTTTTGTCTTAGAAAAATTATCACGCACCATAGGTGCGCTTTTAACCCTGTGCACTGACAGTTACATTAATTTACATTTGTTTGAATTTGCTATGGATGAAACATTTTTCTCCAAGGATTGTTTCTTTTATAATGACGACGAGGAAAGAATTATATTGAAGGAATCTAATTCATTCTCAGCTTCTGTTTTCCCTATGAGAGCTGCTAGTAGGAGCTAAGGCTTGTTAAAAGACTTTCATGGTTATGTTTAACTGTTGGTTAAATAAGTTCATGTCTGAGAGTAGGGGTGTAACAATTCATCGACTACAATGATATCGATTTATATTATATCCTATGATACACAATGACACACACGCTCAGCAAATTGTCCTTCACAGGGGACGTACAGTATATTGATCTAAAATCCATACCAAGAATTTGCACATGTATTTAAGCAGGGCAAACTTTATATGGATGTATTATGGATGTATAATTTTTTTTTCCCCACACTTAATTTTTATTTTAATTTATTATGAATTGCTGATATTTATTTTATTATTGAGTTTATTTCCTTACAAAAAAAACTAAATATAATAAATTTTAAATGCATAAATAATACATTTATTTATCCCTGATTCCCTGACAACAAAAACTTCTAGAAATGCTCATCTGCACTGTCCAGTATCCAGGTATTTATTTCGCAGTCACACTGGTGGAATTTATCTCGGCAAAAACAAGTTACTGTATGGATTTTAAGGTATTGAATCATAGATGAGCAAAATATCATTTTTGAACCATTTCAGAACCATGGAAAATGATATATTGTTGAGCCAGGGCTAGCTGGTGAAGGGAGAGGGTTGCTCTCCACTGATGGAGACTACTCTTGATGAGAAATGGTTTCTTTCAGATTGGTAAGTAAACAGCTGTTCACGCTCATGTTGGCTATGTAGCAATGACGAAACTTGCTGGCTCCTTTTTTTTTTTTTTTTTTTTTTTACTGTCAAGGAAAGATTGCAGACTTGTTTAAACTTGACTTCAGTATTTCACTGAAAGATAATGAGCTCACAGAGAAACCATCCTGACAGACAACTTGTTGTGCCCGTCGGCAACTCTCATTGAATTGATTGTGTTGACTATGTGGCTGCACGCATCTAAAATTCAGTTATTTTGTCTGAATGCACCATTTTACAGTTGAGATTGGGATGGGACACAATGCTGTCCAACACAATGACCACAATCTTCTCTTACCAAACAATGATCAGTGGCCGTAGTAATTGGAGTTGGCGAGCAATGAAAAGTCTTTTTTGATAGCGGCAGCAGATCGGAGTGGAATGACCTTGTGTGGCAACATGTTGAACAAAAATAATGTTTTAGGCTAAAAACAACAATATGTTGGCTGCAGATCACAAACCGTGGTCCTCTGTGTCAAAGTCCAGAGCTCTGTATGGGAAACTACTCACTCTGACCTCTTTGCTCTACTATCACTCTTCAGCAGATTAGGAATGTCATACCTTTTGAATTGGGGGTGGAAAAAAAAAATTACCAGTTAAAATCTCAAAGAAACAATCAGGTTTCTGGTAAAACACAGAAACAAATTTGTTAGATGTAACAGAAAGGGCTGGTGTCCTTTTCCAGAGTGATGCTTTTGAGTGGTGGCCAGCTACTGAGGCTAAACATTTAATTTAGTATAAGTTTAAAAATATCCCAACATTTTTGCCTCAGTCATGATGATCTTACGCCAGTAAATTAACATTATTGGCATCATCATGAGGTTTGAGCGTATTAACTTTTTTTTTTTCTCCCCTGTCTACAATGTGTGTGTGTGTGCATGCTTTTTCTCCACCATTACATTGAGGAGATGCGGTATACTGTATGAATAAAACATGCTCACTGTTTCTTAAGACATTCATGCAGAGCCACAGTTCAGTACAGTGCTCTGGTAACTCTGCCTCAGGAATATAAACATACTATCTAGCTGTGTTTCTCCCTTACATGTATGCTCTCTCCTTTGGCCTTGCTTCGTTCCTCTCTGTTTCATTTGTTTGTTTGTTTGTTTGTTTTTACTTTATCTTTGTAAGATGGTAAAAAATTTCAATTTCTCATGTGGGTAATTGGCTGCAGTTTTGTTTATTCTGTGTTCTAGTATTGGCTGGTATTTTTTTTCCCCCTGCCATTTTATGAACTATTGACAGGACACCTAGGACTACAGACAAGGTCAATTATTACTCTTTGTAGCATTCAGTTTTTAAACGCTTTAATTTTTAAGCGTGACATTCTACCACTGTAAAGTTTATGGGTGGAGCATGTGGCAAAAAGGCAAACCTGGAATAGATGGGCATCATCTTATTGTGTAGTGTCCACTTATTCCAGTAAATCCCTGGATATTTTTCCCGGGAGCTGGTAGAGACCAAGCCAGAGATGAAGTGAATAGAAATGTGACTTCACAAGAATGCTAATGTCGCAGTTTGCCAACATGGTCACCACATCGACTTCAAGGGGTGATTGTAGGTCAAGATACTGTACTTGTTACACTTGTTATACCCCCAAGTGGCTAAGGTCATGTCCAGTGATCAAGGCTCTCGAGTCCTCATCCCCATGTTGCACACATTACAGACCTGATTCATCACATTAAGTCTCTCAAACATACGAGAAATTTCCACAACTGTACCTCGACGTTTTCCGGAGTAGAGTACTCTTGCTGCCTTCCAAGAGAAAACAGATACAAAGTGTACTAAATCAAGAAAGGCTCTGAACACTGTTTACCATTTTCATTATGATTCACCTTACATGGGAAGATGAAGAGTCTTTCTCAGTAACCTTTGAATTACTCCTTGGGGGTCTAATTATTGTACAGACTGTAGTTTTCTTAAACATGCTCTCTGCTTTCCTATGAGAAGCTCTGTTTAGAGGCTGTTTGGTGGACTGCTAACATTTATTTTATTTTCTAATTTGCACTTCCTCTTGCATTATTTACAGAATCTATATTAATTCCCAACTGATTATTTCCTTTATGTATTGCGTAATGGCTGTGTTATGTTCAACTTTGGCTGAGGAGGCCATTTCTAACACCTTATCTTCTCTTTAATGCAAGTGTTTTGTATTTAACACTGAGTGAGAAATAGGAAAGTAGAGTGCTGAATTTCTCATTTCAGACAAAGAATAAACCAAAAGGCAGACAGAGGGACTGAGGCATACAAAATTATATTATAGCAATTTTGTTTGTCTGTCTTGTGTATGGCAGCAACAAAACAGGTAAAGTGCTGTAAAACACATTTTGTTTTCACTGGGTATATTTATGGAGCTTTCTGCCATCTGGAGCAGCATCCAATGGATGAACAAACTGTTATCTTATGCAAATGTTGCTCTGTGCCTGAATGTGTAAATATGCAACTGCTGACTAACCTAATTGCCATATAAGTACTGTAAGTTGTGTGTTTTTGGAGCTTCGTCCAACCCAATCAATTGATGACTGCTATAGTTATTGAAAGTTCCTAGTATCGGTGTACTTGTAGGTGTGAGAAACATCAAACCGCAACTGTCTAGTGTATTTAGTTGCATTCTGGCAAAAAAATTTACATTTGAAAAATACTGTGTATCCATAAAGGCAGTTGAGAGGTGCTTTGAAAGGTTTCTATGGACATCTTGTTACTCTATTCACTGTGAAACTTTGTCATCATTCACGTCCATTGTAACTGCAAACTGCTGTCGCCCTCTACAAAGAAGCAAGCTATTCTACTTTTCAGATACTGCTTTTAAGCAGCAAGATACAAGGATCGTGCAGTTGTCAAATAATTAGACATGGTGAAAAGTGTTGGGGCAAAACACTTGAGTGAAGCATCTGAAAATTGCAGTTATAGAAGCCATTTGTAAGTGTTGCTACAAAGCCAGCGTGAGCATTAACAGCCGTTAACTCACCAGTCTGGACACCAGATGCAGCCGAGAGGTTCGATTAACACCCTCGTAGCAGCGCTGGCACAGTCCGATCATGCTGAGGTTAACCGGTTAGCATGCTAACGTTGCTTTCCTCAGTTGCAGTTGTTTTCTGCTTCTGGACTAGACTAGAAAGTAAGCTATTAATGCTAACACTAGTTATAATGACTTGCAATAGCATGACATGCAAATAAGTCTTTTCAGTCAAGTAAATGTATGGAGTTACTTCTCACTGCTGCAACCACCACCAATGTTGCACATGTGCCTGTACACAATGGCTGACTTGCATGTCCTGCGTCCCTTTGGAGCATTAGTTGTGCACGTCCTATACGCAGCTGCCCAGCCTGCAGCCAAATTTAAACTGACCGTGACATATAATGCTGGGCTTTGCGATCACTGTGGTATTACATTTAATTTTTTCATACCACAAGTAATAGGCTAAAGCAACTAATGCACGAGAAGACACACTTGTCAACTCAGTCAGCAACATAAATTCAATGCTGTCCTCGTCTAAATGACCAAAAAAGTCATTAATTGCTGCAGCTCGTCCTAAGCTGCCTGCGGGGGATCGGAAATGACAAGAAAATGAAAGCTCTGACAGCTTGTATGCGCTTATTTGCTGTGTTGTTACGCATCCCGTGATGAAAAAAGTCTTGGAAAGGCCCTAAATTGAAGAAAAGTGATTCTTGTTTTTTTTTTTTCTAGTTGATGAAGCATCATACTTCATCAAGGTCATCCACTACATGGTTGATGAAATTGATCTGAAGGCAAAAACATTTTAGCTTCTGACAAGAAACAAGTCACTCAAAATCAACCTCATACAGTGTGAAAATAGAAGATGGATTTGAATTACCATCTAACTACTATCAAGAAACGCAGCCAGAGAATGAGAGCAGCTGCATTAAAGGGAAAAAAAACCCGACATATTCATTGTGAAACATATTACTCAGTGATGTGCTGATTTGCTAGTTTTGCCACTTAGGATTTCTCTCTTCGCAGCTATTGAATTCGCTTGAGTTCTAGACACAACCTGATACGATGGGTCAACTTTGCATAATTAGTAAGTTGGGTAGAAGATATGAAAGATCAAGCAGAATAAAGGAGCGTTGGCGCGTATGTCTGTTCGTGGGTGTGTGTACCGCTGACCACGCGCTGCACTCACAGTAAATTAGTCAGGGTGCTTTCACAGCTCACTTATCCACATTCCAGGAAAATTAAGAAAAAGAAAACCAGTAATCCAAAAACACATTTTTGTTTGTCTATAAAATGTTTGAGAGGCTTTAACCACTTGAATCTCAGCAGGAGCTTTGCACTTTTTCCTCTTATTTAAAACATACCAGTATTTCCCAGTTCAAAAAAGCCCGCATGCATTTAGATACGAGGATAAGCTTAACTTGTTTGTTCACAGTGGATCTAATAGTTGTTCATTTAGAGTTTAAATGCACTAAAATCTTTTTTTTTTTTTCCATCCCAGCCAGATTAAAAGCAACATTCATCTTGTTAACAAAAAGGGGTCGTGAAGGTTTTATTTTAAAAGAGGCTCAGTAATTTAAGCATGTTTAACTCAAAACAGTACATTTGTAGCAAACTAGTTTCAGTGATTGATTAATCGTGTTTGATACTGTTGTGATATTTATGGCAGCAAGATGGGCTAAGCGGGATAGAAACAAAATGAATGCGTGTCCATGTGCAGTGTGGCTCATTTTTGTTGAACAATAGAGTTCTATGGCACTGGGGAGCTAAGCTATGCTGACCTTAGGCTTCCAGACCAACCCAATTTGTTGGCAGGTTGGGAGGAATTCATCACTGGTTTTGGTCTTTTTTGCAACAAGAATACTCTATATCACCAGGTTTGTCCTTCGATTGATGGGTAAGCTGGGATTTATTGCTCATATTTCTATTTATTGTGGCATAAATATACCCTAATTTTATTTCTTTCCAGCATGGATAGCATCATTAGAAAACTGCAGCAAAATGGGTTTGGGTTTTTTTACCAATGTAATTTTGAAAATACACCTAGGTCTGGATCTGTTTGGCCAGCTTCTGATGTGGATTTCTGCCTCTCAATACAATGGAGCTAAATTGAGTTTTTCCATGAAGTGCTTGATGGACTAAAAAAAAAAAAAAAAAAAAAAGAAAAAGGCAATTATTACTGTCGTTGATAGGGTTTCTAAATCCTGAGCCAATAAAATCAAAATTATCTGCATGTACCCCATTTGCAGGAGGAAATATGTTGTCATTTCAGTGAAACTGCTCTTTTGATTCATTTTTTTTATTTATTTTTTTTTTTATCATGAACTGGACATGACAAACAATAGAGAGTGTCCTTCATTTTTCTTCTCATATCTTTATAGTGTTAAAATACCCCTGCTTGTTCTTCAATTTATCAAACGTATCACAGAATTATAGTTTTGCCACGACAGAAAACTTTGTCATTTCTGACTTTTTTTTGATAACATTTCCTCCTGAACCTGTGTTACAGGCTACAGGCTGCCTTTTTATATGGTGGCAGCCAAACAGCAGGCTAAAACAGATGGAGAGAGAAAAAAAAAAAAAACAAAGAGTGGGGGGGGAAAAACACGAGAGCAGTTGTCTGCCCACAAGTGGGTTTGAATTACTGCAAATGTATAATTTCTGAAAGGATATTTCGACAGTGTGTTACACGTCTAAGTTAAAGCTCAGTCAGGAAGAGAGTGGCGTCATAAAAACACCATGGGGCTAAGTAAGCCTTCAGCACATAAAGAGCACTCAGCGGCGTATTTGGCCCTGCTCGTAGCTTGGTTTTCTCCCCATTAATTCCTCTCTTGCAGGTTCAAACCATGACAAGGATTTCCATATTGCACATCTGTGCAGCTGGAGCAGCACTGATGTGATCAAGAAGAGTTTTGCGCTGGATTTGCAGTATTGGAATTGAAAGTTTCTGCATGACACAAAAGGTGAACAAATGCTCACCCAAGGGAAATGGAAACTGTGCAAAAGCAGCATTTTGTGTTCAAGCAATATCTAATTTGTGTAATTGAAACAAAATAAGAATTCTGTCACAGTCAAATCTGTACATTTAATCTGGTTTTGACTGATGGCATTATATTTACATTATGTGATTCTCAAAGTCATTACTTGTCATTGGAATCCAGGGTGTTATATGCAGCGTTGGCCATTTCTCCAAATGTCTATATCCTGTATGGGGGGGGGGGGGGAGAAGAAAGGCCTGTCAAAGTGATTTGTGTCTGTTTGAGAGTCTCAGGAGAGTTAGAGCTGTACTATTGTAAAGCCTGTAAGACACCTCCCCGCGAGAGAGATCTGTCTCCAGAGGATACACATGCAAAAACCCTGTCAGCGTGTGAGCTAGAAGAAAGCAAAAGCCAACCTTACCCAAAAACTTTTTTTTTTTTTTTTTTTTTTTTATAAGAAAATGGATGAATGCATTAAGAATAAAAGAAAACGCTGACAAAGGTGAGGCGCTGAAATGTGTTTGCTTCTTGTCTTGTGCTGTGTATTAGAAACAGGAATTTATGAGCGAGTGCAGACATTCATTCTGTCTTCTTTTCTCCGCTCCAGTGTTTGAGCCACTGGATGTCAGGATGAAAACTGAATCGTGAAAATAATATGGCGTGTGTTTCCTCTGGTGTTTGAGCACTCTTGATGCAAATCAGCACTAATGATACACAGAGGGCTATCTCAAGACCATTATCAGAGTTGAGTGTTTTTTTTCTAAAGTATCATTAAGTATGATGGCATTTCAAAGAAATATGCACTTAATTTGTGCTTGAATGTGATTATTGCAACTTCCTCAACATAGTCCAAGTTCAAATGAAATGTTTCTTGGTTTTTTTTTTGTATTTTTTTTTAGAGAGCATTTTGTGGACTTTCAGCCTTTTTCACGGAAGACATTTTGACATTTCATAGCAGAAAAACCACAGGTGTAACTAATAAAATAAACAATGCCTGCATTTCATTTGGATGGTCCATTTCCAGAATCTTGCTGTTGTTTATGCTGTCTTCACACCAGCATTAATGACATTAGTTCTGCCTGTGTTTTTCCATTAGTCCATAAGTCCAAATGTCTGCTGTGAATAAGATCTGCTGGATAGAAGAAATCGAAAGTGCCACTTTCCTACTTATGAAAAGCTTAAAATATTTCAGGTACTCTTGTAGAATGCACGGGAGAGATGGTGAAGTGTCCCATGTTTACAAGATGTAAGAATACACATCAGTTGATTGCAGAGATGCCTTGTGAAGGTCAAAAACTTTTTTTTAAGAACAAAGCTCAACATCCATTACGCTTGAATTAAAAAACTGTGAAAAAACAAGCATTTGAGGTGTGGCATCCATGTTTGTGTGGGTTTAATGCGCTTTTGTGTTATTAATTACTAAGTCATATACAGTCTGAGTGTTTTATTTGTAATCATGATAGGCGTGGACATGAAACACCACTGATTACAGGGCAAAATTATAGTAAGTTTAATTATTTATTCATCATACATAACACAACATGTATTAATAATACAGAGTCAGTATAAACAACATCAACAGTCCATCTATTGAATATGCATATACTTGCCTACATTCTTGTGCAAACTACCATCCAAAAATACAAAAAAAAGAAAAAAAAATTCTCAAAACTTTTTTTGGTTTTTCTCAAAATCAGGAGAATTACACCTTTTTTTTTTTTTTTTTTTTTTTTTTTTTAATTTTAATATGGTAAACTACTTTACTCTCCTGTACTGAGGGAAAAAAAAAAACATTCTAAGAGTGACTTTGATTTTGCCCTGAAGATAATTTGTGTCATGGGTATTGTTTCAAAGCATGAGAACATAGTTACATATATAATACATAGTTAATAATTCATATGCCTAAAAAAAATGTTCTTTTTAAAGGTCAACACCCACAATTCCACACAATATGTTATGTAAGGAAGTAGAAGCAGTCAATTTTGTGCAAATTCTTATAATTTATTTTTAAATCCCTAGCAGGGTTGTTATTGAAACATATTTTATAATATGATCCGCATGTTATTTCTGTATAAGTTTGTGATCAATCATAACCCTGTATATCTCAAACTCTTTCAGTTTCAGCATCACAGAAAATCTATTTAAATTTTTTTTCCCCATCTCCAGTAAAAACATAAATTTTGCCTCATCTGTTGGACAACAATTTATCTGTAACCAGTGGCCTCGTGGGTACTTTATACTGCTTGGTCACAAATTCATAAAATAAATTGAAGTTTCTAATTTTAAACCCATTTTAAACCATCCATCCTGATGGAACATTATTTTACTAGCACTTTTGATAATTGAAGTACAGTCAGTTTTGCACTTTAAAGAGTCTTTTTTTTTTTTTTTTAATAGAAATCGTAAAGTTTTGCAGCGTACGAAATGTCACAGAAAATCATGGGTTATTCAAAGCATGTGATGAATGATGAAACAAAAACCATAAGCCATGTATACCTTAGCTTAAATTGCCCAATAACAGCATTCACATTACATGGTATTTTCAGTCTGCAACCTTTTCAAGAGCTGTGAAAAAAGGCTTTTACATAGATGGTCACGCGGAGCTGTTAGGTACACGTAACGAGCACATGCCTGTTCATCTCAGCATGATGGATTGTAGGCTTCAGGGAATGAGCTGCTACTGCACCTAACAGAAGGGTAGAATTGTATATATTTCCTTCGCCACACAAGTCAGCCAGCCACAGTAATTACCGACCATCCCTGAGTACTTAAGGAAAAAGGTCATAGTATCGTGAGATTGGTACAGGAAATGGTCACAGTTGCACCTTGTAATTTCACTTTCATTTGAAAGAAACAGCTATTTCTTTATTAAAATGAATGCCTTTCCACCATTATGAACGTATTTTGTGGGTTGTCTGATGCGTGGTCGGCAGGGCAGCAACGTGTTGTGATGGAGAATGACAGATCTACAAGACAACTGATTTGCGGATCAAGTGGACTTCATGTTGTTTCCTAAACACCATGCATCCACCTTCTGCATTCAGATCAATCCTGAGTGTGGGTACATTTCTCTAAGCAGTACTATTATCGCATCTATACATTTTATCAGATAAAACATATTTATACATCAGGATTAGCATAATCAAATAAATGCATAGTTTACTTTGCTGAAGATGGTTATTTGATTCTAATACATTATGTGTTGACATTTAAAGATTCTTGTGACCATTGATCTGTTGAGTGCTCACACAGTTCTAACATGCAAGGATAATGAAGGAAGTCATCAGTCATTTTTGCCCCAGGCACCCGAAGCTCGTCATGGACTATTGACATGATGCAGTTAGACTGGAGATAGTGCTGTTTCCTCGAAATGTTCAAGGCTTTGTGGATATTTTGCTGTGAAAATTCATATGTTTCTCAATCAATTACATGACACAAAACATGAATACCTTTCAACAATTTTGTGAAAGATGGCCAGTCAACAGTTTAGCATAATTTCCGCAGCAAGGATTTCGAATTTAACAGACAGGGGACTGACATCTGGTTTTATCCAGGCACATGTAGGTGAGTTCACAAGATTGAACGCTGAGCATCAAAAGAGCACTAGAGCTATGGTGGCTGTGAAGCGGTGTCAGCTCTTTACTGTTTACTCCAGTCGGTCTGAAAATGGCTGCAGGTGAAAAGAACACAAATTGTAGGTGACAAAACGGGTCTAAAATCTGTCCTGTAGACTTTAGCATGATTAATGACAACAGTAGGAGTAATAATAAAAAATAATTTACTGTAGATAGAAATTAATGTTTTTAGTATCAGCAATGAACAAGGATACTGCAGCCATCCATGTGAAAAACAATGATAAGACTCAAATGCCCCAGCAGTCACTAAAGCTTGAATTTATAATTGTTAATGCAACAGCAGAAAGGACTGACTTGACAGTGTGATTAATAGTTTTCTAAGCATGAAAAGTTAGCGCAGGGATTCTGTGCCAGAGATATCTCACCAGCAACTGACATTCTTAAGTGGCTGTTCATCAAATTATGTACTTTTTTTGTTAATATAAATAAGGCAGAAGTAAACACATTGTCCCACAAATCATGCACTCCATTAGTGACAATATATATTGCTGTGTTGACCTGTAATTTCAGTTTTGAAAATGGCAGCAGCCAAATGCACCATTTCACTTACAAGCGGTGCTTTAAATTTATTGTATTTATGTATTAGGGATTAGGATGTGAGAGTGACATCCATGAAATGGAAATATGTAAGACTGAATCAGTTAAGGATTCTGTCAGATAACTTGTTAAAGAGACACAGAGCTTACTCAAGCAAGAGGAATGTGTTCTTAGGTACATGACCCAAAAATCCAAAAGCATTTGGAGTGTCTGTATCAGTTTTGCAGGTAGGTTAGTTTTTTGTTTTTTTTTTTTTTGTTTTTCCTGAATATTTTCCCAACTATACAAAGCTTAACATGTCATAAAATGATAAAAAAAAAAAAAAATCTATGCTAATATTAGCCACTAACTTTGGTCAATATGAGAAGAAAATAATAAAATGTCATTAGCTGATAACTTTAAAGGGCTAATGTTTAAGTAAGGTAAAAATGTAGCTAACATTAGCTACTAACTTTTGAAAGGTGAGGGAAAGATTAAAAAAAAAAAAAAAAAAGAAAAGGAAAAAAAACCCATGGTATATAGTTGCTCAACAGCAAATGGTAGACGTATGCAGCTAGCTGATGAACATAGCAGGGCATTTAGCATCTAGACAGCTGGATATTACCCTCAGGGGTTGATAAAGTCCAAAAACAGAGCTAAAAGAGTGACTATTGGGCTTACATGTGCTATGTGGCGAGTACGAATGAACGGTAATATCGGTCAATAACAGTTGGATGTGTAAATAAATGTTTGCCAAGCAGATAGCTAAATCAGTTTATGTCAGTGTTGTGTTCACAACTTGCTTCTACCTACCTATTATTGTAGAGTTGAGGTTAATTTTATAATACTGTTAATATTGCTGACAAGGTATACTTAAATAATAGCTTTGTTATATCAAAAGTTAGCAGCTTAGTTAGCACCACTATGCCCAACAAGCAGTGCTCAGGGGACTTCGGCGTCCTGATATTGCAATATGTTGCCCTATAAGTGTGAATGTGATTGTGTTTATAGATCTGTGTTTAACCCTGTGATAGACTTGTCCTGGGAGTATCCTGCTTTCTGCTCTGGATTAGCCCAGAGGTCCCCAGAGTTTAAATTAGCTGTAAGCCCTTGTTGAACCCCATTTGTTCCCCATTCATTGCAGATACACAATGTTGCCTCTAGATAGTCATCACATACAATTCAAACAACAGACTACACCTGGCAGCTTCATTATATTCTGCCTATGGGCCCAGAAACCAACCAGCATTCCTATGTTGGAATATTACTGCCCCCAGGTTTGCTGTGTGAACATCACTTTGTGGTAATTTGATTGAGAACAGTTATTTGGGTAGGTGCATGTAACCATGTAAGCTCAATATAAACTGAACTGACATGTCAGTCTACAAGTAAGGCTCTCAACACTATAAACACGACGATGTCACCTTAAATCCACCTTTGAGGTGAATATTTCCAAACAAATTTGCAAGTAATCATGTTACCACAAATCAAATGACACACACAAACCTATGACTTTAAAGCCCCTGAGGATCTGTGGCTCAGTGGGCATTGACAGGGCTCCTTTGTCTCATTTAATCTCATTGCTATGAAAATAATTTTAAAAAAAAAATGGCATTGTCTGTTTTTATCAGATCTTAACATTTAGAAATGCATTAATTCATCGCCTTTGCCCTGTTCCACCAGAGGGTCTAACATGTGATACAGTATATTCTGTATGAGACAGGGCAGAGGAACCCATATTACAGGTTGCCAGGTGATTGATTCATTTTGTTTAAAAAAAAAATTATAATAATAACGTTCCAATGCAAATTCTTCTAAGAGAAGGAATACAATTCAGGTCCCTCTTGCCATGAGGTGACAGTGCCACAATGCCTCCTTGGTATAACTGAGTTACAAACAGTGGTTCAGCTCCAACTTTGCTGATGCAATTTTCAAAGATTTCAGAAAGTCTACAACAGTCTGACAATTACATCAAGTCAACCTTAATTCTTTTGGCACATTTCACAGGCAATGACCATCAGGATGATTTTATATAAAGGAATAAAAGTCAAGCTAAGTCATGTCAAGTTTGTGCGTATTGGGGCAACATCAGTTAAAGTGTCTCAATGGACAACATCAGCAACAGTTCCTAACTCAGCCCAAGTTCTAAATACCCTTTGATAATTTGCCGTGAAAATATAAAAACATAACCTGCATAGGTGCATAGGATGTTTTTAATGGAGATAACAGGAACGTTTCAGATGTGTTCAGATTGATAAACACATAGCAGCAGAAAATAATAACCTTGACCATATTAAATCTCCTTTCTATCTATCCTACTCTGCCTCTTAATTCTGACCATGAAGATACTTCTTAGACAAAACAAACAAGAAAAAAAGTGAGTGGTCCAAGGATCAGTGAAGCTGATGCAATATGGAGAGAATTTTTTTTTTTTTTTTTTTTACATTAAGAAATGTAAACTTCATCTCTCATAATATATAAAGATAAGGTAAGAGATGTATTTACTTTTGCCAGCTGTGCATGGTTCTAATTGTAGGCGCATGAAGATTTTATCTGCTGGCAAGACGTGAACACGGAAGAAGCACTGCACAGAAAGACAAATTAAGGAGATGATGAGCAAACTGTTGTCATGTCAACAGATTATAAGGGGGGGGGGGTGCTAATTTATTATCTGACACATCTGAGCCGATATTTGGTCCTATTCTTGGAGAACCTTTGCCAGTCAACTGGATGAGACTTTGATGCGTCAACCCAGGCTGCAGTTTGAAGATGCTGAGCTAATTATCATATCTGTCACCGTCTACCAGTGTAGCGCTCATTACTTGAGACGCAGCATCTGGAGGTGACGAAGTTAACAGCACAACTTCTTCATATGATGTGCGTATCAGCACAAGACTTCACAGGCTCAGTCTTCTGGATGATTAGCCAGTTCATGGATTCATCACTGCTCAGACAGTCGCCGAGACTCAGACGGTGCATCTTTCTACAGGTGTGCAACGGTGCATTCTGGACAGAGTTTATGAGCAGTCAGGGATGTACTTCTTGATTTTGTTTGACATGGGTGAAACGGCGTTTTACGATTTGAATCGAATTCTGTTTTCAGTGTGGTGCGACATGGCCATTAAATGAGAGAAAGGCCCTATTTTCAGGTAGACAGTTCTGGCCTCACTGAGGTGGCAGCATGAACCTTTTCTAATTGGGGAAATGTGTCACTCTCTGGGCTGAATAAACATTAATATAACGTGGCTGTTCTGAAAATGACAAATGTCTTTCAAAGATCATCCAGAATCTTGTTATAAAACAGCGTGAGGCCAAACAGATACAGAATCACCGACAGCCAGAGAGATTTGATTTATAAGTGCAAGTTTAATATATAATCTTGCATAAATAGATTAAATATAGCAACATTTTCAAAACCCTGTTCATCTTGTGCCTGACTCCGGCTTCCTCCCACAATCCAAAGACATGCACGTTAGGTTAATTGTGACTCTAAAGTTCCTCGTAGGCGTGAATGTGAGCGCGAATGGTTGTATGTCTCTATATATCAGGACCTGCAGTAGACTGCCTGTCCAGGATGAACCCCGCTCCTGCTCAGCTGGGAATGGCTCCAGCCCCCCTTTGCGACCTTGCACAGATAAGCAGTATAGATAATCGCTGGATGTATAATAAAATAGATAGATAGATATAATGTACTTATGCAAATTATATAATATACTGATATGAATTTTACTATGGGTTCTTCATTTATTTAACTTAATATACATCCTTTCCATATATGATGATAATATACAGTATTATATAGGTAACACAGTATATCATATATAACATCTGCAAACCACATAATCTTACTGGTAGTTGCAGGCTGATAAGTTTCTTTAAAGTTTAAATGAGATAAACTCAGCCACCTGTGATAACCTCAGTCTATCACAGGTGGTGTCTCTTTGTAGGCTGGTGTGTGTCGTCCCGCTGTTGTGATGTGTGTGTTCAGTTGTCGGCCGCTGTGGGTTTCTGGTTGGCTGGAGCCGGGGGTGTCATCAGTGAACTGGAAGCAGCTAGCCGGTGTTTCCAGGCGATTTAAGACCCGAACCGTTCGTGCAGTTTTGGAGGTTCTGTCTTTCCTGCCGCCATCTCGCACTTTTTTGGTTTCTGCATATTTTATTCGCCACTGTTCCAGTTGGCCTGGAAATGTGCTTTTCTGTTGTTGGATTTGATGTTTTTGTTACTTTTTTGTTTTGCTCATCTCTGTCAATAACTTTCCTCTTTTTGTAACCATTGAGTGTATTCATCTTGAGTCAGTGATAACAGATTAGAGGCAATAGCACCTCTTTTAGTTGGTAGCAGGGTTTAATCACAGAATTGGCTGGTAAGACACTAATTGGTGACATTTTGAATTGGTTATTATGGAGCATGCATAGAGCTTAGTTCTAATTTGGCACTTTGGATAAATGACTGATGAGAAATGGTTTTCTGTGTGTGGGGATGTCACTGAGTTGGGATTCCCTTTTTTGCCAATGTTTTCATAGGAGGACATGTTGGGGTTTAGAGATTCTTTGTCTTTCTTGTAGCGGAGCTTTTGGATAAGACAACCAACATGTTGGATACATTTCAATTTCCTTCACTGCATCCACATTCCCCTCACTTGTGTCTCTTCATGTGAGGAAAAATTGTGAATATGTTTTAAAGAAATGAGACGTCAGATGTCAGTCAGCTGCTGGAGTGGGCATTTTCCCCACATACACACTGTCCAAATACTAATTAGAGTACACATTTATCACTGTCAGCACAGCATTGTTTTTTCATTTTCTTTTAAGTCTTCCTGTAAGTTTGGATATGTTTAAACTGTTTAACAAATTTATTAAGAACCTGCGTTCTGTATTTATACTGTGCTCGGATCCAAACATTGACAAGACACATGGGATTTAAAGCCTCATGTGATTGAATAGCAATTACAATAAAAACACAATTAAAATGTATTTAGACTCCCAAGAAAACTCTTGGGGATAAAATTAGTGAATAAAGTTTTGTCAGTCAGATTCACTATTCTTAACTAGATGGTGAATCTGAAAATAAATGAAATAAAGATGTTAGAATGAATGTTCTTCAGCTGGTTCAGTGTAAACCTGCAGGGATGAGGTGATGCTGTTTCTGATTGGACTGATCAGCTGTGCCATCGAATCTCCAACAGATTTCCAATGAAGGGGTGCGTAGATCCGCCACTAAGCATGGCCTCGCGTATCCTTGCTCATGGCTCCTCATATACCACTGCATGATCCTCAGAGCAGAAATAAGAGCTTTGGGAGAGTCTCCAAAGTGGAGCGATTTCCAGGTAACGGGACAAGTGTGGAGTGTGGAATGATCAAATAAGAGAGCAGGGCTGCAAGCCTCTGACTTTGAGTTTGCTTTGCAACTTAGACCAAGATATAAAAAGATCTAAATTTTTAACATGTTGGCGAAATCAAATTGTTAAGCACTACCCTGTGTTTGTGGCTGTGGCTGTGTTTCCCCTTCAGGATTTGTTAGTGTTTGTCTGTAGTGTGAGGTGAGAGTAGTTGACTGGCCCCTCTCCCACACCAGCAGTTTTTAGTCCATAAATAGCCACTGTCAGTATTGCTTATAGATCATGTTTGAGTTAAGGCTGTTGTAAAACCCAACCTGTACACACTCCAAAGTCAAATTCTGGATTCATTTGAAATTTAAACCAAAGTTAAAATATGTCATACTTCAGAAGAAAGGTTGTGGTTTTGGTGGAGGCATAAATCTCAATCATGAATCTGAGATTAATGGTTTACATTGATGTATTTTTAAATTCTATGATGGCTGTTAGAAACAGCACAGGCAGAGGAGCATGTAATTCATTCACAGCTGAATAAATCAGCATCTTTTTATTGCTTATTCATAGCGATTTTCTATCACGTTCCTACCACGAAATTGGCCATTTGTTTCAGTTAACAAGTCTTTTCAAGGCCAACAGCATCTTACGTACTGTACTCGAGGGATAAAATGTAATTATTTTTATTCCATTTCTCTCCACTTTGCTGTTGTATGAAAACGTGGAGGCATGTTATGGTCAGAAAATTAATCAAGAAAACTGACTTTTCATTAGCAAAAGCAATACTGGAGAACATGTTTTCCCATGAAATAAAGTAAACAAATAAAAGGAAATGTGCTTCCTTGATGAAATGATAAAAATCCCATTAGAAGTCATAGAGGTTACGAGTCATAACATTCAATTTTGTGTTTTTAATACAATTTTATCCTGAATTATGATAGGTACAATTATCTTGCCGAACAAAAAATCACAAATTCTGCTCTGGTCTTCCTGCTCCATTTCCCAAACTGCCAAAGCCTGCTGTCTTTTTGTTTAAACAGGCCTAACTGCTGGGCTCAGGGGCTACCCGCAAGAATTACAGGACCTTTATGCCTCCAGAACAAATGGGAGACTCAACCCGTGACACCCATGAAAGATGACACCTACAGCAGCATATTTCTTCCAGACATTATAAGGGCAATGATGAATGAAAGGGGACACTGGACAGGGAGCATTTTCAAGGTATAGATGCCTGAACCTGATAGCCTCCGGGGCCAGTGGGGACACGTGGGAGTCCATTCTTCTACACAGTGAAGATAGAGAAGAGCTCACCTCTCGCTAACCTCTGGTGTCAAGGTCCTATGAAGAAGTGGGGGCTCCTCCTGAGGGAAGGAGTTTATGATTTTGATGAAATGCCTTCAAATGGCTGCTCTTTACCAATAGGGCTACCGTTATTATGTTTTGAGGGCACGAATGGTCAAAACTGAAAAACCCTTTTAATGGACTTTTTCCATCAAAAATAAAACACTCAGTCATCCACAGCTTCATTTTACATTATATTATGACAAATAATGTATAGCCTTAAATTAATGGTGACCTCTTATCTCTGAAAGGCCACTTACTAGACTGCAATGCCAAAAAATGTCTGGAATGACTCATTGTCTGAGCATTAAAGTTTTACGGGTAATTGCTAAATTTAAAGGGTTCCTTTTACGGTTTCATTAAAAAGCCATTAAAGCGGATATAGGAAGCAAAACATTGGCGTTGAGGTTAATTTCCATGGGGATTTAAAGACAATCTCTCTCTGCACCACGGGTCATTCACTCACGTTGTAATGCCAGTTGGTAAAGGTCGATGTAGAAAGGCCCGGGGACCTCCGAGTGCCAGAGTAAAAAAGATTAAGATCCAGAGTATTGATAAACCATCACTGACAATACAAGCATCCGACTGGGAGTTTGTGACATGTTTTCACTGACTGAAGTCTCTTTCACCATCCACCAGGGATGGCAGAGTTTAATTATAGCAAACAATGTTGATAGCTGTGTGGCATGGATTTATCTACACGACTCAATCCTTTCTTTCTGGTAAAATACTTTGAAACATGTGGCGCTGTGGGAGGGCAAGAGAGTCATCCTTGTTTTCATCCTCTGCTCCTAATCAGTGTGGCGGATATGCTACACTGTCAATTATTCTTTTTTTTCTTTTTTTTTTTTTTAAACCCTGGAGAATAAAGTGACTACGTACAGCAGTGTGTGTTTTTCAAAATAAAGATCCCGCTTTCCAATTAATCTTGATGTGTGACCCAAGAAGATCCTGTCTCCCAAAAGGAGAGGAGGAGTTAGGGGGTGTAATGACGCATTCAGCTGATTGGTTGATTCCTGATTCATGAATCGTAGTTAGTTGCAGTCCAACTAGAAATGTAGAGAACTTTTTTTTATCCACTGTGAAAGGTTCAGAATGTCCACAGTGATTTAAAGGTAAACATCATAAATTTTGCACATAAAGGTCAGTTTACCGTAGTCATGGCGAGTATTCCTCAGCTGGTGAAAACAGCTAAATAATATTTTCAATGGCTCTGGAGGGAGCATGCTGAAGTCTGAGATCCAGAGTGGAGAGAAAATAGCACTTGAAGATGTCATCAGGGGGTTATCTGACCTTGGAGACTACGCATCATGAGAAAGAGAGCCATGTTACAAACTGTAATGGTTGTTCTTTGATGGAGTACCTATTTAAGTACATAGACCTTTTAATGAAAGAAGGACAAAGAGGAGGGACTTTAGCAGGAGCAATAGTCAAGCAGTTGTCAAGGTTGTCGCCAAACAACCTTGGCAACTCATAACTTCACAAAAACGTAGGGTTTTAAGACCTTTGGTTTTAACAGTTTATACCATTAGCTAGTGAACTGAGTTAAAACCCAGAAGGCCAAAAGAACGTGGTGAAAGATCTTTCTGGGCACTTATTTCCCACACATTTTTTCAATTGCTTTTCTGTTTTTAGTCTTATGTTGATCCACGCATTCCCTTTATTTAAATGGTGCCTATATCTTTATTTTGTCACAGACTATGTCTCAGAATTTTTTTCATCATGTGTGTTTAATAAAGTGTCTGCTTATAATTGAATGAAACCCTTAAGAAGATGTCCTTCAAGAAAACGAATTACATTATCTTGACGATTATCATATGGATTTGTGCTCGCCCTCTCTCTCTCTCCTGGGCCTCCTTGGTTATGCATGGGCTCCTCTCCTCTCCCAGCAGTGGAGTTGGCCCCTCAGCACCCAAACATGTGTTTGCAAGAACAACTTCATTACGCTCCTGTTAGCGTGACAACACATAAATCACTGTGAAGTTGAGCTACTATCTCCGACGCAAACACATGCTCACAAAGACACACACACACACACACACATCACCACTGCTACCATACAACAACAGTGATGGTGTGGGAGAGCTTAGCTTCTAAAGCTGGCTTGGTTCTAATAGAAAGGAAAGAAAATCCTTGGGTCAGCTCTTTACGTCTTTGGGGACAATCAGGAAAGCAGATTGCTGCAGACAATTTGATCATCCGCTCCTGGGCATAGGCTCTCTATTACCTGACTGAAATAGGCCTCTCCCTGGAGGCCTCAGGCATCATTGAACAGGAGAGGTGGGGACGGTAATTATATCTTGGGCCAACCCCAAATCGCTTCCCATTAGTCTGTTTCCAAGACGTAGCCACAGTATCCCCGATATGTCGCTCGCAACCCCCATCCTGAGCCATGTTGACATACTGTTGCCGTTAACTGTGTCCTAATTTATTAGGGCCTTAATTGCGTGTTGCCATGTTGGTTTTGGCCCATGTTCACTCAAACATCAGGATGTCCCCTTGTGTGTTGGAATAGGAAGATACTGCCAGAGGGATTTTTCTGTCTCTCCGCATCGGTTATCTTCTTTTTCTCTACAGACAACTCTATCCTTCTTTTGCAAACCTAGACCTGTCCCTTATCTCTCAAACCTCATCCACATTTGCATTGCTCTTTTTTCTTGCATGCTTTACAAAAGAAGACAAAAAACATTATTCCTCTACAACAGGAGTCACGCCTAAATCCTGCCATGGGAAATTAAGCATAAAAACAATTAAAAACTCAGAAATAAACGGAGGAAAAGCAGGCTGCGGGAGCCAAAGGCCTCTCTACAGCTTTCTTCGTTAAATACACATTGACAATGCAGGGGAGGCTGGCCAATCAGAAAGGCTGCAACACAAATGAGGTCGAGCAAGCCTGGTTCCAGGTGTCGCACAAAATCCCAGGTTGTGTTCCTAACACCCTCCTGAGGGTGGAAGCATGCACATACACATACGCACTGCACAGACACACATATTTCCGTGCGCACACATGCTTTTTCAGTCACACACATTCACACAGTGTTGCTCCTCACAAAAAGAGAGACACCTGCTTTCCCAGGGCAGTTCACCTACAGGAGAATGGGGTGTTGGACTGAAACTCATCAGCTCAGCCAACCAGAAACACAGTTCGCACAGGGCAGAAAGTGCATGGTGGGACCTCTGCACCTTTTTGGTGGACTGGCTTTGCTAATTTATTCAACTGGTCAACATGTATTTTCCCCATGAGGTGCAACTGAATGTAGAGAGTCTAAGTGATTAGCCTGGTCACAATCAGCTGGCCCACAGATTGGTTTAGATTGTTATTTTAGGTTTTTCTTTTCTTTAAATTTGCTATTTTTGAGTTTTGCCATTGACACACAAGCGGTGTTAGCATGACCAGCTGAGTTCACAATCAAACTGATTCTTTTACTCAACAAGAGCTGTCCCCAGAGGTGGAAATGAATGCTAATGCTAACTCTTGTCTTTTCTTCTACTGAGGTTAGCATGCTAACCAGCTAAACCTGGCGGCTCCAATCTGCCCTGGAGCTGTAGGGCTGCTCAGAGGACCTATTATAACCGCGTGCCGCGAAAGTGCAACAGTGCTTGAAGCTGTTTTCACACCTCAATCCCCACCACCCGGTCCCAACAAGAAGTCAGGTTCAACTGCAGAGAACCCTTACAAATTGCCCCATGAAAGTAAATAGGAGTTCAACATTTTAGGAAACATACTCGTACACTTTCTTATCCATAAGCGGATGATACCAGTTTCATGTGCGTGTGAATATATTTGTATAACTATAGCTAGCAGCCAGTTAGCTTAGCTTTCATTATCATAAAGGCAGGAAACAAGGGGGAGCAGAGAGCAACCAGCATCTCTTTATGTTACACTAAGCTAACCAAGTTGTTGTTTGTAGCCTTATATCTACTGGACAGTATCAGAGAGAGAACTTGTAATCAAATTGTTAGAAAAGCTGTCGCGCAAACACAATACTGAGCAACTTCCAATCCGTAATTTAATGAAGCCTGAGCTCCTTTTCCCTGCACAGTAAGACACGACATGTCACATCCAATTGAACTGAGGGATATTAAGTTAATGACACACCAGCAAAACACAGGTGATGTTGTTAGGTGAGCGTCCCATGTCTGTTGGCAGTAGAAGCATGTTCGAGGGGTGACTGACAGCTACCGCACTGTAGAGAGATATAACTCATCCAGTATTGATGAGTCGGGCTCTGCTCTGCTCTAGCGCAGGACGCAAGAACCTGAAAGTGAAGAAATATGCAAAAACTCAGCATGTTTCCATTCTATGTCTGCTCGCTTTCTTTTCTCCACCTCACTTTCAATTACTCCAACTCTCTGCTTCTGTTTCTCACCTTGGAATATCTTAAGTGCCCTCCAAAGAAACATACGGCAGAAACTTTTTCTTTTTTTTTTTACATTCTTCTTTTCAGTCAGTTTCTCTCTCATGTAATTGCTTTCAAATTGTCAGCACAGAGAGCATGAAAGATTCTCCCTCCCTCCTTCCACTCGCCCAACCGTTGCTTTAAGCCTGACAACCATCTGATGACTGCTCAACAGCGAAAGCTATCAATAATTGACGCTGTGATCGCTTTGGGGATGTTGTTTTTTGCAGTCGAGATGACATAATTTTTTTTTTCGCTTCTTTACCAGCACAAGTCGAAATGAGTAAAATAAGCTTGTTTATTGTCCCAATTCCATCTGACACCATTACAAGAAAGACAACATGTATTACTAGATGTATCATTGTGGAGACCTGCCAAGTATTGAGGGTCTGTTTTGATCAAATAAACTCGCTCGCTCCCAGTACCAGCTCCCTCTTAGAAGAATGGCAGGCGGTTTTTGAGTAGCACAGGTTCTAAATGAATACTGAATGAAAGCTCTTACTCATCTGCGACCGTTGAAATTGTTCCGGAAAAAAGCGATGAAGAGATAATATTCTCTTCCCCCTCTCTGTCTGACAGATGATTTGAAGTTTTGCCTCCAAACTCCAATTAAGAGTATTTTGGCTCAGCAGGTCTGGGCATGCCCAGACTTTCATGCACATCTGTAAAGTTTTTAAGAGGCATCTGTTTGTTCACATTTTGTGTATGAATGTGTCTTGTGTGTGTGTGTTGCAGATGTACGGAGTACAGCAGGTGCCCTTGTGGTGCGAGTGCATTATTCAGGCTTGGTGTGCAGGTGCAGCCTCTGACACCATCTCTCAGGACTCATTTTTCAGCCCCAGTTGCACTTTAACAACACTGATGCTCTTAACTTGAAAAAAAAAAAAAAAAATCCTGGCTCCTAAACCTGGCTGTATGGTTTAGAGCTCGGGAATGCTGTTCTTCCATCTTTTTTAATTTTTTTTTTTTTTTTTTTTAACACATTCTCAATTTCCACTCTGAGTGTGTGGGATCACTCATGAAAATCCCTGCCAAAGTTGAGCAACCAAGTAGGTGAGGTGAGTAAGTGATTAGTTTTGATTTTTATAGGAATACAAGTGTCTAACAGATACTCACACTCCTAAACTCAAAGAAAACAACACCGGTAACTTCTTTTAAGCCTGTGTAAAGTGTTGCTAAGATACAGAAATTTCTGTTACTTCTGGCTCCATCAGTAACATGATCAAGGGAAGAAACACAGAATAGTGGTGGTTGTATCTTTCATATCTGTTGCTATGGCAACCTGTGCCCGGGAGTATGCAGGTGAATGACACATAGTAAGTGCACAGACTGCACACAGCGTGTGTGTGTGTGTGTCTGCCGGTTTGAATGAATGTGTTTTGGGATCATCTTGCAAAACCGGAGCAACAGAGGAAAGCTTTTGACTGAGCCAGTCTCAGCGGAGGGCAGATTTGCTCATACACTTAAGTTTTAAAACCGCGGTAAATGAAAATCATTTAATCATTTCCCCTGAAAGAATTTGTAATTGCGTTGGGCTCGACTACTGCATAGCAGCTTTTGTTAAAAATCTCTAAGTGTGAATTCCATGAATTCTTATACCTCCAGAGATGAGAGTAGATATCATTTGTTCTTGCCTAAGACGAGCACATGGGGGCTCAACAGGCTTTTTAATGATAATATTGTCATGCATCAGCGCCGTACGATTGCGGTGGTTTTGGATCATTACAGGATTGTTAAGGTGCAGTAATGCCCCAATCACTCAATGAATGGGGAGATATGCAATCAGAGAATGAATACTTTATTTCATGCTAGATTTAAGCAGGCTCTTCATCTCATTTTAAGATGTTGTGCACAACTGCATCTTTTTTGTGCTTTTAATTTCTAAGATCCATCATTGCTCAGTCAATCAGAAAGCAATCATGCATATTCAGAGCCAACAAATGCAGGGGGACATCGGTAGATGTTATTACTTTTAACACAGTTTATTTCCCATAACACCCAATAATATATTATGGGAATCTGCTTTGATATAGATTTTCACGGAAATTCTCTGAAGCAGATTTTTTTTTAAGTGACTACCAGAAATAACCCCTGCTATGCAATGCAATAAATAACACTGTCAGAGACCGTTACCTTCACAGAAGTACATTAAAGGGAAGGGTGCCCAAGAGGTGCTGCTGATCGAGAATGAAGGTTCATTATCATAATGATGCTTTACACAAAATGCCACCATTCTTTGACAGCCTAAACCTACTGCTTTTTTGATATAGCATCTCTTCACACTGTTCTCTTCAGCTCTGACACCACTGTGGAGGATAGCAGCGTGAGAGCTTTCAGCAAGAATGTTTTCGACATGCGAATTTTACATCTCATTTGTCACTCTGAAGGGAAAAGAGATGCATCGAAATTGAGTATCGCGCACACATGAGAAACCCGGCTCATAAGATAAATATGCTTATTTTTTTCCACATGGGATGTCAGCAGTGGCAGGTGTGTTTAGAAACATGCATCTCATTTTGAAGCGTACAACGTCGTGCAGTGTAGAGGGAAGAGAAGAGAAAAGAAGGGGAGGTGGCGAATGTTAAGGAGTAACGTGGTGCATTGGGCTTTGACAGCCGACATGACAAGACCAGTCTGCTGGAGTGATGAACTTCAGCAATGTAGCTGAATATGACCCAGAGTATGTGACCTTTTAAACCTGTCCAGAGAGGGTGAGAGAGCAGGGAGTGGTGCTGACTTATTATCCCTCGCCACGAGGAAGATGACAGCAAGCCGTATCAGAAACCTGCAGATTCCTCACAAGACAGATTTGTGATATGGGTCAAAAGAAATGGATAATATGAAAACGTCTCATTAAAGAGTATTTTTGACCACTGGCTTGTTTAATGAATTTTACAACATATGCAGATTTATCACTAACCCCTTTAAGGTAGGAAATAATTACTTCAGTGTTATCCTAATGTCCTGGAACCTGGAAGTTTTTCTGTGGAGAGACTTATCCTGTAGCTTGACACCAAGTGCTGGAGGTTCAGGGATGCAGGCTAGCTTCATACTGATGTCTTTTCAGTTGTTGATGTATTCTGGGATATCAGCACAAATTCAGCACTAACAGCCTCAGCAGTGATCTGAAGGATGCGCTGTATAAGTTTATTTACAAGGGTCAACTGAAAAGGGTACAGGTTGGAGTCAAGGAGTGCGAGGACTCATGCAGATTTGAGACTGGAAAGTAAACTCCAGCAGAACATAGTGAACATGCGGATGGGCATGAAGAAGATTACAGGCTTCAACATCAAAGACCGGTGGCAGCCAACGAGGACCGTGCTTTTCAATAGGTTCAGCACCAGACCCCCAGCTGCCTTTCCAAAGAGGACCAGTCTTCACACCCTCTCTGACACTAAAACCTCACCCACCTCACCCCACTGCACTGAGTTACTCTGATCTTTGATCATCACCGCCCAACTACAACCTTCACAGAGGGGACGATGACGCTCCCCTGAATACTTGTGACGACCAGTGTCGGGAGAAAATATGAACCTAGAGGTGAAGTAGGTGAAATGTCAGTCAAGGCTGCAGGTGTTGATTGTCACAGTCCAAGGGTCCTGACATTATGTGCAACATTTTTTTAACTCAAGTCTGAGACGGGAAAGGACCAGTGCTGAGGAAAACAACCTGCTGGGCACTGGTACCGAAGAAGGCCACCCCATCTGGCCCTTAGGACTTCAGACTGATTGCACACGTCACGAAGGTACTGGAAAGCTTCTGGCCCAACTAAGGCCACAGCTGAAATCTGGTCTAGGCCTCCTCAGTTTACTTTGCATCTGTACCAAAGAGGGCACACTCAAAAAACCCATCCTCAAGGCCAGCACCATCATTGGTGAAAACCTGAGAGGGTCACTGTCAAAACTGCTCTCCATCAGGGAGCACCCATCCCATCCTCTCCATAACATTGTGCAGTGAGAGCAGAGTGCATTTTCGAACAGACTCGTTGGGCTCAGTTCACAAAGAAAGTAGGAAGGAAAAGGAGATCATTTGTACCATTCACCATAACACAGTGCACTTCTGCACTAAGATCTGTAGTAGTATCAGACCTTGACTGCATTTATTATACACTGTTACACTGTTCTGTTATATTATGATTTATTAAAACGCTCACCATATTTTAGATTCATTCTAATACATATACTGAATATATTTTATTTAATACCATTTATGATGTATAGTGTATAATTTTGTTCAATATCTGGCTCTGCAGGACTGCAACTCTGCTTTTGTATTTTTAATACTATTGTTATCCTCAGTCTGCTGTAAAATGACAATTTCCCTCGCAGGATCAATAAAATATATATCTATACCCATCTATCTTTGCTGCCTTGCCAACGTTAGCCACGGGTAAACGTGCATTCAGGAACCCCCAGGGTTTTGCTCAGAGTTGGGAGAGTGTGTGAGCACTGCATACAGTCAACATGGCCAGGCTATTGTAGTTGCTCATAAGCAGAAAACACAAATCGTTGGCTGAATGCTAAAAACCGATATGTCTCATTAGATATTCCCATGCCTGTTGAATAAAGATGTGATGAGGATGTGGTGGTTTAACAAAGAGAAATATAGCAAGCAATTCTACTAATTTTTTTGCTGATGAGCAATTAGTAATGTACCATTTCAAGAATTATTAATGCCATTTTTCCCTCTTACCCAGCACTGGTGTTGTGGCTTGATCAAAGATTGTATATAAATCTGAATGTAGCCTCCATCACGTCACGAAGAGTGGCTTTGAAGCTCAGAGTGGGCTGCTCAGCGGTTGCCATCTTGGTAGTGCCCAACTCTACCTAACTCCCGGCTTATCCAAAAAGTGGGCCATGCGTTTTTAATAAAATTGTAATGCATGAGTTTTATATAGATTCTCCCCTGTACACAAAGGAGGAAATTAACTATAGTGAAAAAAAACTTGTTTTTGGAATCTGCCTCAAGTGGTTATTTAAGGAACAGTTAAGGCAGTTTTCTCTGTTTTTTTTTTGGGAGTTTCTGATCTTTGCCTATTTTTTCAGTCTGCAAGGTTGCTGCTTTGGCTTGACAGAAGAAGTTTCAATCTCTCTGCACTTTAAGTTAGTCATCAAAATACCATTCAAACTTTAACAAAATAATAGTTGACAAGTTCATAAATTAGCCTTTTGCTCTAGTAAAATTAAATAGCTCACAGCTGTCAGCAGGAAGGTAGCTATGCTTTTTATTCATTTATTTATTATTTTTTTTAACATGCTCCCTTTAACACAGAAAGTTGTTCCTCTACTTTGTGGAGTCTTTGGCAAAGTAGCAGGAAAACAGCAATTCTTCCTCTTGTTAATCAATTTAAAACTCAGCTGCAATTTTCTTGTGGTTGTCAGTACAATTTGGTGCACCGCCACATGATGTAAGCGCTCCAAATGCTTTTGAGTGATCGAGGAGATGATGCAATGTTCTTGTTTTGCTGCTCAGTGTCAGCTGGTGGCATCCTCACAAAGCACATTTTAGAATCCATCACTCCATCAAGCGCGATCCACTCTGATGGAAAGTGAGTGCCAAAAAAGGATAAGGTCACACTTGAAGACAAATTGTCTCACTCTATCAACATAAGAGAGCAACTTCCAAACGTACAGCTGTGCACATGAGGAGCTCCCTAATCCTCTTCTCTTTCACCCACAGGGAGTGCATTCTGGGCCGCCGCTCTCCCACCGCAAGGGATAAAGAGATGAAATTTACCGGGGAAGGGTGTATATTCCAGACAGTGCAGAGTCAGGATATCATCCTGTTACAGCAGCAAGCACAATAACTTTATGCTGACAAAAACTATCACCTCTTCCACTCATAAAACCCCTCACAAGGTCAGGAGAGGCTCCATCCCACTATCTCCCTGACTACTTTGACCAATGCCACAGCTCTAACCCATATCCTTATGAAATGTTTTTTTTTTTTTTTTCTTTCTGAGGCTCGTCATCATGGCATTGTCAGCTTAATAAGTATTATGGCCTGTCAAAGTGACAGCACAACGGTTTGAAGTGATGGGGAATTTGCCCTTACATTTTGGACTTGAGTGGCTTTTAGGTTTTGTTGGCCTCTCCTCTTTCTAATCTACGCGAGACACTTGCGGTACTGAAAGAAGGAAATAGCATTAAATTCCCAGAGAAAATAACAAATGTCAGATTGTGCTTGGGAAACATTTCAAAAGAATTCAGCAGGACGGGCTTGTTGAAAGCGGCCCAGGGCACGAGTGAGATGCAATGTAGTCAGTGGCTAAATGCAATGAAATAACCTTCCCTGTTGCTCTAGTGCACTGTCGACCTTGGGAAGTATGAGCTGCCAATCTGTGTTGAAGTTACCGGGGTCATTGTCTTTCCCTGGGATACGCCACAACTGCCTTCTTAGCTGTCAGAGAAGATCGAGGTTCCAAGTCACTTTAGGTCATTATGAATCATACATTAAGATACAATGAGCCAGGCAACCACGTTAGTTATCTCATTAAGATTCACTTGTGTCCCTCTGCAAAACATCAACATGCTGTGTGTTTACATGTACAAGGTTTAGATTTGCATTTATTCGCATATTCCAATGGGTTCAATTTCTGATTCATTCTTTTTTTCTAAACATACAAAAATCATTAGTGGCGCAGCTTTTATATTAAGCCGCTCTGAATTGCATTGCAAAAGTCTAGCAGTGAGACGTGAGAGAACATAAAGAATCTCAAATGTTTGTTAATCCAGCTGTGATTAAAAGTTTAAAATTCTAAAGGGAAAACCTCTTGTATTTTATTCCATTTGATGGTGGGAAGTACTGTTCAAATGAATTATTTACTTACTTTTGAAATGTATACTTTATTTATTCTTTTGAAGTTTATCATTCATCCATGTGGTTTGTATGATCTGGTCTGGTCTCGAAACTGACACTTAGTTCAGTATGATCAAAAGCCAATAGCACTGAGCAGGAGTGTGACCGAACTGAACATGGGACTATTTTAATGCTCCAGAATGTGTTGTTTGTGTTGACTTTTTTTGCTTCTTTTTAGACAAATTTCAAGGTTGTTTCTTTCAACCCTCTGCTACAACACATGGGAGAGTCTCCTGAAACACCACCGCAACCTTTGTAGCGGGCCTTGGTTGTCATGGTTATAATAATAAACAGGCAGACTCTTGCATGTTGAAGAACTGGCATTTCTTCAGACAGATTCAGATAGAGTACATTACATCATAAACAAAAAGAATAGCAGCACTTGATGATAAACAAATAAAGAATTTGCATTCATGCTTTAAATTTCAGAATGCTTTCATTTCGGAAAAAAAAGGCAAGGATAAGACGACCTCAGAGGAAACATTCACAGCCTTATTACCCATTTTAGTAAGTCACATGCAGGAATAATTTATTTAATTTGGACAATGGACCTGGAATTGAACCCTGTGGTACCCCTTACAGGACAAGGCTTTATTGATCCCATCAGTACAGAAACTGATGGGGTGTGTACAAATTCCCAGACAAATTTGCACAAGACCATCCAATCTAACGCTCTGTAATTTGAATTTAAAAATAAGACTGAGGCCTTGTGCAGCACATGATACATTTTTGAGAGTTAATTTTCAAAGTTCAGAACATCATTTTCTTTTATTCAATTCCCCCTACAATCATTTTTATGTCACTGCACTGTCACTGTTCCCATCTCGGCTCACAGCAAGTCAGAGCAGTGCACTAATGGCTTTTAGGAAGAGTGGAAAAGGACACTGTCCTTACAACTACCCTCTACAGTCTTCTCTGTACTAATAAATCCTCTGGCAGGGGTTATTTATAATGTCCCTCTGATGCAACTTTCTTGATAGGGCAATTTTACTGTGCATATGTTCTCAATCTCGCAACTCCTCTGTTCCGCAATCCTCGTTTTCTCCTCTGTGCTAATTTGCCAGACTAAATTCTAATGGAGTGTGCCACTGAGGTAAATCAAGGAGCATTATTTTTATCTTTCTGCCATTACACTGTGGCAGATGTGTAATGATTCATTATAAAGATATATTCAGTATTTTCATTACAGGATGATGCCATCAGCACAGCAGTGTCTGCGGGACTAGACGGTTCCAAGATACAAAAGCAATATGTTTTTTTGTGGGAGAACAACAGGAAACGAAAAAGGGTAACTCCCATAAACAGTGATGGTGCCTTTTCTGCACAAAATTGTTTATCTCTGTGTCTTTGTCACTGGCCATTTATTGCCACGCGATTCGTGAGGAAATCAACGATAACAATGTGACCCTGAGAGGAGTCTTCTCCTTATGTGGTGATTGAGCCGTCGGGGTGACAGCCATTGAAAATAATGATGGAAACAAACTTTAAAGTCCTTCTAGAAATAGCTCTGGGTCGCCATGCCACGAACAGAAAGCATTCTTGCCTGCTCTGCTCAGAAGACAAAAGAGGGACACGTCTCATTGTCTTCATCCATATGCATGGCATGGCATGATATCCAGCTGATAGCTCTGTTTTTCCTTGAGTTGTTTCAACGAGCCGTCCCTGCATCTGATATGATAATCCATTCTTTAATCCTTATGTAAATCATTGTCACCCACGTGTCAAAAGAAATGCTACAGAATATCTAGTCGGAGACAACTGAAACACACAATCTATCAGGAAGGCTACATACAAATTAAGGGCATTAATCACAGAGGAGAAAAAGGACACCTGGCCATTTATGTGGTGTCACAGGCAACGCTGGAGAGGCTGCTGGTTTATCTCCAAGGTCAGCCCTCCTTGAGCCGACATTGGTCATTTTGTTGTTTCTGTGAGGCTGTGATAGGTGGTAAACCCGGGTTCTCCACAAATCTAACTATAGACTGATTCAGCCAGGACCTCTTTGTTTTGTGTGTGTGTGTGTGTGTGTGTGTGTGTGTGTGTGTGTGTGTGTGTTTTAAGTGGTTGCCGGCCAGAAAAGATTCTGTTGTCATTCAATGGGCTTGCTTCTATAATTTCTACCCTTTGGCAATGTGATAGATTTATTAAAGTGGCACTGCTTGCTTTTATTACATCCATTATCAAAGCTAATCCAATCATGTTCCTGTCTGAAATTTTGAATATTTTACAGCCAGCCATTGAAAGACAGATTCTGATGTTATCAATAACCAGCGAAGCTGCGCAGCTTCTTCAGCCAGCATAAATATATTTTAAACTTGATTTATATTTATTTTCTGCCTCTAAATGCAGCAGACACAGTGTTAGTGAGATATCCAAGGGCATCTGATTGTCATTACAGCACCATCAAACTCTGAATCATAGCACAACACCTAATGGCTTATTACAGAAGAGTATGCTAAATTAAACATTACTGCATCAATAAATGTTGCATGACATTAACCTGACAGTGCTTCATAAATATTGTGCATTTTTCTCCAACCGCTCCACCCCCCTTCACCCTGACTTCCTCTGTTACCTTCAGTCCTACATGCTCAACAGCAACCGATAATAACACACAGCATGCTCTCGCCTGTTTCTCCTAATGCACTGGAATTACATAAATGAGTATTAAATAATTTTCAATTCCCCAAATTATCTTTCAAGTATTTTAATTAGCAAGCACTTTGCAACAACACACACCTTCAGCAGATGGGTGCTCATGTCAGCCAATTTGAGCAACTAGCAATTAGACATTACACATTAGCATTCCTATTTTCATCACCCAAAACCCCTCATTCCTCCACTCAACCCCGTCTCACTTGCTAGGGCTTTTTTTTTTTTTTCACATTTATCCCACAGAGGGTTTGACTTACAGGTGGTGAAGGGCTTACTGAGGATGTGGAGCCAATTTCTGAACTAAAGTGGCTCTCCTTGAAAGGTTAAAACATCGAAGGGATATTCCCCAAACAGATTTAATGGTTCTGGAGACCCAGGACTGAAATGACACCCATTTCAGTGACTACTAAATGTTACATAATGACAGCTCAACCTACAACAGCAATCAGGATTAATTAGAGCACAACGTAAAATAACATTTACCACATCGACTTAATTTAAATTACCTTGGGGATTACAGTCAACACTAATTGGATTTCTACATGCAAAGTCATAATTACATTATCATTGAGATAAAACATGACAAGGATCCTACCTCAAGCATTGGTGACTAACTCATTTATGCCATTTCTGGTAGTTGTTCTGGTTTATTCTGCACCTCCTGATTAACATCCAGTGATAACGCTCAACTACATAGCGATGTCATGTTATAGCTGCAACCACAATCTTTTTCTAAGAGCAACGCCAGCGTTAACCACAATTTATTTGCTACAACATCTATTTTCCCATTAAAAAATGATTTTTATAACACCGGACTGAACATCATTAAACGTTGACCAAGGTTTTGTAAAACCATCCAATGTAAATAATCTACTGTGGCAGTAGCATTGTTGAAAACATACTACCACTAGTGCTACTGAGGATGACGACGATGATGGGTGATGAATTCTTGTGGTTGAGATGCAGAAATACACAAAGCAATCATAAAAAAAACAAATGTAAATACAATTATAACCATAATTTAGGAGTAATTTTCTCAATCAGCTTCAGCGAGCGGTCGTTTATGGAAGCAAAGTGACCTGCTAAGGTTAAAACTGTTTTGGTCATTTCATGAGAAATTTCTTTTTCCATTTGCTTTGGCTTGATTTGAAAAATGTCAAGTCATGTGTAGCATCAATCCAAATTCAACGACAGCTCCGTGGTGGTTTGAATCATCTGTGAAAAGAAATTTTCATAATATTAATATCTTAGCATGTTTTTTGTAAACTTTGATCGTTGCTTATTTAGTCATAAATATGTGATGTCCTATCTTCCTCCTTTCTTCCTTTCTTAATTATGCTCTGTAATTACTGTGGTTGTTGCCCATCGATAAAATGTAACTATGGGTTGTTATAAGCTCCTGGCACAAATGACCTACAGGGTTGTTGTTTTACAGGAGGACAGTATCTTTTAATCGTTGTAATCTCATCATCTGAG
Organism: Rachycentron canadum; assembly: GCA_038496675.1. Taxonomy (NCBI): domain Eukaryota; kingdom Metazoa; phylum Chordata; class Actinopteri; order Carangiformes; family Rachycentridae; genus Rachycentron; species Rachycentron canadum. The sequence goes on along the minus strand of CM076656.1, from coordinate 2,465,613 downwards.
CGTTATCTGCTCTGTCCTCCAAACCCACATCCAGTTTTGTTTTGTTTTTTTTTTCAGCTTCAGAAGTTTTCCTGCTTTCCGTTTTCCTCTGCAGACCTCTGCCGTTCCTCACCTGTCCACCAGTAGCTCTCAGTGCGTTTAACTCATTAACTGACTCTGCACGCATGCCCCCTCGTTCCATCATTAGCACCGGTGCACAGCCACCTTTGCTTTCCCATCTGCCAGATGGTTTTTCTTGCACGGTGCAGGGTGAACCAGTCTCTCTCTCTCTCTCTCTCTGTTTCTGTCTGTTTTTGACTCCGACATCACACTATCAGATGCACTTTGAGCCTGAACAGATACTAAGGAAAGACTAACTGCATCTGGGCCTTCTGTTCTTGGGCCATCTTCAAAAAAACAGAAAGCAAAATGATGTAATATTTTGTTTTCTAATAAAAGCATTTGATTCATTAATAATTGACTATTTTACTTGTACATTTTATATATTTCTATTGAAAGGCAGCCCAGCTGTTAAATAAGCTGTCTGGCCCTAATGAAGTCAGTAATGCCAACAGAGGTCAAACCTGAGATAAAACAATATACTCACATGTCCAGTTTCCCATGTTCTTTTCACTCCGTGTAAAAAAAAACAAAAAAAAAAACAAAAAAACTCAAATATGTGGGGTCACGACAGCTGCTCAGGCATTCACCCAGCACCCTGAAGTCCTGTCACCACTCTAACTGACTATTGAGTGCAGGCCAGAAAACATCCACCAGTCTAGAGAGAAGCAACCCACCACTACTCATTATGTGGCGATACTGTGTGCTTCGGTGGCCATGACAGTCCTCCCAGACCCTGTGGTTTTGTGTGCGCTCAGGTCATGACTGTGAATTAGGTGGCACCGCAGGCCTGCAGGCTATAACTCCACTGCTGCAGTCATCAGTGTCAACATATTGTCCGCTCAAATCTGTTTCAGACCCTTATTGACTAGTCGGCTCGCAGGCGACAGGCATTTCTTCACTTAATTGCTCCATCAAGCAACGCATGTAAAGGCACACTTGACACATACAGGGTCACTTCTCAGAAATCCTGCAAATGTACCAGTGAAAGGCTGGAAAACAAAGTGAAAGGATGTCAGAGGAGTGTTGAATTATAGGTTCACTTCAAAGTTTCAGCTCCTGTGCTGACATCCTTGGATGAAATGCAGCTTTTAGTAAACGATATAATATGGCACACAAGTTCAGTGTAAAATGATGGCAGCAGTGGCGAGGCAGCACTGTGGTGCCATAATCACAGCAGAGAAGTCCATCAAACAAGTGTATTGTATTTATTGTTGTTTAAATAAATCTGGGCTGACTGCAGTCTTTTTACACATTCATGAAAGTTACAAATTAGGAAATTATTAAGATCGCTACATATCTGTCCAGTTAGCATAACAAATTTAACAAAGCATGTGCTTCTTTTAAGTGGAAGTGGCAAATACTTACTTGAAAAAAAAATTTCATCATGAAACTAATGCCTGGCAGACTTATGCCATACAGAATATATGTGTTTTGACATATCAGCAAAATGTTCACTGATTGAATTGTTTTCCCCTCTTATTAGCTCCAAGGAAACTAGAGCATTATTAAAATATTTATAGTTGTTATGGTTTTGGAACATGTGAAACTTTACTATTCTGTCTTTTGGTCTTGATTAAATACTTAACGTTGACATTACTTACTGAATTTGTATGTATTTTAATATAATTTTAAAAAAGACAGGCTCGATTACAGATTATATTTCTGTTAGTGTATGTGTTGTGGTGCATGTCAAGAAACAGAAATTGCTGTGTGTAAATGTTCTGTAGGCTGAATTGTTAAGTATTTCAGTCGAAAACACTTGGATTAAGGAATTTAATATACTTTATATGGCAACATATATATAATATGGTGCCAAACAAATACTCATACTTCAAATACATGAACATAAAATCATAGTTAAATCAGTGATGCCAAAAGCTGAGCACGTTAAGGAGGAGGTTGGGGTGGTGGAGGGAGTGTTGGCATGAGCATATCAGCAAAGCACAGGTGCACTCAGGCTGAATTTCTTTTGATGAAATTTAAATGCGTGGTGCGAATAAAGTAGGAGAGGAAATAACGTAGGTAAAGGTGTAAGGATACTCTGTTGGAGCAAGGGCGGCCATAGCATCAGGGTAACAACAGAGAGAACAGGAACAGAGTTTTACAAGTTGTAAACAGTCCGTCTTCCTTCCAAACACTTGAAGGAAGCTCTGTTAGTTTCCTTTGCCAAGTAGCATCCTGTCTTATCTATTGCATGTCCTAGTTTGTCACATGCAGACACCCGGGAATTACATATGTGCAATCGATATTTCCTGAATAAGAGGTCGATTCCTAACAGTTTCACATGTCATAGTTCAGTACGCTGCAGAAAGTCAACCAGGCAAGTTCAAGTGTGAGTCACATGACAGTAGCAGCAGCGTACACCTGCGTTGCCTTTGATTGAAAACAGCCAGTGACTGTGAAACACAAGCTGTGTCACAAGGCTGCATTTCAAGTCCCATGTCGAAGGCTCGGAGAAATGCATCCTTTGTTTCCGGGTAAATCCTTCAGAGCCCAACCTAGCCCAGTATTCATTGCAAGAATATGGTGGGCTCCTTAAATAATAACAGGAAGTCCTCCATTGGCCAGGCCATCTTGGTTTGGCCTTAGTGTCAAGTCACAGCTAATGCTGTGATTTAAATAAAATTATGCTTTTTTCATCTTAAAAACATTCCCTCATCAAGTGGGCTCTCGTGCCTTTTAAACTTAGACGGATGCTCGACTAAAACTACCTTCACCTCTATGGTGATATGAGGAAACGCTTTGTTATGTCGTTACTTTCTCCCTGATCTTTGTCAGGAGGTGATACTGTATCTGTCATTGTCTTTTGTCATTAACAGATGTTCTAGATCGAACCCATCAGATAAATGTGTTGTACCATATGGGAAAACTCTAATCTCCCCAGATCTTAATCCAATTTACTTGTGTTGACAACATGGTCGAAAACAAGTTAAATATGCATAATATATGCTTATCTGAAGATAATAGATGGCTTGATCAGCATACCATGTTACAGCCGTATCTGTCATGGGGCATCACTTGTGATAGTGAATAGTAATATAATATTAAAGATAAAATAAAGATAAAATGTAATTCCTACAATGATTGTCTGTAAATATTCCCTCCTTTAGTGCTTTAGTGGGGAGTGAGGAGGGAATTTGGGAATAATTAGTTGTGATTTAGCTTTTCAATCTTCTTTTATGTTTTTGTTCATCATCAAGCATGCAATGCATGCATCTGCAATATATATAGTTGTTTATAGGACATGCGTAAGTGCCCAGTGAACTACAGTGTGTCTGTCAAGTTTAATTAATTTCAGTATAGCCATAATATAGCACCACTTCCTTACCACAATCCCCCTAACAATCCTTTCTCATCAAATATTAAGGTTAACCTACAGCTGTATGTTACCATGCATATTTATTCATTTTAGAGCCCAGACCCTCTCTTGCATGAGTGTAAAGCCTGATCTCAAGAAAGGTCGAGACCAGTGAAGCAGACAGAAAAAGAAGAAGTATCCTTACATCTTTCCAAGGCCGTACTTAGTTTATTCAGAGCCGCTGAGAGCTGCTCTTTTGTCCTGTGTTTGTGCCCCCTTTCTCTCCCTCCCTTTATGTGCTCATTTGTTGATTCCTATCAAGGACAAGATGAAGAGATAGAGGGGTTTTTTTTTTCCTTTTCTTTCTTTTCTCTTTTCTATTTCTTCACGGATAAGATATTCTTTGCGCAGAGCTTGTCTCACCCATTTTATTCTACAGAGAGAACCTTGGACCTTCTGTGCTTACAATCTGATACTGACAAATGCATTGCTTCTTTACTAGGCAATAATGGGAAACATGTTTCCAGAATACCTCAGAGGTGTTTTTTTTTTTTTTTTTTACATTCCGATACCTTTCTGCCTAGAAATAAATAGATGTCTTTCTATATAGAAAGAAAACTAATATGTTTCCAGTCTTCATGGACCACTCTGCTTCTTGCTTGTAAAATGAAGGATGTATGGAGTTTACTTGTAGTGCCCTTGCCTGCAGTTCACGTCAAATACTTGGGACTCGTTTTTACAATCAGTTGTAGGAAAAAGCCTTAATAGCATCCAATGAGGGAAAGACAACTCTCTGTGCGATGTTGAAGCTGTGATGATTCACATCAATTGCCGGCTCTCCCTCCATTTTAATACCAAGTTCTGAATAATTATTAAAGTAGAGTTACCGCGCTGTTATTTTCAAGTACACATTGACTGTATTGCTTTGCCCTGTCTGTTGTCAGGTCAATGCAGTAACACAGGAGGAAACGGTGCCGAGATGCAGCTCGGCATTTTGAGACACAGCCTGTGCTTGAGACACTTCACAGAGGCAACCATTGGCGTTGTTTGTTTGCTTTTGCACTGACTTTGACTGAGACCCTGTGTATGTTGTTGTGCAGGCCACAACGACCACTTCAGTAAATATGCAATCATCAGCCATATCTCTGCCCCCACCCCCAAGCCCTCATTTGATGGTAGCCTTTTAATGATGAACAAGCCAAACAACTTCCATCCTTGTGTCCTTGCCGCTAACCTTTATGCAGAATAGATGAACTCCTGACATAAAGTGTGACTTAGGGGGACACAAAGAAACAAGGCATTCTGGGAGGTGTGTTTAAAACACAAAAGGGAGTTTGGTCTCGCACGGACATAAGGCATGGCAGGTGGAGAAAGCAAACCTTTTGACCAGTCAGCACCCTGTCATCCTTCTCAACCTTTCTCTCCCTCTCCGAGCCTCTGCATTTCTTCATCTTTTCTCCCGCGCATACAGCTGTAGAAATCTCATTTGGCATACATTAAAGTTCTGCAGAACTACAACACTCAGCACAGTGAGTGACAAGGACAGGTTGCCACCTATTGGTAATAACTGGTCATTGGTGGCAAAGCAGTAAATGTAAAGATGACATCATTCCTAACAAACTTAAGATCACTTCAAGGCCTCTGTAAAGCTGTGTGTGCTTGTGCACATGGATTTAACTTGTTTCTTTTTTTACTTTGACAACCTATTTCAGCTGAGACCAGACAAAACACGAATTAGCATAACAAATCATTTCTACCCAAATTGATTGTTTTCTTTGAAAGCCCAGCAGACAGACATTGCTCACAACCTGCTGAAATATTGTTATATTTCTATATTAAGATTCTCCTCTACTGCAAGAGCTCTCTTTTTTCTTCTTACGCTTTCAGAAAGTATAGAAATTAAAAAACTTAACGGCTCTCCATTTATCCAGCCCATTTCTCAGGGGGCCCTTGAACTAATCTGAAGTCTGGGTGGATTTTTCCACCCTGGAGGAGTGTGTCATTGGACTCTCATTTGAATAATATTACAGTGGATAAAGAAGTGCCATTATGAGCAAAGAGAGTCTTAATAGCGCACCACAATCAAATCACAACATTGCAGGAGACCACAGTTGGCACCACGGTGCCTGGACTCATTTAGCAGGCCTTTTAACTCGGCTGCTCTCCAACTGCTTTCACCGTAACCCGCTAAGCTGGTCCATCCTACAAATCCTGACTTCCACACACATAGTCGTGTTTGACTATTTGGCCATTTTAGCCGGTGAACACAAAACACAATGTCACCTGGTTCCCTCAATTCCAGTTACACTTTTAATCCTGTCTCACTAAATCATTTAACACAGACAGCTATAGGGCATGGGCTGTATCCACGGATCTTGTGGCACTATAATGTTTTTTTTTTACCTTGCCTTTTTCCACAACGTATGTCAAACTGTATGTCAGACTGTATGTGTGGTTTCTGACAGTGAGTGATGCTTTTGTGGAAGAATGATCTAAGACTCTGTTATGGTCATAGGGGGTTTATATGGAGGGTTTATAGCACTTTAGTAGCATTTTCCACAATTATCGAATTACTGGAGTAATGTAAAGTGTAATAATTTGTACTAATACTCTACCAATACCACATTCAGAGAAACCAAATCCTGCAAGGTTGGGTGGCGTGGACTCACCATCCATGGCTGAGAGCGGTGACTGCTTTGTTGTGACATCACAAAGTTACAGAAATCCTAATGACTCATTTTAAATTAAAATTTATGGGATGTAAAAGTACACTTACTCCAGTTCCTAAATGTAGCTTTGATGTATTTTTACTTGAATGTTTCTGTTTTGTTATTTTAAGATATGTAAGGCAATTTGATAATTTAATGTTATTATTCATTTACAAAACACAGGATTATATTTAAATATGAACTGTAATGCATGCAAGGTGATATAACTACCCACCAGTATAACCTTGAAATGTCTCTTTAAAACACTGACAGGGGCCATAATCCATAATAATACAAGAACAAATGTGAATGCAAGACCTTTATGTCTAAATTGAGTACTTTTATTATGTGTTTTTGGTAGCAGTAGTTTAACTGTTAGGTTTTATGGTTTGATTCCTGGTTCTAGTGTCCTTGATCAAGGAATTTAGCTCAAAATTGTTCATGTATTGTATTGTTGTTATTGTATAATTGCACTTTATACAAAAGCATTTGCTATGTAATTGTTTATGTTATATAGTGTTTCCACCACCACCACCACTCTTAAATGATTAACGCAGGAAATATGCATCAGCTGCCCTCTTCTACATATCCTCACATCTGACATGAAGTTAAATTGCTGTAAAATGATCCCGGGGGTGCTGTCACACTTTCACAAGTCCGGTTCAGACAAATGAGAGAGAGAGAGAGAGACCTAAAGGGAAGACAGAGAGAGAAAGACAGAAAATGGCAAGGATATGTGCAGCACATACTCCAAACAATTGAGCTACAAGAAGCAATATGCAGGGCAGATTGTGGCGCCAGTCTGAAACAGCATTAACAGCCAGAGCCTCTCTGTTCCCAAACTTCACATCCGACTGTGACAACTTACAGCTGTTTGTACTTGTGAATGTGCAAGAGGCACAAAACAGAAGTTACAAAGAAAAGAGCAGAAGCTCTCAAGTGGCAATCTGGTGACCATATTGGAGGTCCCTTAGCTTGTCATGCTAGTTGAATGTCCAAATGGAATTTAATTCACAAGCTTATGTTGCGATTTGAACTGAACAGCTGATGATTTTTCTCGCAGAGCTCCGTGTAAGCTGGCCAGTATCAAATCAGCTAATATCTAATTTGTACACTTGTTAGCATATGTCAAACTGTGGCGACAAAAATAGATATTTTTAATTGGCTGGTATTTGCTGACGCCACATCTTGTCATTTTTGCACTTTGCTTTTCATGTAAATTAAGGAAATGTGACATAATGTGTTAATGAGTGGACTTTGAAGGCAGTGGTGAACAGACCCCAGCTAGCTGTTCCCTTCTGCTTCCTGGCTTTATCTTAATGCATTATGATTTTGACTCACCTTTTGTTTAACTATACTCTAAAAGACCAAACTTTAACAAGTATGAAGCTTGATAATGGAAGCTTCAACCTATTGTGTTATCTCTACATATCAGAAAACATCACTTATATATGTTATGTTATGTGGCTTCACCAGATGGTAAGTTATAGCATCAAATGTAAGCCAGTAATAGTGTAAGATAGTTAACATGATTGTTCAGATGAGCTGACATCTTGAGCAAAAAAATGTTTGAGATTAATATACCCCACCATCACCACCTCAAAAAAAAAAATGTCTTGCACCTTTAATGTTCAGTCAGAAACAAATCTCCTATGTGACTCCGCTCTTTTATATCTGTCTCTTTATCCTGACAGGTCTTCAGTGATACTAGCAGTATGGCTCTAAGGATGTTGTCAGTCAATCAGCCCACCAGATTGAAGTACGTCAAGAACTATTGAATGGATTGTCAGGACATTTTGTGCCGACATTCATGGTCCCGACTGTTCTGACTTTGTGATTCCTGAGTTTTCCTCTAGCACCATCTTTTTATATTTAATGACATCGAGCTATTGGCTATATTGCCATGATATTTGGTATGGGGTATAACGGTCGTGACCATGGACTGAATATTAAAATAGTTCCTCAACCTTTGGGCCAGAGCCCACTGGCACTAAACCTGCATTCTATCTAATGACGATCATGGGGCGATTCCACTCCAACCCTCACTCCCCTCTCGCCCAGAAATGCTTTCTAGTGGTTTCAAAAAACCAAGATGGCAACGGCCAAATTACAAACGTGAGGCTTCAAAAACCAATGGGTTAGCATTGTCAGTGTCTTAAGCTATTCAACTGTGAAACACTGAGCTGCTACTCTGTTCACGGACGTCAGTCTTGTTATGTTTTTGCCATTACTTTGACACAGCTACAATATGGTTGAGGGTGCAAACAGTGGTTGCTAGGAGATGAATGCCAAAACTGTAAAGCCTGTATAAGTGGGGTGTGAGAGGTTGGAGGTGGTGAAGACTGAATGCAACACATCCTTCATTAACATCTGTCTCATGCTCACTCACTAGTGAGCATATCTCTTTGGTATTTAATAGTAAATAAAGAAAAAAAAAAGCATGCGGGTTGGCCTGTGGGAAATTGGTGTCACTCCCCCAAATTAGCCCACGCTTTGTGAATCTGAATATAATAATTTGCGGTTGATCACTTCTGCCAGCAGGTTTGTTCCTTGCATAATTTCCCTCACAACTTAGGACACGACGCCGGAGTCATTCGACATTTCTGGGTCACTTCTTGCTGCTGAGGCATTTTTTTTTTAGGGTTCAGCAGTAAATTGATACATGGAGATGGCATGTTTCTATATGCAGTGTAATAGAACTGTGGTTCCCTGGCTGGAATGAGGGAGAAAATGTTCTGAATTCAGCATCGCATTGTGGAGGTAATAAGACAGTGCCCCCAGGGCAGTGTCACCTCTTTTCCTCTCTTTCTTTGTCTCCCTGTCTTTGTCTCATTTTTTTTCTGAAACACACTCAGAGACACCACAAATGCAAGAGTCAAGTCTGCATCGTCTTTGTCTTATTAAAAATGCAAAAAAATAAATAAATAAATAAATAATACAAAGAGAATTCCATCCCGAAGCCTGACTGCCAGTCAAGGGTGTCCATTGCAAATCGCACACATGCCACATAGACATGCACTGATACACAAATACAGATAAATATACACAGGGACCTTCCCTTCCCGATATGCTGAGACTGTGAGGCTTTATGACCGGATTCTCTCAGTATCAAAGATATTTGCAGGAAACTTGTGGTGCAGAGTGAATGGATGAGATATGGTAGATGGGTATGGCAGAGCAAGCGGTTGCAGAGAAAGGTGGAAAGGTCAATCTGTCTTCAAATTGCTCTTTCTTTCTCAACAGCAGCAGGTAATCAAAGTGCCATTGAAATATTTTATTGGACGGAAAGAAACAAGTAGAGTAAAACCCCTTCTTCTGGGGGGTCAGAACTGATCTAACGCTGCGATCTTTACTCAGCCAGCTGTTGTGTCTATAATATAAAATCTACAGTTGTGTGAGCATCTTGCACAAGTATGTGGTCTTGCAAGAACCAGACTTTTCGTCAAGCTGGTACTTCAGAGCAGCACTTTACCATTTCAGACAAACTGGGCCAGGAGTAGCCCAGGTTAGACAGCCTTGTGGTCACAAGAGTTCTTGTGACCACAAGGCTGTCATTTGAATTCCCAAGATTGGCTGAGAAGTCCGGGCTATTGATGGCCCCTTAAACAAGACATTTCTATTGTTGTAGCTAAAATACAAATAAAATACAAAAAGTGGTCATAGGAATTTTAATAAAATTAGAACCAGAACTTTAGAACAATAGACTTCATGATGCACATGATTTGAAGATAAGCAGACAGAGGATATTCTTACTGTCATACCACTGCCTCCCAATACACAGAGACACAGGCACAGTGAATAAGAAATCTCCCAACGCCAACCCAAACGTGTAGAGGCTGTCATCCTGCTGTCTGTCCCGGTGAAGACAATCTGGCTCAAATGCCCAGTGTGGAGTTGTCTTGGAAACCGGCACATGTGAAGACAGTACTGTCCCCAGAGCCTTTGCTTGGGAGGAATATGAGGTGTACACGGCCGCCAGTCTCCTTGTCACATGACCACCCTGCTATAAACAAAGCCAAGTGATTGGATATGCCTGAGGGAAGGTGAGCATTTCTTCTGCATCATGCTTAGGCGGACTGTGGTCGTGCAAGGGAGAAGCTCAGTAAAGACTAAAAAAGAACCGTCATCGGAACAGACACAAAAGTTTGAAGATAGCACCCTGTCCACCTGTTTGACTCCAGTGCACAGGAAGAAATGGGATGATGCATGCAACACTAGATTGTGTTAGAAATGTAGAAGTCCTAGTCACAATAATACTTTTCGAGATATGAGGCAGAAACAGTTAAATTAACTCTCGTGATAAGATGCTGAATGCAGCCTCTGCTTTCTGTATCTACTCTGTGTAATTTCTTGCTGAGAGAGACATAGCAACGACTTCAGATTAAAAAAAAGTGGAATGTGGTAAGCAGAGATGAAAACTAAATATTCTTTTCTCTCAGAACTATATTCCTGCTGTTTAAGCGGGTGAGCTGTCAGTATGGATGATAACAGAAGTGGTTCTGTAATGGTATCTTCGTGCAGGAATTTGGAGCGTGGAGTCGGGTCATGAAGGAGGTTTGACTACTTGCTGCATTATTTAGGTCGAGTCGAGGCTGGTTGTCGATCCCAGTATGAGGTGCTAGGCTCAGCCGGGGAGGAGCTAGCCAGCAGAATGGTTGGAAGGAGCTAGCAGGGCGCTTGCACGAGATGGGAGCAAGCAGTGGAGGCCATAGTGGACACCATCTGCAGTAGGATTTGACTCTGCCAGTGAGAAAGACCACTGCTTTCATCAAGGCTGGGGAGACGCCAACATCATGCTGCCAGGACCACAGGGCCAGCTCCTCTGTCCTGCTAGCAATGGCAGAGAGTTGACCTGTGGAAGCAGCTGAAGTTCCCAGAAACTGCTGCCACAACAATGCTAAGGCCAGACAGCCTAGCCTAACCATTCCCAGGGAGGACTGCGCTGAGGAGGCCAGCGACAGGAAGAATCTGAGGTACGCCAAGGTGGGATGCAGAGGGTTGACAGGACAGTCCCTCTGCAGGGCCCACAACAATGCTGAGTAGCCAGTCAACGCCATCAAAAGTTGGCCTGACAGCAAATGCTGTTTTATTGTGGCTGCGGATCAGTGAGGAGAGGATGCCGACTGGGGCACCTGGGAAACACCCAGTGACCACAGGAAACTTCACCGATGATGTGTCCAGGTGCAACACAAGATGAGTCTCCTTCCTCTGACTTTCACTCTCTCACTCCTTGATTGAGTAGAATAGAGCCATCACTGCATTGCCTTACTTTAAATCAACACAGTTCCCTCTCTCTTTTGTCAGTTTGTCAATGACAAAATCTTTTAGTTGCAATTTTTTTAAAACCATTTCAGTTTTCACATTTCAGCGCAACTACCCTAAATTGCATAGTTTTGAAGATGAAAATGTTTAATGTTGCATTAATCTGGAGTGTTGAAAAAGGTTTAGTTTCAAGAAAGCAGTGTTCATCTTGGGTGGTTTGTTAAATGTCACGATACACATCTAAATATTTGTTGTTGAACTCGTAAAAATTGAGAAGTTAATTAATTGTTTTTTTTTTTCAAAGAGCACTTTAAATCTCAATTCTCTTCCCATCAGACCTCATTTGCTAAAACAGAAATGATCAAAGTTACCCAGATTACATTGCTGCTACAGGTAATAGTTCTAATTCTTTGAAGCTGGGATGTTTTTTGTATTTTCATTTTTTATTCTCATTTCTACATGATTTGCATACTAGAGGAGATTTCTATGCTAATCGAAATGTATGGACTTCCCCATAACTTAATGACTTAACAGGGCATCAGCATTTCTGGCAACATCAGTCCATGTATGATTTTGTCCATTCATTTCACACCATCTGGCTACTATTCATCTGGACAGTGTCCGGCAGCTATCAGCAGAACTTTGGACTAAAACATTAATATGTGTAAATTACTTTCATTTACATGAGCGCATGTCACCCAGAGTGAACTCTAATATCTGTGTTGGAGGATGCAAATTATCTGCATTCTAATTAAATGGATTCTCAAAGTCTGGAACTTAAAAATCATCAGACTATTAACTTCATGAAAAGTTTTAGTGATTATTAATTAGGCAAAACCTACTTATTCATATTCACAGCATATGTTAGATTCCCTCTTAAGAGCAAGTTTACTGCATTTCTTCAAAACGCTATTCTAAGTTAATTTATTTCCTGTTTGAAAAAAAAACTGAAATGAAATTAAAATGCATAAGTCTAAAGGAAGCATCTCTGCTATTTGTGCATCTGTGTGATACGATTCAAAGGAAACCTACAGTGCACTGTTCACAGTGTGCAGAGTAAACAGACCAAGCTAAACAAACTACAGACAGTTTCAGGATTATTCTCTGTTTCACTAACATGATGCCAAGGCACACAGCCTTTACGCTACTCAGCCGGTACATGTTAGGTCTCCAGTCTCCCGCAGGGTCTGTAAAGTAGAAAACACTCCTTTAGGAACCTCAAACTATATGTTATAATGAAACGGCAGTCGGGTTGCACTGCTCTCACATGCTTGTCAGCGCTGCACATCGACAGGGGTTCACAGCTTGGGTTCTAGTTTTTGTTAATATACTCTGAAACCGTTGCTTGACTAGGGCTGAACAAAACTAAAGGGTGTTTTTAGTTTGTGTTCCCCTGCTGTCTGATGAAAGAATGTAGCAAATTGAAAGCTACAGCATTTTTAGAATAGAAAATGAAAATCCAACAAAAAGCAAAAAAAAAAAAAAAAAAAAAAAACATTTGTATACAGTTTCTCTGTGAAAATCAATGCAGCACAATGGTGTGAGGAGCTCTGAAATAAAATGGTATTTGTAAGTTGATATGGCTATTGGACAGAAATCTTTTCAATGCACAATGCTACCAAAATCTCTCGATTATTTTCATAACTGAGAACAAGAATAATTTCATGGAAACACAACCGCTTTTAAAAGAGAAGAAAAATGCATCCAAAAATCAAAGCTAATTTGGAATTACTTGAGCAAAAATAGTATTAATATCATCAATTGAAATGAGTTCATTGTATTATATTCAGCCATTCCAGACCCTGGTCTTACAATAAACTGATTACATTTTAGGGCTGTTCTTTCTTGATAATTTCCAAGGAAGAGCTTTGTAATTTTGCAGTTGTTCCATTTAAAGTCATTTTAGTTTGGGACTAGTTATGTGCATTGACTTAAAAAGTAGTTGTTGATTTCATTCATTCATCAAAAAAATTTCCTTAAAAAGTTCTTCCAAAAGATTAAATTTGTAATTTTCAGTTGACCTGCTGTGAAATTCTTAAGAGACTCAGTAGATTACACTCTCTTAACACTGAACTGGATTTAGTTGGAGGTAATTAATTGGAATTACACCAACTGAAACTTCATTTTTTGCCACTAATAAGGGCCAAATTATGTAGTTCTTCCCAGGAAAGGATATTTAGAACTTATGAGCCCGTAAAATAAAACATTCTGAATTGTTTCTGTGCAATCAAATGTTCTGTCTTTTAGTCATTTCTTTTTCTTTTCTTTTTTTTTTCTTGTTTTGCTCGAGCCAGACCTAGTCCTGTAGTTTGCTGTATTTTTAGAAAATGTGTCTAACTGTGCAAGTGTCCTTTTGCCAAAGGCTGCTGAAGCTACTGTGGAAGGAGACAATGCAATCGAAAAACCACAAGTGGGTTCATTTGAGATATTAAAAGAGCCCGAGCCCTCAGGAGAGCTGAGTTCAAACAGGAAGCAGGGCCACGCTGGACCCATGTCTAATACAGCAGCAAAGTGCCGAGCGTCATTTCAAATCTACTTCCTCGACGCATCTTTATCAGGTGGATCGGCCGGGGCAGCGCTTCTCTTACTTCACACAAAAGTGGCGTTGGCCTAAGTACTTGTTAAGAATTATTGCAGCTCGCACAACTCTATCTCTGTCAGATCTATAAATAGTATCTCCTGACAAATTGAGGTTGCTCTTATCAGAAAATTGAGATTTCACAGCTTTGAGGGTGAGATGTGAAGTGACACATCAAAGAGCTTTTGGGGTTGGGTTGAGCTGGGTGGGGTGGCATGGGGGGGGGGGGCACATCTAGTTCAGAAAATGAATATGGAGCCAGAGAGGCACTGCTCGCCATCAACTGGTGACAAGTGATGATAGAAGAAATGTGTGAAGTTGTCAAGAGGGTGTGGCAAGAGAGGGAAGATTCATTTTAGAGCATAAATTATAATATATTAATGTGACCAGATGGAGTCCAAGTCAGATATTGCAACAGCTACATTCCAAGTCTAAATAATAAACGAGACCTATCTAAACTTACAGAATCCAGTTATTATATTGTTTGTATTTTCACTTAATTAATGACCATGTACTGTAGCACCTGCCTGACATAGATGGATTACTAAATTAGCTTGTAATTCTTAGTTAGGAGCCCCAGGTTTTTCTTGGCACCCGCTAAAAGGATAGCAAAGACGAAGAACAGACCAGTTATAATAACATGGTTGGACCAAGAAAAAAAACAAAAATGGTTGCCCCAGCCTGAGCTGTGATTCATGATGTAATACAGGTTTGAAATATAGATGTCTAACGTAAAGCACATGGTTTTGTGCAGGCACATGGCAGATGTTTGTTCTGTCAGTTTTATTATTTAAATCCAGAGCCACACATTTGTCTGAGACAACATCTACTATCTGTGCTCTCCCTCACTCTAGTGCTGCATGCGAAACAGTATATGAGACAAAATGACCTATGAGAGTGGTCACTTGTGAGAGAGGTCAGGGAACTTCATCGTTGTGAGTCAATATATCTGAGAGGCTGCAAGCTCATGTGTGTCTGCAGTGTGATGTGCCCCCACAGCTCATTTAAATTATTACTATGCGTTTCACCTGCATTTTTCAGTCATCCATCTCATGCGTGTTTGACAGAACAGATGTGGTTGTTTTGATAAATCCAGCTGTCTGGCATTTTAGCCACACGATGTGCATGGATGAAACCAACATTTATTTTCTTCCATTATTTGCTCTTAACTACAGTAATTAAACCCCAAATGCTGAACTGTGTGAACATGCTAACAACGTTAAGCAGGGATAATGTTTATCACGATTATCATTTAGGTTATCAGCATGCTATCGTTTTCTAATTTGCACAATATAACCAAAGCTGATGTGAATGTCTTTAGTTTTGCAGGTCCTGTTGAGAAGTAGGTCATAAACCACAGCGCTAGGCTAACAATGTAACTGGAATTTTATGGCAATCCATCAAAGAGGTGAAGACACTTCTTCTTATAGAAGAAGTAAAATATTTACCTCCCGGTGTCACAAGAGGATGTCGATAATCAAAGTAAGCTGGATACAAGCTCTGGGAAAATGACTGTACACGTTTAATCATAACTCATCCTGTATTTCTCCTCATATTTTAGTCTGGACCACATTGGTAGATGGACCCTCAGAAACGCATTCACATTGCCGTCCCTGCAACTTTCCTGCTAGTATTGCAGCTAAACTTTCTCTCGGAGAGATTTGTGGTGCATGTATAGAGTAATGTGTTCACACAAGTCTTTTATAATATTCATAATATCTGTTCTAAACTGCTCCACAGATAAGAGCTGCAAGTCTCTACCTGTGTCAACAAAGGTCTGTTATATCTCTGCCCTGCTCTATTCATAGTGGCCAGTGGCTATAGCCTCTCTGCTGATAGTGGAGCAAATCTTCCACCTTCATCTCTCTCCAGCTCTGCTGGCCAGTCCACCGACTGTATTAAAACTGCTCAAGCAAAATATCAACCAAGGAAGCAGTTGTCAGCAGCCTAAAGCGAAACGGCGAGAGATGTATGTTTTTACCAACAAGTCGACGTATCTGGAAAGTTTGTGTTCAGTAAAATGAAGATCACAATGTGCCATCCATTTACAGTCTTGTGCTTCTATCGCTCTTTTGTGTTGCTCTGAATTATGTATGAAGGAAGGCAGGCTATACCGTCACTGATAACATGCATTCACAGAGATACTACAAGGGCTGTGTCGTCTAGCTAATCATTTCTAATGAGCATGGTTAGCAACCAGCACTTTAATGAAATGTGGTCCCTGTGGGTGGCATAGGCTTAACTACTAATGAGAACATACAGCTAAGGACAAGACAAGTTTTCAGCAAACTCTGAATACTTTACATAGGTTGGCAATCAAAGGCGTGTACATGTAAGAGGCCTCCACATGGTTGGTTACCATGTAATGTGCTCATAGTGATCTATTACACTGTGTACACACCCTAATTCCACCAGATAATGGGACTAAATCTGGGATTTCTTTCATTACCAAGGTTTATTTCCAGCAATAACCGCACATGATATACACAGAGAGCAATATACATCTGGCCCAGGCTTGCTCGTGTTTCTTCTGGCTCAATATACATTCCAGGTCCACAGCCCCAAGCCTGGCCCATATACAACATGACTGTCAGAGTCTACTTCCACATCTGGACCAATTCCAGCGCACACACATAAAATCTTCCAGCCGTCGGCCAACACTGAAGGATAACAACTGGAATCTACCAAGATGTAGAAGTATATGGGCCAGACTTATAGTATATACTCGGCCAGAAGTTTAATTTAGCTATCTAGATATTTGTGTGTTTTCGCTCAATAACCCCTGCAATTTGAGTCCTGCAGAGAAGAAGTTACAATTTAAAGATGTGATGAGGGGATGCTAGCAACAACACACATAATCATGGGTCCCACTTTTAGGCATTTAGTTAAACAGCAGAGCACTGTAAAGTGATTTTGCAAGAGATTTAAAAGGGTGTTTCTTGCCATCACTAACTGTGCAAATATGAGGAGCCATCAGGGGCCCCTTTTCCCCATGGGGACCCCTAAGCATTTCTCTTGTTTGCCTCTCTGGCGCGCCACTGCCAGCATGTCTATGTGTTTACAGTCACAAAGGCAGATTTATTTTACAGCCACCATTTCATTGACTTATCCTATTTTTGAAAGAGCTGCAGCGATGCAATAGGAGTGTAAATGGGAACAGTGAACCAACGGCTATAAATCCTGTGGGGACTGAAGGAATTTAAGTGCAATTAATATGCAACAGTAAATGACATTTATTATTGATAATAATAGGGCCAACAAGCTTGCGGCAAAGCCTTTGCACTGCAAATGTGCTAGTCTTTTCATATTCTATTTTTTTACTCCTCTATTAGTGCTGCACATTATGTTCATGTATGTATGCGTTTGAATCTTTTTCTGCTTTTTATTCCTTTTACATTTTCTACTGACCAGATACTGCATACGTTCAGCTACAGAAACGCTCATGTTCCTGAGTGTGGTGCTTGACTACCGATAGTGCCGAAGATGGGCAGTTCCTACAGAGTGATCCAATCCTGTGAGGTTGCAGTTTTAGTTGGACTTTGGGGATATAAGTATTTTGATTATAAGGATGCATCAATACATGTAACAATCTTTCTTTTTATCCTGCTGTACTGCTGTCTCAGCTATATTTTTCCCGTACGAAGTCCTTGTCAGGTATATGCATACATGAACTCCACAAAGTCAGTCAGCTACAGTTATGCAGATGCATGACTAGGAAATTGCCCTTGGCCTGGACAAATCTAGCAAGGGAAATCAGGTTACTCTAATCTTTTATCCCATAGTGCATGTAAACAGTAACGGATTTTGGTCTTAGCCCTGATAAATCTCAAAATCTCCAGCAAATCAGGCTCCTTGTGGATGAATCTGAATGTTGCTATGCAGTCAACCTTGGGATATTCGTGAATTATTGACAGTATTTTTAGAATCAAGACCTTGAGGAATTTAGGATTGTGCCTGGAGGCAAAAGTGCTTCAGACTCACAATCTCGCTGTTCTGAGCAGGGTGGGCATGCATAGACAGAACACACACTTTTCCGCTGTCTTTACCACAGTCACTACCTAAAAAAGATAATGTTGAACATGGCTGCAATTCAGACATAGAGTCACTGAACGATCAGCATCATTGGCGGAGTAGAAAATGTGCTGCAGAGTCATTGGTGCTCAGGAGCAATCAAAGATACATGGACTCCAGCCAGCCAGCCAGCCAGGCAGGCAGCTAATGCTGATCAGACTCTGCTTCAGCCCTGTTGAAATGGACAGATTAATAATTGCAGGATAAAATGGACTGACACTACTCAATAAAAGAACTGAATATTAAAGCAAAAATACCCCCTCTCTCTGCCCTCCTGCTCAACTCCAAACTAGTGTCTCCCTCATAACTGGCTTCATTAGCAGCCAGAAAGAGGCAACATTACTGCTGCCCCTTCCCTCTAACACTAATAAACGTTCACCACGTCTGGATTAACACCTCTCTCTCTGCCCTTCTCATCATCATACGGTATTTTACATCGTTTCCCGAAGACTCAAACGGGGTCACGCTGTCTGGTCCCCATGAATGGCCATTTCACGCCCAGCTCGCATTACCAGAACCGGTGGTGTTGCTGTAAACCCACGGCCATATTCATCATAGTTATGATTCTGTGACAGGGTCGTCTCCCCTGCCTGAGATGCAGGGCTTGTAAAGACTGCCTTGCTGCCAGCAGGCCTCCTGTTGTGGAGCCTGTAATTGGCTGATTGGCGGTGAAGAGAATGCGCTGCTGTCTTGTGAATGTATGGCCAATAAGACGCAACTGTGGTCCCCCAGGGCAGGCGGGTACCTATTAAGGGCTCCTTTCCAGCTCGACGCCTCATTGTCATTGTTATACACATCGAGCCTTTACACACTATTATTTTTCCCCCGTCCGAGCGCTCTCTCCTCTTTGCCTCTGCCACAGACTAGTAAACTATAACTTCTAAATTGTCTGTTCAAAGAAAGTACATCCTGTCCCAGTTTTCTCTGCTGTGGGATGTTTGATTGCCCGGCTCGACTGTATCACTTTTCCTGCAAGTAGTTAGACAATGGCCCTCGAAATTGCCCATGTCCTTAAAAACGTCACTGTCAAACGCCAGTAATTAAATTCCAGACTCTCTCCACAGCGGATAATTCACCTCACCTTTCATTTTGTCCGTGCACGTCACCTCTATCGGCACAGACTGTATTTGGCAGCAGATGTTTGGCTTTCTAAGGTGTAATAGCTCAAAGGCCATTAAAGAGAATTGTATGTAATATTTACAAAGGTTGGTGTTTTCAATCCGTCTTCATAGACCGAGGGAGCTTTTTCCCCTCCATTACCATGCAGAATGCGGCACAGAAGTAGAGGGTAAGGAGGGTAAATACTTTGTCTTCATGTCAAGATTATCTATGCACCTTTTAGGCAGTGCTGGAAGCTGCTTTTGCTTAATAAAGGGCTGATTAATGAACGGCGCAACAGAGGGAGATAGGAGGAAAGAGAGAGAGAGAAAGAAAGAGAAACACTTTGCCATTTCAAACCCCTGCACACATATTGACATGTGTAAGGTCCTTGTCTGCTTTTGTCTGAATTAAAGTATGTTTTTGGTTTTTTTTTTACCCCCATCTGTTTTTATTTTATTTATTTTTTTGTCCTGAAGGGAGTAGGAACAAATCATGATTGCATCATTCAGCCATACCTTTGTCTTTCTTTGTAAAACAGCATCAAAGGAACCAGAAGCTTTGAGGAAGGCTTTTTAATCAGAGCAAAATGTGAATGGAGGAATCGTTGCTGTGTATAGGACCAGTCATCTATATCCATTCAGTGTGTTTTAAACCCATCATATCAAAGCAGAGTACACACTGCAAGACAAAAGCTAATCCCAGACTACTCCTCCAGATGTTTTTTTTTTTTCTAAGTTTTCCTTTAGCGCGATAATTAATAACACACTAACTGCCAACATCAGTGCAGCTCTGAGGAGGATGTGAGAATTAGTGTACTCCAAAAATAACTGCGACTGTGACTTTTCTGCCCCTCTCTTCACTGTTTGTGTGTGTGTGTGTGTGTGGGCCCAAAGGCAGGCAGCTATATCAATCTAAACTTCCTATTCAGATTTTGTTATTAATTTGCTGCAGTTTTAATCCTCACATTACCAAACCTGATGGTTTGTTAGAAATAAGACAGAGTGGCAACGGATTAGGTTCTGAGAGATTACCTGTGTTATTATTAGATTATTGGGTATTGGTATGACGTGTAAATACTACAGGCACTTTGTCATCTCAAATCTCAAGAGTACTGCACGATGGTGTGGTGAAGTACAGCTAAAAAAAAAAAAAAAAAAAAGCCGCACAAGACTAGTTCTTCACCGCTTGGTTAAAAGCGGGCTGACTGTTGAGGCTAAATTAGCATCCAGCCTTCTCCCATTTGTCCATAATGCGATTGCAGAAAAAAACAGGACAGGGCAGTTAGCTCAGATGGGTCGAACGCACACATCTAGACAAGTCAGCCTGGGTCATCTAGAACTTGCAAAGCCAAAATCAATTCAACTTGGTCATTTACAAAGCCTCCAGCCAAAGGAACTCATTACTGACACATTTCAAACAAATCAGGAGGAAATACCTGTTTAAAAAAAGTTTTAAAACAGTATGCATAATTTATGTACCTCAGGAAGATTAGCAACTGCCCTAGCAGAACCGTTGGGGATGCAAATAAAGAATAACAATAATAATATGTAATAAAATATATATATGTGTGTGTGTGTGTTTAAATATGTTTATGATTTTCTGGATCACCGCTCTTTTTGTACATTTACAGTGTTACAGAATTATAATACAGTAAGTCTTAATTTTTTTGCTACTGTACCAATAAACCAAAGAGAATCTCTACTGCTGAAACTAGCTGGTTGAATCTTGATATAAACGGAGTCTCAAAAGTGACAGATAGCGGTGCCCAGCTTCCAACCACTCTGCAGTTTAATAGCCCATAATTTCACACACTGTATTCTGCTGCCAGCTAATTACCATGTAATTATGAAAATATGGGAGCTGTAATTAAAATGCTTACCAACATATCACATCCTGATGGCACAGAGTCCAGTCCACATATAGGCCTTTCAGAGAAGTTCACACTGAAATGTTCAGCCGACAAAATAAGACAGTACAAACAATATACATCCCCTTGCATCTGTGGCATACATACATACAGGGGCTGGAGCATGTGCACCTCACAATGTGTGTGCGCCCGTGTGTGTGTGTGTGTGTGTGTGTGTGTGTATGTGTGCCCAGGTGAGGAGGAAGGGGAACCTCAAACAATTAAAGGTTGTCCATGTGGAGGTAGCATCCAGAGACACAGAGGTCGGGGCAAATTAGACCGCCA
Organism: Rachycentron canadum; assembly: GCA_038496675.1. Classification (NCBI taxonomy): domain Eukaryota; kingdom Metazoa; phylum Chordata; class Actinopteri; order Carangiformes; family Rachycentridae; genus Rachycentron; species Rachycentron canadum. Next base: position 2,444,302 of record CM076656.1, on the reverse strand, counting down.
TATTATAGACCCTGTGTGTGTGTGTGTGTGTGTGTCTGTGTGTGAGTGACAGAGAGAGAGAGAGAGAGAGAAAGAAAGAGCGCTACTTTACTGGTTGTCCTAGCAACCCCTACCTCTCCTTACCCAAGATCCAGGAATCAATTATTCATTACATTGTGTTATTGCATATAATCTAAGTGCTTGCATACACCGTACTAAAGCGTGGCTAAATGCTCATGAGTAAAATCTGCATCGCTATGGAAATTTTTACTTTTATTGATTTTCAGTGATGAAGCTCAGCAGACATAATATTCAATACAGTGATAAAAATGTCCAGTTTGTGCTGGTCAATATGCCTTTTATGAGGCAGTTAAAGTGGCTCTGGCAGCCTATTAGAGGAGCCATAGATATTATTTAAATGGGAATACAATTATGATATTAATGATTAATGTATGAATTCTGCATGTTTATTTTCTGTGTTTGCATGTGTTGCTTTCTGTGCATGAGAGGGCACATGCATCAGCCAGCACTGATCCACATCCAGCTACAATATGGACCCCGGGGGATCCCAGATGCCTTCTCACCCTTTCACTCACAACAACAGAATCAATTAACATAACACGCAAGCGCAAACAAAAAAGTGTTTGATTCCTCCGTGAGAGGGTATCACATTCTCTCTCCATCAAATAGTGTGCACCCCTGTGGTACTGTGACTGTCTTTGCTCCCTGAAGAGTAATTAATTTATTTACATAAAATGGCTATGGACTCTCAAGTGTTTCTTATGGTCTGTTTCCTTCTGCTGTGCAGCTGGGATAAAGGGATAAGAAGCAGAGACTCTCGCTCTCTCAAGTCAGCCTGCATAAAGATCCACTGACTGGTGGACAGCCATTATTTATGAGGCTTCCTGCATTCTTAAACTGATGAGATGCAGCCTTTTAGTTTTGATTGTCCAGTAGATAACTGAATCTTTTATACCTGTCTTAAACAGGTGCAGTCACTTGTATGTTGAGTGCATAATCTTAAGCGATAAAGCAGTCGGGGTAAACTTTTTTACATTAAATAGACACCAATACAAGATGCTCAAAAGCCATGTAATTGTTACACTAAAATCAGGAACTCTGGAACTTTCAATCGTATCACATGATCTCTATTAGCTCCAGCTGTCATGGAAGGGTAGACGTCATCATTTCCATGTCTTGGACGCCCCAGTCAAGGAAAATGTTGCAGCTGCAGCCTACAATGACTTTATATTTGTTGTGGACGTTTTTCAAACTCCCTGCAGCCGAGTTGTTAAATCCTCACACAGTTTTGAGTTTCACATATGGCTGCGAAGGCTGTGTCCACATACTTTTGACCAAGTAGTGTGATGCTATTACAGTAACAGGATGACCGCCCACCTTCCAGCACTGCACTTGATTATAACAACGTACAATTACTGACTTATTATCATGCTTACCCTTTAAATTTATACTTATGTATTCCTGTATATGGGAACAGAAAATCCTCAGCTGGTCATTTAATACCCGGCCCGCTTTCTCAGCAATCAGTGTAACACACCAGACACTGCGTTCTTCACAATTTAGCCCACAGGACATTCAGTCTGAACTATAAGTAAAGCCAGGTTCTTTGACCCTGTGATCCTCCAGTTGTGAACAAAACCTGGGGGGAATTTGAGAACTGTTTGACTTGCTGAGCTGAACCGCAGCCTGTGGCCAGTCAGGCTAAAAGGAGGTCAAGGGGAGGTCACATGCACCTCTGAGACCCAACAAGACAACAATGTTCGACCTGGCCCTGTCCATGTTTGACTTGAGTAAACAACAGCACATGAACATAAACAAGATGGATGTCAACATGATCCCCGGTTACTCTGGAGAGGTATGTCCGCAGGTCGACCAAAAATAAACCAAAACAAACCCAAACCAAGCATTTTGAGATTTTATCGGCGGCTTCTCTGTGCCCTCACGTTTAATTTGTTCACCCACAACTCCCCGCTGCTGCTTCAGCCCCTGCTTCCTCCTCTTGGCTTGCTGGGTTTGCTGCCCACTGTGCCATCAGGACGTAGCTCATAGAGAGAGACAGAGCAATTCCACAGTGACTGGTGTGAAAATAGGGAGTTTAACCAGAGGGGGTTGGAGAAAATGGCTTGTTCTGTCCTGTCTTGTTTGCTCTGGCTGAGGCGGGCACTCAGCCACACTTGGCCTCTCTGGCCTGACCGATCGCATAAATACACACAAAAAAAGAGCTTGCTTGGTGACTAAGCCTGCTGCCTGTTGTCATTCACCAGTGGAGTCAATTGCTGCCTGTCGATGGTCACACATCATGATGCCACCTAAAGTGAGGATTTGTTTGTTTGCCACAGAGAAAGAAACAAAAGGAGTCTAGTGAACATTGGAGAAATGATGTGGTCAAAGAAGTTCAGCAAGACCCAAGAAAATATAATTCACAGAAACAGTAAAATATATTAAAGGTCCCATATTTTATTATGTGAGACTTCCCGGTGTTTTTTGATTGTGAAGCATCCTAGCAGTTTAGGTTCTTTATTCATACTTTGAAAGTATATAAGTATGAAAGCACAGAGAGAAACATACAACCTGTATTCAGCCTCAAAATGAGCCCTATAGACTTCCTCTCAGCCATGCCTAAGCCCAGCCCTCCTGGATGTATCCAACCTTGCAATCTGCTATATTTGTAAATATATAATACAGTATATAATATTTGGAAAATGTAAAATATGGGAGCTTTTAAGAAACAATGAAATGAACTGAAATGGGAAACAGTGAACAATGACCTCATCCTGGAGTCAAACGCAGTCAAACACAAAGTCAAGGACTATCAAAGCAATCCCACCCTTCTTATAGCCCTCCTCTGCTCAACTGATATTCAAGCACTGTTGCTCGCTTACCGACCTCCTTGTGTCACATGACCCATGCCTTGCATGTCTAAGTGGCCCATCAATACTTTCCCTATTTCCTGGAGCCTTTGGGACTAATCTTGAAGCATCCTGAAACTATATCAGGAGTAAATCGATCAGTTTTATTTAAAGTGGAGATTCGCTTGCAACATGGTCCCAATACACTTTGCAATAAAAGAGAATACATGGTAGAAAACAGAGCAAATTAAAAAAAAAAATAAAAATTACAACACAACCACATTAGGAATAAATGTCAGATAACAAATGATCCACTTTGGGCGCTGGCTCAACTTTCACTCTGGTTGCAACACCACTGCAGGCTCATACATCATGTTTGTAAGAAGGCAGAGTGAATATGAGAGACAGGGAGACAATCAGTGGAGAGCTCCACAAGACTTTTGGCTAAGAGGGACTGAAAGGTGAAGGAGAGCCAGGCAGTTCAGAGACTGCAAAGTTAGCTAACTGGCAGGCGGAGAGGATGGCACAGATATCAAGGTTGGAAGCCGGAGGGTGCACGGTGTCAAAAAGGGGAAGCAGAAACCTTCTGAGCGCTGAAGGCAGTTACAAACTCAGATTTAATCAGAGCATCTGTCTTGCAAGTCTATAAAACTTCACACAAGCACTTTTCATTTCAGGGATGCATTTATTAGCAAAGGAACCAAAGAGGCTATAGGTTGCAGAGAAAAGATAAACTGCCCATGAGGATGGATGCATGAGGAAAGTAGCCTTGATGTTAAACTGAAATGATAATTTTCAACTTGCAATGCCTTTCATTCATGAATAAAATGTGTAAGAAATACACAATACGACTCCAGTATTATTTATAAAACAGTTACTGAACTGGTTGAGGTATGAATGGGGTAAAATTAGGTTTTTAAAACTCTTAGGGAGGAAAGTATAAATCCCTTTGCAGAGTCAAATAATTTCACACAATTCAGTACAAAAATGTGTTGTCACTTTTTATGTGCTTTTATGTTTTTTCAAGGTCCCACCTTTTTGTATATCCCATAAGAACCCACAGTGACACAGGTGTCACAAGCCCTTTAAATGTTCCGGAAAGTTCCTTATACAGCTTTACCTTTAAACTTAACTCATGAAGTCCCTAAGTGACGCATACTGAACATCATGGTGGGTCATGTGACAGGTCATGTGACTTTGTGTTCCCATAACAACATTTCCAAGATGGCTGTGGGCCAGGTCACCACAAGGGGCACAGCTAGCCAAATTTAAAAAGCTTGTTTTTTGTTGTTAAAGATAAGTTTCAAGCCATTTAAGAATTCTAATGCTTAGATATGCTTGATATAAAACAAATCAGATAAATATCATTGTAACATATATGTCATATTTGACAAGGAGGGGTGTATTTTGAAAAAAAATGCCAGAAATGTGTTCTATGTGCTCTATTTAGTCTGTCCTATGTCCCCCATAATCTCCCCCATTATTATATATTATATTATAATATCCCCCATAATCTCCTTGAAGGAGAAATGGGTCTTATGGGATATATATATATATATATATGTGTGTGTGTGTGTGTGTGTGTGTGTGTGTGTGTGTCAAGTTGTGGTGAAGATACATTTCTTGAGCATCTATACTGACTGGCTTGGATAGAGAAACCACATCCTGCTGGTTGGACGGTGGGTCCCAGTGGGGGTGGGCTTGGGACATAAGAGTGGTGACTGCTTTGTTGTGACATCACAAAGTTATAGAAGTCCTGGTTTAAGGCTCAGTTTCTGAAGACGGGCTGTGCATTTCTCTGTGGATTGCGTGCTTTAGTACTTTCACAGTATTAATATGGAACCTAGACCTACTTTATGAACAATAAAAGACATGGAAATCTCACTTTATACAATATGGGAACTTTAACTAATAAATGCACATGAATGATAAAGATGTTGATCAGAATACCATGTCCCTAAGGCCCTGCTGCAACTGTCTTAGATTGTTATGTAAGCTCATATGGTGCTGGTTTGAACTGTATCATTCAGTTCAGCAGCACTAGGCAACTGTAAGTGCTGTCATTTATTACATCATGTTCGCTTTTGTAGTCTTTTGGTGAGCTTATGACCAAGAAGTGGTATAATACATTGGCTCAGCAGACAGATAAATGTCATCAGTGAAGGAGCAGTTGGTGAGTCAGTTCATCTTGAGGATTCAGTGTCACAGATTTGATTAGTCATGTTCCCAACACCAGCCTAGACTGGTTGCAAACTCTAGTTTCCAGTGGGAACCTTTCTATGTTGGCTCTACAAAGTCAGATGGGATGATTACATAAGGAATATGACAACAAGACAACATAATCATTATTTATGAGCATTCGCCTGAGTAGACAGCAGCAGAGTACACGATGGGAGAAACACGTCACATGGCAGAAGGCTGTTGGGGATTGCTGTGCCTCAAAAATTGTAGCTTCATGAGTTTGAGTGTAATTCTGTTAGTTGCGTCTGGTGCAATTTCCTCTCTTTTCCCGTTTGTCACACACAAACGTCTGCTCCAAACTTATCTCCACATTCCAATGAGCACACATTAATTCACTTAAGGCTGACAAATCTCACATCCATACGTCGTACAGACACTCAGCTCGACTCGGCTCCTTCGACCACTGCTGCGTCGCTGCACCCCACGAGTTCATCAGTTCGCCACTCCAAGGATACCCAACGTCCCCCGTGTATTATGTATACCCTCATAGACCTAATTGAAACTGAAAATGTTATGTTCCACTCTGGTGCTCTCCTAATAGGCTGGCTCTCCCTAACCAAGCTTGTGAGGCAATTATAAACCAGAGCCATAAGTCGAAATGAATCTTAAAGTGGGGGGTGGGCTGAATGGGTGTGAGTGACTGCGCGTGCTTATACTGGGGGTCTCAGCCAGCTGTGAGCGCCGTTGGAGAGAGGTGAAGCCTAACTGACTCACTAATTATAGATGTCTTTTTTGGCTTTGCCTTTATGTTTCACACTGTTCTGTCTGGATGAGGGAACGGAGCCCTGGCAGATCAAACGACACGCTCCGCTTCATTGGCTCAGCTCTCAGGCCTCCAATCAGAAACAACTGGGCGCCAAGTGAGAGCAGCCAAGGTGGCATCTTTATCCAACAGTTTAAGGGGATGAAATTTAGGGCGCTTTCACGCTGACGGTTTCATCTGAAACTCTGAGAGGTTTGCCTAAAACATTGGTAACATAAATGCTTTTTCTGGAACGAGGTGGCGCGAGATCGATTCCAGTTGAGCGCACTCGGAATCCAATCCATTCTCCCACAGGAGATGAAGTCGTGTCTGTATTTTCTGTGGCATTCATAGCTAAAATAAAAACATGATGGATAAAATGCCTAACTGGTGTATGAGCAGGGAATCACATTCAAGCCCAATGTGATGCCACACCTTGTGCTGAATACTTGAAAGCGGGCACTCTTCCTCATGACTTTTTTCTTTCTTTTGTTCCTTGTAACATGGCAAAACAAAATACATCGCAAAAGGTAAATTAACCAGACACATGAACAATAAAGCATGCAGATATCAAATGAAACAATTAAAATTAATATGTCTAATGAAATATGTTGGCAGAGTCAGACATTAAACACTGATTTGTTTCAAGCCTTCATATGAAGTGGCTGTTCCATTGTCATACAGTTCCTGAAAACCCTATCACCATCACCACCACCCCAAACCCATTTTCACTCTTCACACAGCTACCTCCATCAGTTTCTATGTGTACAAAAGCATGCAACATGTCTCACCCCTCTCTGTTATGTCAAGCTTTTCACCCAGCCATTCAGTAGCCATTCAGAACCTGGTAGGGCAGCACTTTGTTCAAACCAAATCTTTTCAAACAAAACTCCGCCTCAGTTCAGTTGAGTAGGGCCTCAGTTCAGAGTTTGCACTAATGCAACCACTGACACTGTGTCAGCCACTGCCAGTTACTAGCTACCAAACTACATAAACACTGAGTCTAGGTCTGAGTTTCTCTGATGTTTTCTCCTCCAACAATTTTGATATTGTCAACTTAATGCAAGCAGTGGTGGTGGGCAGGGGACAAAGCCTGATCCTGATTTCAATGACGAAGCAAGAGCAGATGTTTTTCCGGCCTGTTTTCAATTTTTTTTCACTGTTTTGTGTGAAACAAACATTTCAGTCTACATGAATCATAGGCGAGTTCAAAACAGAGAGAGGAACTTTAGGTTGGCTATTCACTTTGGTTGTGCAAAGTGCTGTCTGTTAATAGCACTCATCTTATTTCTAGGCAAGAGTGGAACATATCTGCCCATGGCACCTCCCTATGTAGCTGAGCTTTTATCCCCCTATGAGCCAGGACACAGTCCCTGCTGCATTACTGTTTCAGGTTGAAAACCAAAAGAGACAGTGTCTCACTTCTTACGACACATTTTTAAAATAAGGTTATAATATAAGGTTATAAGATGTCTTTTTAATTTCATTTACATTTTGTTTTGTCTGGATGTTTTATATTTGACGTGAAGCACTTTGTTACTTCTATCTAAAAGTGCTATTTAGTCAAAAGTCTTATCATCATCATATAAAAAAGACCTAAACGAAGCTTAGGTCAAAACAACAGAAAAGAATTCAAAAAGAAGACGAGGAAGGTCAAATGGAGTGGTGACAATTGAACTCTGAACTCTAACAAATCCACAGTGGATATGATCTTTGAGTGCGCTTCAGGCATTCTATACAGTCCTCCATCCCCATGACCTGGGACAGTTCTTTCTGTATAGGCGAACATCCATTACTGTCTCCTGCAGCCAGAAACTAGAGAGCAGAGTTGGTCCGGCCCCCGCAGGTGTGAAGCTCCGCAGAGAATTAATTAGAAAAGATGGAAAAGGTGGCGGTGGAAGAGCGCAGGGTATGGGTCTGTATTCTGGTTCAGAGCTGTTAGCGCTGCCATAAGTGTTGCGAAAGTTCAAACCAACATTTTACAAGTTCACAAAAGTTCATACCTATTTCCTCTCTTTGCCAAAGGAGCAACTTGGTGTTGACAGCAGTGCAGATGCTCATGTTCACAAGTCAAGAAGTCCCTGAGATGTGGCATAATGCGTTTTTTTAAAGTGAGCTGTGAGGCTCTTTAGAGGAGCTGTGAAAGCATATGCACTCACATTAAACTGAGTTTCAGTGTCTTTTATCTCTCTAAAAGGAACTTGGGTGGCAAGGGCATTCGGCTGGGTATGAGACCAACAGCTAGCAATATGGAGGTTGGCTGCTAGCCAGTTTCTACAAACTTTTTTTCACCCTGGACAAACTGTGAAAATAATGAACTTCAAAACAACACGCGACGTGCTGCCAGCAAGATTGTTATGAGAGTCTTCTTTGTGTCTTGGTGCTCACCTCAAACCTGCATTTTATCGGTTTCTGACTCTTTTGCCTCTGGTGTCTCTTGAGTGTGTACAAACATCCACACATTCACAGTATCTTCTTCTTTTGTTTCATCAGTATAATGAGTACTTCCTCCACCTGATAGAGTGAACTAATTAAAGACATAAAAGCATGAGCTTGCACCGGATGGATTGGACCGAATTTTTTGGGGAGTCATATTTCCCTATTTTGTCCACTGAGGGGACATTTCCCATATGGCAATTACACACATGGTGTTGAAAGTGACTCCCCTTTTTGTAAGGAAGCAATGACAGTGGAGCTTTTTTAGACAACAGGAAAAATGTTCAGACAGGAAACGGCGTCGATGCTTCAGTTTATTCTCTGGCTGTCTTTATGGTGGCCCGGGGACCTTAATGTGCTCAATCAATTTGACAACATATGTGCTACAAACACATCACAATCAAATATACAAACACTCTAGGACGCACTTGTGGTTCAAAGCTTTGTGACTTTTGAAGTTAAAAGCATTGCACGATCAGTGTACATGTATTCTATGTATTAGGTTAGATGATTTATATATTTATATAATATTTACATCCATGAAACTGTGTTTCCTTTGTCGTGCGAATGAGCTAGATTTGTGTGCGGTTGTGTTGTGAGTATTTGCAGTGCACGCATTGTCAAATTGATTAAGCTGTTTTCTGCACGTGCTTGGGTTTTGTCCATCTGCGCGTGCGTTCTCAAGTTGCAGTGAGTTGCCGTTGAGCTCTCAGGGCCACCGTACGTTTCACTTGGCAGAGGTAACCGAAATTTGTCACCATGTCACCAATTGACAACATCAGCAACCCAAAGTGGGTAACTGCCTCTTTGGTGCAACCTAAGAGATACTGTTTTTAGGTCACAAGTCAAGTTATCAGTTCCAGTAATGGCATAGCGTTTTATTGCAAATGTTTCAGTCGTTGTTTGACAGTTTTGACCTCATACTGTAGGTCCACAAGTTAAAACAAGGCTATATTCATGTTAGCAGTTTGGCATTTTCCTCTAATCAAATAGAGCATAATGAAGAGCATTGACTTAAAGCATAGTCTTAAACAGCCAATGGTGCAATTTCTGTGTAAATGTTGATTACTGGCTGCAGTTCACACAGAGTTAATTGACTGTTTGCTGTTTTCAGATGGGCAGTAATACAGTGCTAATTCATAATGAGGCAATAAGAGAGTGCACCAACGTGAGGGTAACTTGATCGACAAGGTCATTAGAAAGTAGCATTGGCACACAACCTCTCTCAGATGAATGTATTAATTAACATACAGTATGACTTCCAATACCAAATGTATCTGCCGGCAGCTCGATTTGACCTTAAAGTGGATTCCCTGCTTTCATTAGAATAATTAATGCCTAAATCAAGGGCGGAGTGCAGCGTATTGTCAGCTGCCTAAAATGCACCTTCCTGTAATTTTTCTTTCTCTTTATTCTTTAATGTTTTCCATTAACATATAAGACTTAATGGGAATGGCTTCAATTTGCAAGTGTTGATTAATAGAAAAGACACAAAGTGGCACATTTACTGGGAACACTGCTTAGAGGTTAAAATTGACAATGCATGTTTCTAGAGATATCTAGGGTGCTTAAGAACCCTTTGGTCTATATGGGCACTGAAAGGTCTCAAAGTGATTGCCTTGCCTTCACCTATCTATCCATCTATCTCATCTGGCATGAGAGGTAAAGTGCCTTAAATGTTTCTTTGCTTTTTTTAAGCAGGTATCTCGAATTATTACTGGCATTCAAATGACGAGCACTAAGTACAGTTTCCTGTTCGGTTGTGAGACAAAAAAAAAAAAAGTGTCACAAAGGACAGCACTGTAAAGAATATGATTAGTTGATTGAGGAAGGAAGCACCCTGAAGGATCTGGATAGGGGCTGTCAAAAGGAAAGCTGAGTGGTGCTTGAAACTGAAGAGGCAGCGGAAAAAAACACGCACTAAATAACGGCTTAGCTAATCACCCCCTGCTCTTTCTCGATACTCCTCTTCCTCATCCTCTGCCACAATCACTCCCAAAAAATCGGGAACTATTACTCACAGCAAGATGCAGAGATAAAGGGAGAAATTAAGAGGGTAAATGGTGGAAAGACAGAAGAGTAAGTAGTATCCAACTAGTTAAAGAGTGACTGAGAGTATATAACATTTCATTGCACTCACAGTCACAAATGCTCGCACGCACGCACACCCTCAGACGGTGAGCTGATGAAAGGCGGTCTCTTCACAGCTAGCCTGAGCATCCACTAGGACTGAGAACTTGACAAAGAGTGAAAGAGGGAAAGAAAAAGAGAACAAGATTTTCTGGATATTGGATCCTGGCAAAAGAGGACAACTCTGACAAGATGTGGAGAGGGTGCTGATATGTCAGCTTTTATTTCCTTCCTCCTCCTGCGGCTCTCTCTGTCAGAGCAGGACTTGTCTGGGCAATAGGGAAGGAGGGGAGCCCAGTGAGGGGAACAGCCCTCCAGCGCTCACCAGAAGCCGCTGACACTCATCAGTCTAAGAGCCCTCCAGCTATGGCATGGTATCATCTTAGGAGTGACCTTGACTGATTGATGCCAAAGACCTCCCATCCTCTGCAAACAAGCTCTAATGAGTTTTAATGCATGGCTTCTAATAGATATGTTCTAACTGGCATGAATATTGCCATATTGAGGCAGCTTTTTTTTTTTTTTTCAATTAATTTATCTCTTTAGGACTTGTTAAAATGGTATTAAGTCATCTGTGACCACCGTGGGAGCATTAGGGATCAGAGCAAGAACTCTCTCTTCCATCACACATCTCCAAACATTTCACCCCTTCTGTCCTCTGGATTTTTGGTGGCCTGCATTTCGCCAATGGAGCTGCCTTGATAGATGATGTGAGCAACCCTGCTTTCACACCAAATGGGTGTGTAACATTGGACAAGGCAGGGCCATTATTTTCAATGAACTTTCCTCGAGTTGGTTTTTCTGTCAGATTCTGCAGCCAAACTTCAACTAAAGCGAGCTTTGACCCCCCGAAATACGTGGAATCCCAATGACATTCTGGCATTGAGCAAGTTTTGACTTGTCAATTTCACTGTGGAGAAGAATGGAGAGAGCCGATTTCATGCCTCTCTGAATTCCTGGAGTTACTGTCCAAATCAGCCAAGTGCCACTTACAGTGTAAAAAAAACTGTCTTGTTGAAAAAATTCGTTCAAATTTTTATGGATGGCAATGTTGACCTGGCGAGTAGGACGATCGGTTGGTCTACCCCTGTGGTCCAAACTGAAATTTCTTGCAGGATGAATTGCAGAACTGTTGGGTGGACTGCCGTGGAATTTGGAGACATTTACGATTCCCAAGCAAAATCTTCCAAAACAACAAGTATGGCCTAGAGAGTTCAGTTTTGAATGGAGGAAATTCTCACAACTGCCATCACCCCTGACACACACACACAGACCGGGAGATATTGCTGTCATTTTGTGCAATGGGGCAGGGAAAACCTTCCTTGTTTCCCCTTTTAAATGTCACAGGGTTGGGTTCATTGCTGCCAACCATAGGTCCACTTGGCTCAAATGTGAAGTGTCGATCGGAAGCAGCTCGTGAGGTTTATAGTGCCACTGATATATTGATATTCTGTGACATTTGAATTCCACAAGTTTCTCTTTTCTGTTTTAATATATATATGTGTGTGTGTGTGTGTGTGTGTGTGTGTATCTATATATATATATATATATATATATATGTATATATATATATATACACACAATACATATGTGTATGTGTGTGTATGTATACAACCACAGCCATTAAATTGAAGCACCTGCTTCCTATAGACAATGCAACATAATTTTATTGTATTTCCTGATTTGTTTGGCTGTAAGTAATTACCTAGATTCATTGGTAGTGCAGTGTTTCCAGTGGAAAATGAAATCACCTATTTATGCGTGCCATAAGAAAATATTTATGTTATTCATCAGGGCTGCCAAAGACAGTGCTGTACCAGAATGCCAAATGATTTTTTCTTTTTTCCTTTTTTTTTTTTTTTTTTATCTGTTTGACAGGTAGAGTGAAAACTTTCCCCTTCAAATTGGTCTTACTGTATGATTCATATGTTGTCCGGTATTGATCACAGCAGTGATGTCCAGATGTCCGGAGGTGTCCATCATATCACTGATTCTTGTCAGAGTTTGGAGGATAAAATTTTTTCCCCGCATTACTGTGGGTGAATACTACATCCTGTGAAAACCCCTGGATCTTTACAATGTTTCTCAGTGTCAGGAAATGTAACCCCATGGTTGAGTGAACAAAATGTCAAAGGGGATTAGCTGTAAGCCTGCAACGCTGCTCTTTATATGATTCCGTGGACCAAGTTATATCTTCACTGCAAGCATGTCAATAGATCATAGCTGTTGTCGGCTATAGCTGTGATCTATTGACTGATACTCCTTGTACAGCCACTGTTGTTGCTAATTCTTCAGTCTATTGCCTCAGTATGGGAACAAGGAGCCTCAAAGAAAGCCCAAAGATAATTAAAACATATGGGAACAAAGAAATTAGAAATCGAGCTTGCATTCCAATCGAAGCACTCATCGTCCAATTAGACAGGAAGCGGCAGATGGCCACATGGCGAGGACAGCTGGTTTTGAGGTTTTCACTGTTTGTCTGTCCATCAGTGTGTCAATCATGTTCTGCTCCCCTTGCAGCTCTCACAAGTCTGAGGGTGAGGCTGTCAAAGTAGTCAGGAACGTGTCATGAGCACCCTGCATTACAGAGATGAGGCGTGATGTTACAGGTGTGTGGTGAAACAAGAGCTCCATCTAGTGTTGTGGGGTTCTTTATCACGCTCTGCCCTCAGTGCTGCCGTCAACGCCTTCAGATGGATGATTACAGCATCTTGTTTTAAAGCCCTGTTCTCAATCTTACCAGCAGACTGCAATCTTAGAACTGTTGCTGTAATGAAGATTTGGATGTTAATCCAGTTTGTTGGAAAGAAATACGCTTTTTAAATAAGAGCTTAGTAGGACAGTGCAGTAGAGCACAATCTATACGGTGTGTGTGTGAGTGTATGTGTTCAGTGTTTGACCTACATTCGAAATATGGTGAAATTCAGTATAGATGCACAGTATAGCCCCATAATAATCAATATAGACTCTAGGACTGCATGCTCCAACAGGTTTGCAGTGTATTACTTGGATTTTGATCATTGCCACTAAATTACATATCAATAAAAATAGGTCCTATATTACCACTTATTATTGCTTAAAGGGGCTATTTGTACATTTTCTCTGCCACCAAATGTGGTTTCTTACCAGGAGCAGGTGGTGATCGCTGTCTTTATAACTCAAGAGTTTATGATACACGCTACTTCTTCCTCAGGGCAGGCTACAGTGAGTCGCTATCTGAAATTGACAAGACAGGCTTGTGGCTAGCTGGTTAGCATGCTAACTTCAGTAGAAGAAAAGACGTGAGAGAGACCAATGGATTGGTTTCCACCACTTGAGACAGCTGTTTATCAGTGAAGTTGAACGATTTGATGCTGAACTCGCAACACGTTTCTTCAAGACTGTTAAGTAAACAGCTGTTATGCCCCATGTCACTTATGTAGCAACAGCAAACTGTAGCTCCTCTAGATATAACTTAAATCTAAACCAGACGGAGGTGGACTGACTTTTTAAGCAGCAGATTTACTTTTTTCTACACTTCCCTGTCTCAAAGATTACACGTGACTAAACTGACCAATCAGAGGCTAGAAGGTAAAGAGGGAAACTACAGAGATGAGTTCAGAAAGTTATTAGAACTGTTTTTAAAGATGGAGATGTAAATATTCAAACTTGTAATGAACATGAATATATAGTTAGCTGTGCAAACATAAATGTGCAAACACTGTAAGTATACTTTTATTAATTGACTCAAATACAATGAATCCAATGAATTAACATCTAAACCTTTTAAAATTATTACTGTATTTTAACTTATGTTATGCTCACGCAGAAATAAATTGGTGCAGAGATGTTGTATAACAATAAATTTACTCCTGAAACCCTTCGACAGGTTAATCCAGCCAACAAATGGATGCATTTTGTTGAGTGTTTTGATTTGTTGATCTCTGATCTCAAAACTTCACCTCCAAATAAAAGTGCTACTTCATATGAATCCCAAGTATTTTAAATGGAAAAAAAGTGTGTAATTGTAAAGTCTGTTGCATTGTACTGTTTGTGTTTTTACACTTAGTTTCAGCCTCCTTATTGTAAGTACAACCCATTGTCCAATCAAATCAACAGGAGCCATAATGGAGGGTGGGAAAAAAAAAACCACATCAAACTTCCACGCCTTATCAGCGCAACACAGTGGGAGTCCTGTTTTGCAGCCGAACCACTGCACACATATGCTTATCTGAGCCTCACAAACACCCCAACACATGCACACACACACATGCACACTGTTTGTTTCAAAGTCAGACTCCTGACTGTAGAAGCCTCATATGATTTGCCAGCAAGGAAAAAAAAAAAAAAAAAAAAAACAGGAGATTGTGGATAGAAGGATTTGGTCTGTGAAGCGTTAGGAATCAGTGCATCTGGGCTGGCTTTGAACACTCACTGTGTCAGATGCTGCAATTCAGAAGTGATGAGGAGAAAAGGATAAATAGGTTAATTGAAATATTAAGCAAGGGTGCGGACAGGAAATTGAATAACCCTAGTGCAACACTGTTGAGAACAAAATATGTTGTGAACGACTTCCCTTTGACAAAGGTGACATTTTAAAATTCATTTCCTGCAGAGGAGGCTCTCATCTTGGCTATGCTGTAACGCTGAGATTTTTTTGGAAAGTGTTGGTTGTGGGGCTAAACTCCGAACAAAGTCTTTGTTCACAGCGGGGTCAACCGGGACATTTCAGAGCTTACTCAACAAAGTGTCAATCTCGGTCCATGTTCACACACCAAAATCAAATTCCACACGGTTTCCTCTGGGGATTTTCTTTCTGAGCTGGTTGCAGGTTACACACATGAAAATGGTGCCACGAGCCTTTAGATGTCCTTCAACACGCTGAGCTCCATTTGTCCCTCCTGCACACAGCAGGCAGTCATGGGCCGGGCTCTGCTCGAGCCAGCGTAAGACTGTCTAACTCTATCTTTAACCATGAACGCAGAGATAGGGAGGAAGCACAAAGGGAGGATAGATTTCTTTGATCATCACTTCAGTCTCAGCACAGACTAGAGGATATTACAGAGAGGGAAAAAAAGGAGAAAATTAGATAGTCTGACTCCTTAAAATGAGAATGAGGTCCATCTCTGTCTGCTGTAAATTAATAGTAATAAGACGGCAGGTCAGAGATGATTAAGAGTGTAAGTCCAGAGAGCAGGGTGAGGGTTTAAGATCTGGTGATGTTAGAGCAGTGTTTTCCACTGGTGTTGTGTTAATGGTATTTTTATGCCTTAACACTTTTACTTCAATATTTAGTCATACCTTGTCAGTTCAAAGTCTTATTCTAACAACAGGAAAATGAACAAAACTTTATTGATGAATAAATTATGTTTTTAAAAAAAATTGAACAAAAAATGGCCAAAGAGGAAGAAACTGTGAACATATTAAATAGTTTCTCTGTGTGAATAGCAAATGGTGCCCTTGCACATGAGGAACAGAAGCAGAGATTTACAATGAAAAAGAAAAAGAAATTTCAAAGTGAATGAAGTTGCGGCTTATATGATGCGATGCAAGATACAGCAGGTGCAGGAACATCTGCTAGTTCTATTGCTGATGCTACTCCTCCCACTGCAATTATTAATAACAAAACAACCCCCCGCGGTATTATTTTATGAATCCAGAACCTATAGAGAGAAGAGAACATTTGGCAGATTGAGAAACTGTAGATGATGATGGATGTGAGAATGAGGCGGATACTAAAACATTTAATGAAGATGTTTTTTTAATGAACTAATCAAGACCTCAGATGTGTTTTTTCTTCAGGTTGAAAAAGATTCACCATGGTGAGGGACAAATAGGAGCATAGCAAAGAAAAGAAATCTTCAAAAGTGCATGAAAGGTTCAAGTGCTGTTCAAGTTGCCAGATATGTTGCAACTTGCAAACACTGAACATGTCTCCTAAATTCATTCACTGACATCTTTTTATTTTTGTTTTTCCTTCCAGCTTTTGCAACTTGCACAGACAAGAACCTAATTAAAGTTTTTTTTTTTTTTCATATTTATGGTGTTTTTCAATTGTTGCAGAATGAAGCAGAATGAGAAGAATCACATTTCACCCATGACTCATGTCTTTCAGTTGCAAAGGTACAATAAACAAAAAAGACATATTTATATTTATATGTATTTAATGACAACATTTGGAATATTCCTATTGGTTTATTTTCTTTCATTTTAAAGGAGATATTTTTATGTTTTGCTACTGCAACATAGATGGTTAGCATTAACAGCTGTTTACTTACCAGTGTAGAAACGATTCACGCCGTGAGTTACGGATCAAACTTCATTTCTTTAATTGCCAAGGCCCGTCTCCAGAGGTGACTTTCTACTGAAGTTAGCATGCTAACCTGTTAGCCCCAGTTGCTCTCATCACTTTCTGATAGCAACACACTGTAGCCTCCAATCTGCCCCGAAGAATTAGCGTTGCTCAGTGTCCTCAATGTCCAGCATCCACCCGAACCATATCCCCATAACTAAAGCCTCCACCTCCTTGACTGGACAATTGCAACTGAACACAGGAAGCAATTTTACATCAATGTGTAAATCTATTGTACATAAAAGCAAGAGGTTAAATATTTCAGCTATATAGATACAGTAGCACATGAATGAATATTGACCACCATCTGACCTTTTTATATTACGTTCTACTGAAAAGGGAACATTGTTCAAAAGAAATTAATATAAGAATGAAACATTAGAATTTTACTGCATTGGAGTGTTTCTGTGTCTGTTTCCTCCAGCAACAGTCACCGAACATCACATATTATAAATCTGACAACATTAAAAACACAAGTGCCAAACACATGAATATGAATGATACTTCCTTCACAGTGACCTTGAGGTTGAGAGTTAAGTCATGAAGACACTCTGACAGCTTGAGCTGAGGCAGAGCTTTCCGTTGACACCCCACTGGTGAGTCATAATTCGCCGCTGGATATTTTAAATTACAGACTACAGTAATTCTCATCTCGGGTATGATTGCCTTGCTTATTTCTTTCCCAAAGTATTAAGAATTTGCTGCCGAGCCACACGGCAGACTCTAGCTTCAAAGTTTGGGACTTCCTGTTTCTGACAGTCACAAAGACAAAATGCTGAGTGTAAGATGAGCTGATCAGATGAAGCACTCTGGGAAAATTGAATTTTGAGTTAAAAGTATCTGGAGTTCAATCTATTTTCAAAGCAGCCTAAAAAAGATTCAAGAGCGTTTTTTAAATTCATTATTGCTTTAATCAAGACGGTGTTGATTTTGGACTCCAATGGCTAATGGTGGCAGAAGCTAAACAGGCACATAGTGTGTACATGATGCAGGTGTACACACAACCACGCTGCCCCCCACATACAGATACACTCATACATATTCTTCTGCTTGACTTCTACCCCTTCCTCAATATCTGCAGGAATGAGGGTGTTTTTGTATAAAGACAGAGGAGGAGACAGTATTTATTATAGCCTGCTGGAGCCCCAGGGGCTTACCACCTCATATTTCATCTTAATGTATCTTCACTCATAGCCTCGCATTTTTCCCTGTCTCACCGTGGCCAGGAAAACTTCAGAGGAGAGAAACAACAATGGCGAAGCAGGTGACTTGGTGTTCATAGTCCGTCTCACCTTGGCCTTATCTTGGGCTTCCATATCTCAACAGATTAAACTGCCTAAATTAGACTGTGCTCTCGGCGGACACAGCGAGACGTCCCCGGGGAGCAGGAGAGGAACGATGGGTTTTTGCTGGAGCGGGGAGTGTGGCAACAGGCCTTGCTGGATAGGCCATTATATGCCCTGCCATGCTGGATGGGTGGGCCCCACTGTGCTGCTCTGCGTCTATGGTTTCTTCTCCATGATGAGGCCCATAGAGCCCTTTCTGACAGAGTTTCTCACGGGGACTTGTAAGAATCTCACCACTGAGCAGGTGAGCTACTGAGCTATGAAATGAAAAATGTGACTGCTTTACAGTGATGGAAGCCTCAGGTTATTTGAGTTGCTCAGTTGTTTATGTTCTAATGTACATAATATGAATAATGTTAATCAGTTGAAACAAAGTTATGTTAAATATGAATAACACAATAAATGGATGTTTGGTTTTAAGGTACATTTGGAATTTACACATTTACACAAGAGATGTTTTTACATGTGCCATGGCCAGTCTGGATTTCCTTTTGTCCTTCCTTTGACCTGTGAGGAGGAGAAAATCAAAAGCAAGATAGTAAAACAACTGTCTAAAGCCCTATTCTCAACCCATGGTGCCTGCAATACCACTGTGGATTTACACTTGGCAGTAAGAACCTCACAATATGAACAGACTATATGTTGTATACCTCGTGATTTTGGTTTATGCTTCGCTGGAATAAAGGTATCAGGAGCTAAACAAGTGCACAGTATGAATACAGGGGGGTGAATGTGCACTGGGGATGTTTTGTTTATACTTACAGACAGTTTTCAAACTCTCAGCTTGACAGGAGTTGGATCATCATGCAGCTATAACACACTTCTCTAAGAGAACCAAAAGAGGCATTTAGGTATATTAAACCCATAATTTCAACCTCACTCATAACAGGGTTAGAACTGTGAATTATGGCAGTGAAACAAATACAATGCTCCTGAAAGTATTTAAGATATTTTGGTGGGTTCTGGTTCATTGCCACTTTCTAATTTCTAACTGCATATTTCGTATTTATATAAATGCAAATGTATGTATGAATTGGAAAACCATCATTATTTCTCACATAATGATGAATTATTTGCATTTCCTGTGTAACACGTCTCAAAGCAATGTATGTGTACTTGTACTTTGTGGAATAAGGACACAGATCTTATCTAGACCGTAATCGTCAAGACGAAAATCTGGCTTTAATGGTGGCACTAAAGAGGCTAAAGCTTTAGGTTAAATTTTACTTAAATAGGTAGGATATCGCCTCTGGTGACCATGAATATACATGTTAAATTTCAGAACAATAAGATACATTGTTCTTCTTTCAACCAGACAAGTAGGACCAGCTGTAAGCAAAACATCGATACCAACTTTCTTCTGTTCCAAAGAGCAGTTGCGTAAAATACATGAGTTTGTTAGACTTCTCACTTCTTTTCATTATTCACCAACAATTCATTTCATTCCAAACATGATAAAATAACACACAACCATGGCAAGCGGATGGAAGCATGAACCTGACTAATCACAGCAGACCTGTCATGTTTACTTCAGCATGGAGTGAATCCAGGGCTGAAGTGAGGTTTGGCTCTTCACTGTCACGGCTCACTGGTGACATTAAGATGAAACTAGATGGGGTCCTTCACACCTCTGCAATGACAATCACTTTGCAATGCACAAGGCAGGATGGAGGATACTCTGTTCACACAAATTATAGCAGGCACACTCAGGGTTCACTTTTTTGGTGCTCAACCATGTATGATGCAAATTACCTTTTCAACTTGTAGTATTGAATTGCTTTTGAGATTTTATATGGAGTTATACAAATTAACTAAGTTTTTGTGCAAACTCCATTCAATTGCATTCAATTTCCTGTTCCAACCAATACCAACAAGGAAGAGTAGTCATTTCAGAGAACACTACGACCAACCTGATATATTTCTGTTTTCATGTAAATAGCCTGAGGTCTGAAAGTGCATTTAGATTGAAAACTTACCTACACACTTTTCTTTTACCTTTTTCACAGAATAACTGTGTGTTTTGCCGGGCCATATTTTTCACCACAATCAAGCAACCACTTCAAACTTACATGGTAGTGCTGCTCTTTGTTATTTTTCTCAACAGTCACAGCTGATCATGCAAAGCAAAAATCCTTCGTGGGTCAGACCATCTCATTTCTTGTTTGGCTTTTGTGGTCTACAGTGGCAATGAAAGGCACTGGATGGCCAAACCTTGGGACACAGCTAGTTAGTGACTTTTGTTCCGTCACTAATACATGTACACAGAAGTGGGGTTCAAAACATACCTGCAGTTTCCCTGGATGGTTTCCATGGATGGCCATCAGTGTTGCTAAAGACAACGAAATTGAGATTTCAGTCCTGGTGAATTCCATTGTTCCGGTGGTAACTTTATTCAAATAGTACAGTACTCATGAGCAGCTCTTTTACCACTAATACAACAGTATCTGTTTACAGTGCAGCCAAACAAACCCATGTTATTAAAATAGAGAGGGTCACTCTGTCTTAACGGGACCCTCATATCAATGAGATGAAATCAGGTTACATAAATGCATTGTTTCTGATGATTCCCCGATGTTTTGGTGGGCAATCTGAATCCAGCACAGGAATAATCGACTCCAGACATCACCACCAATAAAGGCCACTGTATAGTGAGGAGTTTCGTGAATGTAAATACAGTGCGCAGCTATTGCAGCACAAATGTCGACCATATTAATCAATAATGGAGTTTGCCTTCATGACAATCGTAGAGATCATAACTTCAGCATTAAGTCAGCAATCGAAATATTTCAGAGTACTTCAAGTAATGGTCTACATTTGGAACACCAACAGCCAACTGCTGTCATCCATAAACATTATTCTGTTGGTCAGGAGCCGACAGAGATTGCAAATGTAAAATTGTGCATGCCATTGTCATAAAAACTCATTTTTGAATATTATTTCAGTCAAGGCCAAAGTGGAGCACAAAAAAATAACTTAATGACAGCAACCACTTAAGAACCATATTTTATTCCAGTAGAGCTTGCTATCAAGATGCAGCTATTGTGTTTATTTGCATAGTATTAACACATATCAACTTGTCTCAATCTGAGCACATAATGGTGCTTCCTCTCCGGTCATGTAGATGCAGAGGTACAGACAGCTACTCTTGCAATCAGCAGTTAGGGATTGTTTTCTAAAAAAAAAATAAAGAGGTCTCTGTCTGCCTTACTCCCCATCCAGGTGACTACACAAGTGTATCCTGTGTGGACGTACTCCAGTCTGATTCTCCTCATCCCAGTCCTCCTGGTGACAGACTTCCTCAGGTACAAGCCTGTAATCATCCTCCAGGGGCTCACCTATGTCACCACGTTTCTGCTGGTACTAGTTGGCTCGGGGGTCCACTCGGCTCAGTTGGCATTGTTCAGCTACAGCATAGCCACAGCAGCAGATGTGGCCTATTTCTCCTACATTTACATTGTCGTCCACACCAGATACTATCAGAGAGTGACCGGTTATGTCACGGCGGCCATACTGTTGGGATACTCTGTGGGTGGCCTACTCGCTCAACTGCTAGTATCTTTGGGTGGGGTGTCCTTGTATTGCTTAGCATTTGTGACTCTAATCTCTGTTTCCATATCACTGATAACCTCCTTTTTCCTGCCCATGCCTAAGACCAGTTTATTTCTTAATGAAACATATTCTGCGCAGCAGAGCGACTCAGTGTCTGCTCACAATGCAGACAGTGAGGACTCTTACAACAGGGTGAAGAGCAGGATGGCTGCTAAACATGTTGGAAAGATGTTCAGAAGGCTCATACTGGACTGCAAGACATGTTATTCTTCTGTGGCCCTGGTCTTCTTCTGCATATGGGCAGCTACAGGCAGGTGCGGCTTCTATCAGGTTGAAGGTTACGTCCAAGTCCTCTGGGAGTATGTGCAGCCACAGAACTTCACAGCCTACAATGGAGGGGTGGACGCCATTAGCACACTAACGGGTAACTAACGCACCCTGATTTCTTTTGCCATTTCCATTATATACAATTACTTAAAAAATGTATATAATACAATTTTCAGGTTCCTGTGCTCCTAACATCATAATCACCACTCGATCACCGGCAGCATTGACATAGTATCTTATAAAGCTGATATTGGGAACATCTTAGCAATCAGTTATGTACACATGGAGATGATAATGAGCAACATTTCCAATACATTCAGAGTCATTTTTCTGGCCACCTGACAAATGTAAGTCAAATATTCACTCTCCTTTTTGCACATTTTTGGTGTCCTCCTTTCGAAAATATCTGGTTCTGAAGCTATTTGTTATGAATATAATCATAATAATGTGCTTCCACTATTTTCTTAGTGATACACAATTATATTATTGTGTTCTATGTTTCAGGTATATGCTATAAGTTATATAAGTTATAAGGCATGTTTTCTTTGCCACATGCCAAGATAGAATGTGTAATAGCAGCATGAGGGTTGGAAAAGGCAGCAGAACTGCAAAATTTGACATTGTGAAAAATTGTGATTTTTATATTATTGAATATTGGACATCTTTTGATACTTTTCCCACCACTAGAATTTTGTGCTTCTTGTAAAAAAGGACCAAAACAGGTTGCTTCCACCTCACCTGTGACAGTTTGATGCTGCATCAATCAGTCTGACACAGGAGGATTCAAATCCTAAAACCTCTGATTAATTCTGAATGGCAACTGCTGCATATCCAGCTTAAAGAGAATTGGTTCAGGTTCCGGTAAAAACAAGTCCCAACATTTTCATTACAGCTTATGGGTGTTGTACACATTCTGCCACAAAAAAAAAAAATTGAATAAATAAACAGAAAGAAAACAAAATCCCTTTATACTATCAGTATTTCACAACCCCTAAAGCACTGCAGACAATAGGAGCAGCATTAATTAGACTATTTAATTGCCTGCTCTCATCCCCAGATGGGCATGGCAGCAGCTGCTGCCATCCAACCAGTGCACTTTATTGATTATAGTACTGATACATTCCTGTATTCCCCAGAAACCAAAGGCAATTACTCTGTGTAAACCACATCCAGCTGTATGCCTTTCACTTGTAAATGGCTCTGCCCAACATGCAGTCAAGCTGTACAGCCCATGTCTGATATTTCCCCAAAGATCCCTGTTGTATTTTTTGTATTCCACACTTAGCAAACATCCCTGAGGAAAAAAACCTGGTGAAAACCGATAGGGAAAATATGAATATGGATTACCAACATGATAAAATATGGAAGAAAAGCACAACATAATTTACTATTTTCATATTCAGCATATTAATAACTGTATGTCCTGGAGCTTGAAACTAGCATTTTTTTAGTAGCTCATTAGTTTTAAGAAAAAACCCAAATGTGTTTGCAGAACAAACTGAGTTATGTTCAGTTATATTGTGTTGTGCAGTTTGATTTTCAAGGAGAAGTATTTGCAGGGCACCTCGACCCATTTATTTAGCTGTCGTCTAAAGGAGTAATTACAAATCATTTACACATCAAACATCTATTTCAGTCGTTGGATAATGTATTTAGAACATAGTTTTAGTCAGGACATTACCTTTCCCAGGTCAGGGATGTCCAGTGTTTGCCATTTAATTTGGCATGATATTGCATACTGAATATATTTCCATTTAAATTTAGGCTACACAGCTCAAAGTGTACCAATTTAAAATGCACTCACCCACACACGTTGTAATCTAGTCTCTGTGAACCCAAACACTAAATATAAAATGTATCCATGGTGCCCAAAGGATGAATCCAAATGACTTTGGTGATCCCCTGACTATTTCCATGACACCACCAGCATGTCAAAGTTTTAACTTGTCCTGTGAAATAGTATGGATGGGTTTGTATTGTGTGTGTGTGTGCATATATACTGGCAAAACTAATAACATTCCCATCATTTCTCAGATGCACCTTGTGTTCAGTGCTAATTAGCTGTTGTTGGTATGGTAATCATCTGTATTTTGAATTGTATTTACGATGTCTGTCTGTAATCTGCTAGCCTCCAAGTCACCGCAGTTCCCTTTTGATTAGATTTTGCCATTCAAACTTGTTGGAAACAAGCAGAGAAATATAGAAAGAGAAATATATTACAACAACATGTGTCAGGCAGACTATGTGTGCAGTTGGCAAGAGCTAACAGACATTAAAATTTTTTAATTTATTTATTTTGATTTAGTTTTATGTGTATATACAATGACAACAACAGTAATCTATCTATCTATCTATCTATCTATCTATCTATCTATCTATCTATCCATCTATCTATCTATCTATCTATCTATATGCTAAATGAACATAAAATCATTAAGTTATTAATTGACTATTTATACAGTGCCCATTCATGAGAACTAAACCCATGATTAACTTTTGACAGTTGTGTGTCAGTAACCGAATGCACTTATTTAAGGTTCAGCCCAGTATCATTCAGAATTTATGCACATTGCTATTTATCTCTAATGCTTATGGTCAGTGGTAATGCAGGAAGTAGTGTAAGCAGATGGGTGGAGGTTGGACAGGTGGAGAAAGACAGCACATCTGACTTTGGAGTACACCTTTCCAGAACCACAATCGACATATGCATATGCATTAATTGTCATTGATAGCACTGTCTCCTCAAAGCCAAGAAGATGAATTTGAACCTCCCAGCCAGCAGTTTCCTCTGTACTCTCCAGTTTCCTCCCACAGTCCAAAGACAAGCAGGTTAGATTCATTGGCGATTCTCTAAATTGCTCTTAGGTGTGAATGTCAGTGTGAATGGGAATGGTTGTTTGTCTCTATATGTCGGCTCAGCGATAGACTGGTGATTTGTCCAGGGTTTACGCCACCCTTGTCCAATGTCAGCTTGGGTTGCCAACCCACCCCCCACCCCATGACCTTCAAAGGATAAACAGCATGGCTAATTAATTAATGAATATTAGCCTTAACCATATCAATGCACCTCACCTTAAACGTTTTGGCAATGTTCAAAGTAGAAAGCAAGAATTTAAAAATCATGGGCATAATCTGTGGTTTTGCAAATGATATATATAACGAGCTTCTTATTGGATTATAGTTTTGTATGGTAAAGGAAGATCATAATCCATAGTTAAATGTTGAAAAGTTAAGACATATTTACTTTTTAGTAATTAACCATCACTACGACTTTCCCTTGTCTTTCACCAAACCATAATATTTCTTCAACCGTATTGGACGTGTTCTTTGAAGCTATCACTATATAACATGGATTAAAGTAGCTAATATAAGATAGTTATCCAGATAAACTGAGATTTTGTGGTGTCATGCACCACTGCAGTGTGAACATACTGTAGAGCCCAGCTGCATTATTGATCTCTCTCTATGAAGTTGCACAGCCGGCTCCAGCTGACCTCGCTAAGCCTCCAATTGACACTGCCGTGGAAACTGGTCTAATTATTCAGTCTCCATTTGACCCCCCTCTGCTAATCAGAGCCAGGGGACTGATTAAGTACATCTTAAATACACACAGGGTGGCCTGGCCGATGTTTATGTTGGACTGTTAGCGCTGATTGACCACAATTGGATAAGGAATCAAAGGAAATGTACACATTTAAAAGAGTGAAGCAATTATACTCAGCCTCTCTTTATACTGCAGTGGATAAAGAGCTGTGAGTGTGAGTCTCAAGGGTTTAAAGGGTATCCTTATTTACAGTCACCTCACTGAATGCGACTCAGGTTTTATTCAACCTGTAGCAATTACAAAAAAGATTTAACAAGGCAGTGGTAGTTATGGAGAATGTGATGAATATGTAGCGAATAAGTTAAAGTGATGGGAGACAAGGAGATGGAAAGAATGTCAGGGGATAGAAAGAGGATGAAAGTAGGGAGACAAGTGTCCTAGAATAATCAATGCGCCAATGAATCTCTCTCTGTTCCAAATTTTTTATCCATCCCCAGGGATAAAAGTCTTCTAACTGCTTCACATGTGGTGAAAGGAGCCTTGAGATGTAACAGGGCTGCACTGTGCCATCCTGTGGCTGAAAGGAGGAATGTCACTGATCAAAATAACTATTACCTTGCTCAGAGTTGTGCAAGTGGATGGTTTTAATGCTCACAGTTTCATGCTTCACTGATGAACATCTCTCAGAAAACTGACCTAGTTCCCAAGTGAATAAATTAAATGTACATATGCACATTTTTAACTCGGTAGTAAGCAGCGAAACATTACAGTCTATGTGTCATACCTGCAAAGAAAAGTAGCAGATGCTTGTGACAGTAAATGCGTCAAACTTTACAAGCACAGTAAACAGTAACTATATAATGCTTTGATGCCCAAGGACAACATCCCCAGATTCCCCTGAAAATTGTGCTGTTTTATTGGCATCTGTTGTCACTGGGTTGTCATGTTCCTATGGTACAATGCATTGTACTTCAGAACGGTGTACAGACGACCATGTACAGTCAGTGGGGACTCTATAGGTTTTCATGGGCTCTTTGGAGCAGGAGCTGTTAGGGTTTATGGGGCAGAAAAAAGAAAAAGGACCACATGATGGGCTTTTAGCCACTATATTTTTCCCAAACCAAATCATACAGCTAGACAGATAGATAGATAGATAGATAGATAGATAGATAGATAGATAGATAGACAGACAGAGTCTCCTGTGTCTCTCTGTCGTGCAGTGTCATGAGGTGAGCCTATCCATGCAATACAATATCTGCATATAGCCTGTGTGACCATTACAGCAGCTCTCTCTCTCAGTGCTGTGTCCACAGTGTTACAACCCTATTTCAGTATTGTCATTGCCATTTTCATCTGGTGGACAGAAGGGAACCTGTACATTTAACAATAATGACATTCATCGTATACTAAGCAACATCTCAGAACATTTTGACATATCAGGCCAACACAGACTAATCTCACCACAGACACACAGCACCAGCAGTTCCTACAAATTCTGGCCCAACATAGGACTGTATCCTCGGTCCGAGTCTGGCCTGTATACCCCCGCAGCTGTGATCCTCAGGTGTTGGCTGCCAGCCCTAAGATTTTCTGTGTGTGCATCAGAATTGGCCCAGATGTGGAAGTAGCATCTGGCAATCACGCTGTCAGTTTCGGACCACGGAACACAAGCATGTACATTGTGCCAAAGAAACATGAGCACGTCCGGGTACGATGTTAGATATTTCACAGTTTTTTCTTTTTTTTTCTTTTTTTGGGTGCATGATCCTGCAATGTGAGATTTCTGTTCTCACCCAGATGTGAGGTGATGCAACTATATGTTGATGTTTGAGTTGCTGTATTATTTCCCTTCCATATTTTATTTTATTTTTTTTTTTTTTTTCTGATTGGTTTATTTTTCCCAAAATTGAAAATCGGGACCAATAATTCACAAAACAATTTATATGTCGGTCTCTGAGGACTCATATTTTGCTACCTCGTGTTTACCTCACAGTAAAACACAGTGGTTCTGTTTTCCTTTAGGAGCTGCAGCCACAGTTGCTGTGGGCCACATGTCCCTGGAGTGGTCTGTGTGGGGGGAACTGATCCTCGGGGGTTTCACGCTTCTGATTGCTGGCTCTGTATTCCTGATGGATCTGACTGACAACATCTGGATCAGCTACACATGCTACATCCTCTTCAAAACTGTTTACATGCAGCTCAGTACCATCTGCACGTAAGAATAGCTTATGGACACATGCAAGAATACGATGTGTATAATTTTAATATATGACGCCACCAATGCACCATCACAAGATATTTTGTGTTTTAAACAAAACATCCAGATGTGCTTTGTGAGCCATCAGTGGCTGTTAAGGTTCTGCAGTAAATGGAGACCTTAAACAGATTTTGACCATATTTAATGTTGCCGTAGCACACAGTTAATTGCTTTAAAAACCTTTTGAGCATGTTGGTCTGGCAATTTTATTTGGACTTTATTGGGTGATTTAGCCTCAAGCTGTGCTTATTAATAAGATCATGAAAAGATTACCCCCCCGAAGCAATACATAAATCAATTACATCCACCTCTAACACGAAAAGTTAAAGCAATCATTGTGGTTGTTTTCAACCTGGGTTATTTTCCCTTCTTTTTTATTATTGTGACACACACATCTGTCTTGTCCATGCTGTCTGTTCCTCTTGTACCACCAGAAGGTCAAAATTGTCACTAATCCAGTGAAATATCTCAGTGTGTGGCAGATGGATTGAAACCAAACTTTCTACAGGCATTTCTGGCTCCCAGACGACTTATCTTATTGACTTTGTCCACAAACTTTTTTGTGGTTTTTAGTGAAATGTAGTGAAATATGTGATAAAATCATCCGTGTCCTCAAAAATGTTACTCATGACATTCCCATCACCCTCAGGGGACCTTAAATGAATATAGTGACCATAGTTATCATTAACCATGTAACATCAGCATGTTACCAACATCAGGCTATGGCCTTGTTCATCTTGTTAAAGTTAGTTTAGGCATCTTCTTTCACCTAACCCTTGATATATGAATATGTGCTTCCACTACAAATTTCATCTCATGGATGCATTTGCCAGTTTTCAGATAGCCAAAGCACTGAACAGGAAGCGTTATGCATTGGTATTCGGCGTCAACTGTTTTGTGGGTACCGTCCTCCAGAGTGTCCTCACCGCCGTCGTCATCAACACTAAGTCTCTACAGCTCACCATCACCTCTCAGGTACACATTTTGAAACTGAGGTCTTAAACGTCTTCACAGTAAATTACAAGAAGAAAAGAAAATGAGCTTCATTTTAATAAATGAATGAAAGAAATTTGGCATATTCATCAAAATCATGTCGTTTGAATGGCATTAAATGAACATAGAGAGGGAGCCAGGGAACAAAAGGCAAAAGAAATTCAATGAATGAACTGATTAATTTAAAATGAGCCATTCCCTGTTTAAGCCACTCTAACTTTTCTTTTCAGTTTTTCATCTACGCCTCGTACTTTGCTGTTATTGCCGTGCTGTTTACAGTCAGAGGTGTGTATACAGCACTCCACATGAGGCGGCCTGCTGCCGGGAACCAGGCAGAGAGAGGCACCAACCTTCCAGAAGACTCCCAACTCTGAAGACTTTCTGAGAACATTCACATTTTTATTAACTCCCGCAATTCAAATAATCACTCACAACAGCAGCAGAATTCAGCAGCAGCAGAAAGAGTGGCTGGACCCACTGTACTTACATGTACATCAAGATATTCAATCCATAACAGAGTGACTCAGGTCAATTTATTTTTCAGTCGGTCATCATCAGCTAATCCATTCTGCAGACGTGCAGCGACTCAGATGGTGATACTGTGATTCCCATTTAGGGCCACTAGAGGACACTGACTGCACAATATAAAACATCAAGAACACTCCAGGGCAGCTTTGTCTTGGTTTAATCTCAACACACAAATGTCAAATCATTATTCCCCATGCATGGAATTTTTTCATAGTTTCAAGTTCTATGACAAAAGAAATGAGTATCAGCTGTTACAGCTGTTAAACACTGATACTGAGCTTGGGGGCTTTTCTCAAGCACTTCTAATTTAGCATCATGATTGCAAAATGTTTCTTCAGAAACATTTGGTAACAAAAGGCAGGTGAATCTAAATCCCTAGAAAAATTACACAGCAAATACAGCCGATAGATTACTTGTTAAACAGAAACCTCTGAGGATCTGAGGAAGACTGGTTGATTTAAGATACAATATTTATTGGCTTTCAATTGCTATTGAAATAATACATACTGAAATAACAAAACAAATATGCAGTTTTTCATTTTCATGAAATGGATTGTGCTCACACACACACACACACACACACACACACACACACACACACACACACACACATATATATACACAAAGAGAGAGAGAGAGATTTAATTAATGAAACATGTTAAAACAGAATCAATACAGCAGTATTGTATTTTTACATTGGTATTTATCAGGGTGGCATATGTCCTATTAGATGCCCCTGTGCACTATTAAGTGCAATAACTAAGTGAGGGACATATCTTCAAGCAACATGTTGTTGCCAGGTAACGAGATGCATTTGTTTTTGAGGCTTAGAGCCTTGTTGAAAAAGCCCTGATTATTTATGCCGAAGCTACTAATGTTTGTGTTTGCACGCATAACCACATTTATTAGATATGTGTGGGGGCATGCTTGCGCGAGTGTTTATTTCCAGGAAGCACAGCTAAAGAAGCAGGACTGAACACGTACCATAATCATCCTCCTCCTTAGAAAAGCGACCTCGTTAAAATCAGTTCAGTGCTGTGATTCTCAGCAGGTGGTGTGTAAACCTGATGCTCTGATTCTGCATGTTTATGATATTAGCCTATTAGCTATTTTTGCTCTCATTCATAAACGCCATAGAGCAGTCAGTCAGACAGGCAGAGAAAAAAAATGGAAATCACCCCCCCCCCCCCAACAGTGGTCAGATGATGCATGTGTAATCACGTCTGACCTATAATTTGTAATTATAACAGTAAACTAATCAAGGCTCCAAGATGGATAACAGGGGCAGTTATTAGCTGAAATGAGCTGGCATATTGTATGTGTCATGCATGCTAATTGATCTTATCGAGATGAGGACATGTCTCTTGGTTTTGTCTGGTGTTGTCATTAAGATTCTTATTAAATGTATAGTGAACAGGGTTTGTATTTGTTCATCAAAATTAGGGCTGAGCAATTAAAACATATCCAATTCCAATTTTCCCAACATTATCAGTGTTAAATAAGAAATTTCAGCCTAATGTTTTTTACGTAGTCAGCAAACGTGTCAGTCAGCTTTAACAGATACACAGTTTTTCCCTGATTGTCTGCTAATGGAATGAAAGTGAAAACAGGTGTGGCCTCTAGCTGGGCCTGTGAAGTGTGAATGAAATTTCTGTTTGTTCTGAAGCAGATGGCATTCATGTAAAGTCAATGCATCTGTGTGTGTTTGTGTCTGTGTCTGGATAAGCATCAATATTAAGCATCAAAATCTGTTAATGTGTATTCCCTTCTTTCTAATGACATCACCTGTTTAACTCACCCCCGTGCTTACCTGGGCAGATGGTACGTGCCATGAGCAGGCGAGACTGAGTGGCAAAGAGATTTGTCTCTGGCCTGTAGTAGCAGAGCTGGTGGTGTCTTGCTGTTACGTTGGTTTGTGTTTTTCAACCTCTGTGTTTCTTGAGAAATTTGGTAGACATTGGAAAACATTCTTTTACTCCAAGAGGAGGAGTCTTACCAACTTTGGCAACCACAGACTTTTCATCTAGGGACGCCATGACGTTGGCATTTGTGGGTTTCAGTCAGATTTATTAACTCTCAGGATGAATCATCAAACTGCCTATAGCCCTAATGTTTCCATCCTCTACCAAAATTCCTGCATCAAAAATTTAGTGGCATTTGGCAAATGTTTGTATGCTAAGATGTTAATCTAAAAAGGTGAACATTATGCCTGCTTGTCAGCATGTTAACACTGTTAACACTGAAAGGTTTGACTTTTCCTTTTCTTTCACCCACCGCATTTATTTTTTATTTTTTTTATTAAAACTGATATTATTTTTCCTCGACACTGTAGTTGTGACATTGCTCATCCTCCCTTTAAATGTTTGTCTGTGCCAAACAATGTCTGCCCATTGTGGGGTCTTGGCAAGACAGCACAGGCTTTGAATACATAGAGTCACACATCCAACTGAAATCAAGACGTGTAAAATCTGTTACGACACATAATAAGCCTCTAGAAAACAAAGGATGGAGTCCAGAATGATTTGGATGCACGTGATTTTAAATCAACATATGAGCGATATGAATCACCCAAGTTAGTTGGGTGTTGGTTGCAGCCAGTGTTTTATTTTATTTATCTATTATTTTAAAGCATTTTATAAACAATGCAAATCAAAATGAAATAAATAGAATTCAATTCACCTCCTTCATAAACGCTTTAAATCTCAAAAGAAGAGCATGTGAAACAAACTGTCTATGAGGGCAAATGCCATTAGTTACGAGGTTTAAAGGTGGTCAAACTGACATTTTATGGGAAAAGAGACTGCCTTGGTTACTAGAAACAGATGAGCTGTTTTTACCAGGAGTCAGATGGGGACTGAGAGGCAGCATACGCAACACTGGGACCCGTTAGCAGCTCAATGAAATCCAGCCATTATTAACTGTGTTATTCACACTTGTGCTTTTTCTACTGTGACAAAATGTCTTCTGTGAAAAAGTCAATTGGAACAATGCATCTCCCCTTGAGGGTCGATACCTGGTATTGATTTTGAACTAGAGTTTACTGAAATTGGCAAAAAAAAATGGCCCACCAGTGCTGTCAGAGAGAAGGCTGGGATAAAGGTCAAGAGGTCTTGAAGTCAAGGCGGTGTAATAGTCATCCACTCGAGGAAATGCTTAATGGTTCCTTGAAATGCATTACAAGTGCATTTCAAGTGCATTTCAAATGCATTTCAAGTGCATTTCAAGTGCATGAAATGCATTTCAAGGAACTGATGCTTATTCATGTGAAATTCAAACCAACACTCCTGTGATTCAGGGTGTGTATAGTTTATTCAGTTATGGTCATCAGTCCCTCTGTTAGACGAGCATGAGGATTTTATTGTTGTCAGATTAAACAAGGAAACTGGTTCATACCATCACACTATCAGCTCTTGAGTAAGTAAACAGCTGGAACACACTTTATTGCACTTTGCTTAGGTCATAATTTCCTTGTCCTTTGAGACAAGCAAAACCACCTACACTACATCTGGGATGGATTTATTGATGTAGAAGTACTACCGACAATTCATCAATTAATGATCTTTATATCGTTATCTGAAGATGGGTCTCCACACCCCTGTACATATTAAAATCCTCGCAGACTGGCGATATGCAGCGCTCACAAATCTGGCTTTATTGCATCGCTGTTATTACTGAAAACATCAACTATTTGTTTTTTTTCATCAGACTATATAGGCCAATGACGGTAGAAGTTCCGGATCAAAAGTTCAGATCTTCTAATCAGAATGAGTCATTAGTAATTTACAGCAGGTCAGCTGGTAAAAGGATCACATTTCGCAACAATGGCTGAAGCTCCCGTCAAGCGACAGTCACCACCCACTTCCAGCAAGAGGACACGTTTGACAGAGAAATCTCAAGTAGCCTCTTGAGTGTTTGCACACGAGAAATGGTTTGGTGCTTCATAATAGTAGCAACAGTGTAGTACTTCAGATTAGTTAAAATATAGAATTTTTTGGTATTAAATCTTATTTTCACTCCATTTTTTAATAAAATTCTTGACTCTTGAAAAATCAAAAGTGATAGCCGTACATATGAAAGTAAGCTCTTAGTAACTTGATGTCATTAGATTTAAATATCAAATGTTTTATGTTTGGGAAGATCTGTTTCAGAGGAGCGCCAGTGTCATCAGTGGTTTTCAGATGAAGTCCTGTTGTCTCTGATTTCTCCTTTTGGAAAAATCAGTTTGTAGAGTTTTCTCTTGCACCTCCCACACATGAGTTGCACAGCCAACTTCTTTTGCTTTGTAGCTGTTGAGCTACCACAGTGTTTCTTTACACATTTGAAATGCTACTGATTTAACTGTTTAACATTTTGAAACACGGGACTACAACAATGATTTTGTTCATTTTCCAATTGAAACAACACACACACACACAGACCACTTCCTTTTATTTCTATTTACTATTTATATATGGTCAGAAACTATAGCCATTCCCTATTCCCTTAATAGAGCATTTGGTCTGCACTGACAGGTTCAGTCCCTGTTATTATTTATGATTTTATTGTTGAAGCTTCCTGTGTCTCTGGACACTGCAGCAAGAGAACATTGCATTATCATTATCAACCACTCAAATGGCTTTCTGTTTTTTTCCCCTAACATTTCTCTCTTTGATGGATCAGTTCTTTTTTTTTTCTTGTCTTTCAAAGACACATAATGGCTGGCTGCAGTTAAGAGGGCTGTCTTAAATGGACTGCATTTATTTAGTGCTTTACAATCTTTCTTCACCCATCTCCACTCATACTCAAACACTAATGGCAGCAAGCTATCAGCTATCTATAATTCAGTGTCTTGTTCAGAAACTCATTAGTATTTTTTCCCTGAAAGAAAGTGAGTTAAGCTGTGCCAGAAATCTTCACTTTGCTGCTCATATTTTCATCACTACCCAGTTTCTGCTGTGCTGTGCTGGTGTATATTTGAGGGGAGTGGCAGGGTCACCTGTGCACATATTCAGTAGACATTATTTTCCAGTGAAATGAGTCTGTAAGTCTGCAAAACTACCCAAATGTACTGCGACTCATTCTCCACCTGCTGTATCATGGCACTGGAGCATCCAGTGACAGCGCTCACTAAACTTATAATTCTTCTGCCTTCTATGGGTTCAGATTCCACTTCCTTGCTGCTACAGAACTCAATGTGTCTCCTATAATAACAAAATACCAATATACTCTGCTGTGAAATACAGAATACCCCAGGGCTTCATTTGTGGACATCTGCTTTTCTCTCTATATATTTCACCTGCAAATCTTTTGCGGTCATGGGATTCATTTCCACTGTGATGATGATCATTGGCCTGACCAAAAAGAGACACCCTTTTGATCGTGTAACAATAACTCCAGACAACTACATGACTTCTTATAGGCTGACAGTCAAAAATCTGGGTGTCATTTTGGTCTTTTCTGTGCAGGACTGACACTGAAATCTTAATCCATGCCATTGTTTCAGACTATTGTAAAGCCCTTTTTTCGTTCCTGCCACTTTCCTGCTTGGAAGTCTTCAAATATTAGCATAGACTCTCCCTGTCCATATCAGGCTAGACTTAAAGGTGCTTTTGATGGCATTAACCTTTTAAATGGATTTGCTCCCTCCTGATCTCATTTAAACTTACACTCCAGCTCATGCTCTCTTTTCCCAGAATTTAGGGTTCTGTTTGTCCCCAGAGTTAAAAAGTCATCCACTGACTGCAGAGCCCTGCTTTGGAGCAGCCTCCCCACCGTCATTAGATTATCTGACTCTATTCAGATAATCTACAATGAAATTCAAACCTAAAAGATATTTTTATAGCTTAACTTTCAGTTAGCATAATATCCTTGTTAACATCCTACCACTGGTAGGTGGGCCTCAGTCTCAATATATCTGTCAAATCCAGTATATGCAGTATAGTCCAGGTTGTCCTGGTTATTACTGTAAACTTTCTGAAACCACTGCATCTTTATGTTTGTTATTTTCCCTCAAGCACATGAGCACTTAGGTTATGTGCAGCTCTCTTTCCCCCCAACCCCTCTTTCTTTCTCTCCTCCTGTTATCCTCTGCAGAGCGGAGGCTGGGTCTGCAAACCACTGACAACCCCCACGATCCTGCTCTGCACCTGCTGATAAATGTATTATAATTATTAACAACTATTTTCACAATACATACTTAGCAGTTTTAGCATCACAGTTATCATTAGCACTGTTATTGCTGATGTTACTCTCTCTCTCTCTCTCTCTCTGTATCTCTCTCTCTGTCTCTCTCTCTCTATCCCTCAACCCACCTGGTCGAGGCAGATGGCTGCCCACACAGGTTTCTGCCTCTTAAAAGGAAGTTTTTTCCTTCCCACTGTTGGTTGGTCTTGGTGAGAATTGTTGAGTCTCTGTAAATAATATTTTAAAGGGAAGGTCCGAAGCTGCTCTATTTGGAAAGTACCACAAGCTATCTTGTGTCACTATACAAATAAATACAGACTTGCTGCAGAATAGTCCTCTGAAATGTGCATGCAGGTCTATGAGTTTGGCCTGTCAAGTTCCAACAAGGAGGTCATGGATAGAGCTCAGGTGATTTGATCTTTATTGACTTAAGAATCCTTGTCAATACAAACACCTGGTGCCACATGATTAACATCCTGACGGCCTTCTGGCGTAGCAGAGGGGGAGCCCTCCAGTCTTCACACCCCTCGTGATCAAACACCGTGTGGGCACATTCAACTGGTGCGTGCATCACTCTGACACGTAGGTCTTTTCTCCTCTGACTATATAATGTCACAACATGACATTGTGCCCATACTGACACAGAATGCCCTCGATCCATTTTTTGTAATTGTTTACAGCCTTCCACAATTGGCCAGAACGATCAGGGATGTTATTTATCAATATTACATGGCAGGCACGTGGGTTAATACCAGTGATTCACTGGTACTTGAGAACAGCAGGACGAAAGGGAGCTGTGACACTGGCGTTTCTGCGAAACATATGATCCATCTGGATCAATCCTCCATCCAAACTGCAAATATAGCAGAATATTCGACACTTAGCTGCTAGTGTCTCTCTCTCACTATATATCACCCTCTGCCCTCTAAAGTAATCTCCGCCTATACACTGAGGAGGAGGTTGTGGATGGTGTTTGTCCCATCTGTCTGATTATGCACTGTGTGTAGCCTACATATCAGTCATATATCAGTCTCTCTGTGCGTGTCACCTTCATCTTTGAATTTTCTAGTTGCACAAATCATCTCTGCTTTTCACAGATGATGTGTTTTTTGGTGGCTTCATCGGAGCCTGACCTCCAGCGCACACTGGGATGGTTAGCAGCTGAGTGTGAAGCAGCTGGGATGAGAGTCAGCACCTACAAGTATGGGGCCATGGTTGTCAGCCGGGTCAGGGGTGAGTTGTTCTCAGGGGTCTTGTTCACGGTGAGAATAGGATGGAGCGGGTAATTGACAGACAGATCTATGCAGCATCAGCAGTAATGTGGATGCTGTATACATCAATCCTTGCTTGTTATCATGGAGGATCGCCATATCAAATGCAATCATCCTAGCAGGAAGTGCAGAAGCCACGGGAAAATGGAGGAAACGACATACAAATATAAAAGTCACAGATGAAAGAAAAACACGTAGAACAGTCTCTGCAAAAATTTCAATCAGAGACTGTTCTTCTTGAGAAAGCTGAATGGTTTTAAAAATTGTCAGTTGTAACTTTTGCAATTATCTGTTGGTTGGCAAACCTCAGCAATCTCGTCATTAATATTGAAATATCGTCACACGTGATCTTTGGCACAAACTTGTGTGACCGCAGCCAAGAGAGCTCATCCCCATGCAGCGATAAGTTTTCCCCAGAGGGTCTTCTGTCTCTGTGTTTCATATCTTATTAAAACATATTATGATGAAATCTACTGTATGTTAGATAGTTTTATGCATCTATTTATATAATTATGTTAATAATGATGACCCCTATCTTTTCTCGTGTTTTTGAGATATGATGTCGTATCCTTGCCACTTGTAGACTGTGCATTACTGCAAGCAGGGCTTCTTTACATTGCCACAGTGAAAGCTGCTTCCTTGTTCCTGGCAAGGGCATCACATAATTTGGCCATTCATTTATACCCTCCCCCTCTATTAAAGTGCCCTCCACAGCTTTGAGTGTGACTTGATTTGGAGTGACACTTGATGGTGAAGTGGTGGTGGGTCAGGGCTAGTTGGGAACAGCAGCAGGGCTGTTTGATGTAATACATGACATCAACATGCTCGTGGACTGCAGATAAAAATGTGGCACAGTTTCATCAAATGGATGATTTTTTTATAGAGAAATTTCATTCCCATTAATTTCATTCCCCAGTGAAATTATAATATTTTTGCATTTTCAAAAAAGTGAGTAATTTATTGTTTGTTTGTGTCATTTTGTCAGATTTACTTCCAAATTCCGGACAATAGGCACAAAGTCAATTTAGCAAAACATGTACTCAATCATACCTTCATTTGATTTAAGAAATTGGGAAAAATGGGAAAAATAGTAATGAGTTCCCTGGATATTTGTACCAAATTCTAAAACAGTCCATTCACCTCAAGCCCCAAATGTTGTCCTCATGTCGGCAATACAGGAAAAGTCTGGGGATCTTCACAGTCATGACATCGTTGATCTTCCGGGGATCCATGAAGGTCTGTACAAACTCTTATGTCAAAGCACCTTGTGGTGGGGAGGATGAATCTAATGTCCTCATGAGTTTGGTCATGTATCAAAACAAGTATCCTGCAAAATATCTGGACACCACCATGGACCAACAGGTTGGACAGACATACTGTTAGACACCCACACAAAAAGAAGTAATCTAACATATTGCAATGAAACAATGAAACAGTACCCTACTGCATGAAACACAACTCATTCATCAAATCATTGTGAATAGTTCTAAATTCTGACATTGATATTGATAACACTGTGGAGAAAATTCTGATGGAGGGGAGTGTTAGACGGAAAGCAGTAAGTCATTTTAGGATGTGAAAGATTAATTACTCGTTGAAGTGAGGACATGTAAAATATCTCATTCTGAGGGAGGATTTCCGATTAGTCATCGAGAGAGACGCAGAGATACAGCAACTGGCTGGGGGAACCTACAATAAAAGCAGCTGTCAAGTTGCCGCGTCACGAAGGTCACACATCCCTGGTCATCCGTGTGGGCGAACATTTTTCATTACTCTCTCTTTATGGCCGGCTTCCTCGCGTTTGAAAAGGCGCTTTGAATCACGCATTGTTAGAGTTTGTGCTCAGTGTAATATTGTTTGCTACTTCTCAATGACATTAGCAGGCAGAGAAAAGGGTCGTACAAAGTGTAATTTCAAGAGCTTGTGTGAGCACAATTTCCGTTTTCATCTGTGAAGGTTCATGATCATAGACGTTTGCTTTTTGTACATGTAATAGGTGCTTTAGGAATTAACTGGCAGGTGCAAATGGAAAAGGATATTTAATTAAGAACCTGTGCTTTCCCACAGCTGTGTTACACGTGACCAGAAGTGCTTCAAGAACCCAGGCTGTACAAGACTTGTGAAGTCCTTTTTTTCTATTTGAATTTGCAATATGTTTTGTACTCCAGTCTGCACTGCTAGTAATAAATAATAAATAAGTAAATAAAGCCTACAGGACTTATTGGAATAATCTTTAATCAATGCCAACAAAAGAAGAAAGTAAGCACACTAACTCAATTCTCTCTGGGTTCACACCAGACACCAGTGGCTTCTGAAATGATCCTTTCCCAAACATATAATCATGCGCTGGACAGCAGCAACTGGTCAGGAGTGCAGGGGACAGAAGGTAAGCCAGGGTTTTAACGAAGGCTTTCTCTTTGTTCATTCTACATACGGGTCCCATATCATTTTTCATGCACACAAATGAAGTACACCATGAGAAGCACAACTCTAAACAATTTTAAGTAACTTCTCAAATATTACAATAACAACTCTACCTCAGAACAATGGCTACCTCCACACTAGTACATTTTAGTTTTGTTATGTTTAGGCCTGGCCACTCCAGAGTTTTTCAGCCCCTGGAAAAGACTTTTGAAATCGCTGATAGCCTCATTTTAGTTTGAAACCTCTGGGGTTGCGTCGTAGCCTTCCGATTGGGTCTTATCAGTCACGACTACCAGCGGCGAACACAACATGGATAACGAATTACAAGCGCTGCTGACCTTGTTGTCTTTGCTAGCAGCTGTTGTGCTGTTAAATTCTGCGGCTAACCGACTGCAGAGAGGAATCTGCCTCGTGTTTACACTGGCACATGATGCCCAGTGCACATTAATGGTCATTTAATATGCATTTTCAAGTGTATTAGTATGGACAGAGATTTTTTCTCATCCAGAGCTAAAACCATCATCACGAATGAACAAAGCTTGTGGGAAAGACGATGTACCACAGTTTCTAATACAACTTGAGTCAAAACCATATTAAGATAAACCAAGTAATTTGTGTAGGAACCAGTAATGTTATGTATTTGGTTGTGTTTTGTATGTTTTATTGTTGCACACTTACATACATTTCATTACTGAGGATATGTGTATGAGTGTAAGAAGTAGTTGTGCCAGCATGTGCACACATGTGCAATGGATAACCAGTATTGGAGCACTGGGTGCAAGTAGGCTACATAAACAGTGTAACGGTAGTGATTAATAGGCTTTCTATAAAAGCAAATTTTAATTTTCTTCTTTAATCTTTAATTTTTTTTTTTTTTTTTAGCTTGGCCTCAGATTAACTTTCCACATATAAAATGGTGTAAATTGTTCAAGCTGTTAAATCATTTTACACCTACCTGAACCTCAGCTGAGTGAATGTGTGTGTCTGAAACTGAGGAGGAGAGAGAGACAGAAGGACAGAGACTTAGAACATGTGTGTGTAGGCAGTGCTTTTGCTTGATTTCCGTGTGTGTGTGTGTGTGTGTGTGTGTGTGTTTGCCATTTTTATGTAACACTTGGTTGTCTATTCAGTGGCAAGAATTATCTGTCCTCTGCCAGGCTGCCTCCTCCACACTCCCAGCTCCTTGCAGATCATATCTCCCTCTTCAGATTACAATAAGATAAATGTTCTTCACTCTCTTCCTTCTATATGTTTTAAAGGTGGTCATACGCCGTCTTCCATATGCTTAAATAAATGTGCAATTGCACTTCATATGTGCTTTTGTGTGTATGCAACATGAACTAAATGTAACTGAATTTAGGACAAATAAAAATATGGTCGTGCTGTTGACTACCAAATAGGATGTAAATGTCATTATTGTCATGCTAACCTTATGAGCGGCAATTTGCATGTGCACACTGTGGCTTCTGTGTTGCATAACATTTTCCGTGCACAGATTGATTAAAGTAGTGACCCAGAGGATAATAAGAGTGAGCATCTTTAACTTTACATACATTTTTACGTTGCTTGTTCTTCACAGAAAAATGCAATTTAATCTCTATGTGCACTTTTAATGTGTAACCCACCGTTTATACTGTGCAATAGCTTATTAGTGTATGTTTACAATGGGGCATGCAGATTTGTCTGTAATCTGTTAAACATATTTTTAATAAATGACTGGTTGTCATCATTCTTTCCTCTGTTTTTTTCCTGTTACATAGATCTGAATGTATTATTTTTGAATAATCTGTAATTTTTTTAACTTAAAAAACTGAAGCCAAAAAACAGAGAAAAAAAAAATCACATCATAGGTTCTGTGAGCAAAATAAATACAAGGTAAAGGTAGCAAATCCAAATATATTTAATTTGCAATGACATTTTTTAAAAGTCAAAAGCAGAAAATCATTTGATTGTTTGTACAATCAACTGTAACCAGCAATTGTACCACCACCAATACCAATACTCTTTTTTTTCTTGATATGACCGACTCTTGTCATTTTCAAAAAAATCAAAAAGTACCAAAAAGCACACTAACCCCCCCACCCCCTCTCCAAGCTTTCTACATTTCCACGTTTTCCATCTCTTCAACCACAGTATCGCTGAACAGCACCTCTCCACTTCACAGATGTGCTCGGGTTGTCCTTGGAGATTTCCCTGTGCAAACAAAGCTCCCCCCACCTCCTCCGTGTCTCTCCGATTCCACCCCTCTGCCTCTCCCTCCATCCATCTCAGCTGCTCTCTCCCCCCACGATTTCACACCAATGAGCATGCCGCGTGTAGCTCCCACTCGCTGGCATCAGAAACACTAGATATCTTCGGTCCCGAGCTGTATAGATTCATACAAATACACACCAGCATTGGCTAGACAGGGGCTGCATTCTGCCAAATACACGCTGGGGATAGGCAGTCATAAAAAAGAAGGGGACAAAGAGTCCAGCAGCTCTCGCACACACCGGACTCAAGGTAAAGGATCCATATTCATTTATTGGATGACCGAGTATTATGTCATTGGACTGTGGACACAGAGCTTCAGGCATTATG
Organism: Rachycentron canadum; assembly: GCA_038496675.1. NCBI lineage: Eukaryota > Metazoa > Chordata > Actinopteri > Carangiformes > Rachycentridae > Rachycentron > Rachycentron canadum. The sequence continues at coordinate 2,402,592 of CM076656.1, read as the reverse complement.
TGTGTCTTTGTCATTCTTTATTGCTGATGGGGCTGATAATTATCTGCAGCTTTGAAAGGTGGATGACTGTTAAATTACGGAACGTATTGTTGATGAAGTGATTTAACGCCTGTGAGCCTGATACTGAAAATAGTAATGAAAGTATTGCAGGAGAGAAATACAAGAGTGTTCTCCTGCTACCATTAGCCCGCTAATTTCATGGGTGCTTTTCACGTCTGTTTGTGTACACTTTGTGTGGCTGCATGTTGAAAGTGATTGCTTATTCATGCATGCTCTCAGTGCCATTTCCTGTGAGCACTACTGAAAATCAGTTCACACCCTCCCACCTTCCCTTCCTTGATGCTGATGGCTCTCGGTGTGTACAGTCCAGTAAATGTCACTCAGAGCTATCAAAGATGGAGTAGGGCTTTGAAGCCCACACAAGTGTCACCTAAGGGTGAGGTGTATCTAAAACCTTCCATAACACTCAGATGTTCCACTTTTGACCCCTCCTACACCCACTTACCCTATCCTTGTCTTTCACTGACTGGCATTTAAAGGGTCAGTTCTCACTTACCTTTGGCAGTGTTTAGCCAACTTTATTTCTTTCAATTATGTTTGCTGATACAGGACTTGGACAACAGAGAGCAGGGTCCTCATCCTGAAAAGGTTTGAAAAACATTGCAGTTTTGACTAAATATTGATTACCTAGTGTTTACTTTCAAGACATGTAATGGCTGTAGTAATACAGACAGGAACCGAGGAAGAAGTTAGGTAACGTGGTATATAGAGTGACCAAGGGGATCTTGGGGTGCATGTCTCGACAGAACAGTGACTGTTGAATTAAAACCAGTGTTTTTTTCTTTTAACCAAGAGCTTTCCATAACTTTGACCATAGCTCTTAATATTGTGACAATAAAGGCCTTACAACTTTAAAGAAGTAACGCCCCATGACTTGTCTTAAAGCTCATCCCCATTGTTTTTGTGCCTCAGTCTAACCCAATCTAAAGCATATTTATTTTCCAATTAACATGTTGTTGATAACAGCAGTTTATATAAGCTCCTGCCACTATAGGGAACGCTAATTCAGGAAGCCCTCCTGTGGGTTGTATCAGAGGGCCCAACAAACTGTGTTCGATTAGTTTGGTGGACAGGAGCAGGAGCAGGTGTAACTAGGTGTAAACAAATGAAATATGCTGACAGTGAATGTTTTTCAGTCATGTTCAAATCGCGTAGGCAGTACGCAGTTTATTAAATGCATATCCTGGGGTGTCCGACACCCAGTGGTCTAAGGTGAATACCATGTAATCACAATGTCTGTCTTCACAATGTTCAGTCGCTTGTTGCATGTTATCCTATATACGTGCTCATGTTTCCATGTTTTCATGCCTGTTAAATGCAAAGGCAAAATACCAGAGGGAGTAACTGAAAATATTCCAGACAGCATTACGTTTCCACAAATGTATTTGCTAATGCATAGTAGCTATGGATATAATTCTTATCGCCTACACGCAAATGCATTTTAAGCAACGGAATTTTCTTAATCCACAGAACGTACTATCAGTTCTGTTCATTCATTTATTTGGTTTATTTTGGATAATCCACAGACCAGGCTGTCACCGGTTTTCATTGGGAAGAAAGAAGATTGCATTTGCTGTCATTGTAGGCATCAGAAATCTCAGGTGTGGATATTTAAATATGTATTTTAGACATTGACTAACAATATATGTGTCCAGTGCCAGAGCATACTAATTATGTTGTAAACCATTTAAGAGATAATCCATTCTAGGTCAGCTGTCACAGTGTGCAGCAGTGTCACCACATGTGGTGATCGAAGCAAATGCACCAGTGTAGCTCAACAGTACAAGTTATTGTGTGCTTGCCACATGCATATGACAACACACTTGTGAATCCCACTCAAGAGAACTGCTTTTAGTAGACACAGCGACAGGCCCAAGAGCGGAGCTGCTTTCTGCCATGCAAAATAAATCCCTGGAACAAACTGATTACATAAATGGCTAAAGGCGGGATGAGCGATAAGAGACATGCGCTCAGTGTGTAGCACCAAGCGGTTAAAGCTGAAATGAACACAGAGCTTTGGCATCCTGGCCAACAGGCCCAGATTACAGAAAAAGCCTCACTGGAGTACTGTACACCTGCATCACAGGGTTTGTTGCACAAGGTCAAATGTGACTTCATAGCAAAGAGTCAGAGAAAAGAGAGATCAGGTTCAGGCTGTCTACGCCTGAACATAACTCCATCACTGTTGCTGTAAAATCTGCCTCATTTGCATGAACTGCAAATGTTTCTCTTCCAGACTTGACTGGACTGATCATCCAAACCCAACTAAAGCATGAAATCATAACTAATTGGCATTGAAATTCTGACTGTCCTTAGCCTGGCACCGCCCCAAACAAGAAGTTCAGTAGGACCATGCAAAACGCCCATTCAGTCCAGTCATATCTCATCAAGTTTGTATATAGCCCAGAGTGGGTGACAGGCTCTAATTTTACCGCCAAGCAAAATGTTCTCCAGAAGCTAATGCGAGTCAGTGGCGTGCCCTTATCATCCTGAACACCCCTGGCACGCTTGTGCTTTTAATAGTCCAGTCAGGCCAGTGACAGGCAGATTTACTTGAGTGTAATCTGAAATAGCTGTGAGTCAAATACTTGGGCAAAGATTGGGAAGCCTGGCTTGCCCTCCCTTCAGGCCTCAGCTGAGTGAGAATGATTCAAGTACACTAAGTTTTGAGATTTGTTTAAGGTGAAAGTGAAGATGCATTACAGGGTTTTCATACAAAATAGAAGTAAGAGACGAAATAGAAGATTTCACCATGCTTCACCAACTAATGTGTCAATCAATGTGTTTAATGTGAAAGATGTTGTTTATAGTGACACATCCTCAGAGAGTTATCACCTGTACCGACTCTGTACTTGTCTCTTGTTTTTCAGATCATTGTTTGGTTGTTAAAAAAAACTGAGGGGAAGTGCAAAATTTCTGACTGTAATTCCCTCCCAATAATTATCATCTATTCTTCGTTAGCAAAAACAAGCCATTTGTTGATCAACAATCATTAATTAATATCTCACAAGATGTACAACTGCTTCTCCCCACAGTCACTGTACCATATGCACCTACAGAATAGTCTCACATGCTTTTCCCAAACCATCTGTGTACAGAAAAGAGTTTTCTCACATTTGAAGCAGAGCCCAGAGAACTACATTTCTCGATTTTACACGTGGTTTCTCTTGTATATGATAAAACAATCATGCAGCCTAAAGATCAGTTTTCAGCTTTTATGCAAATTCAGGTATCGATTGCATTCTTTCTTTTCGTTAATATCAGTATTACTATAAAATACAACATTATATATTTTCAGGTGGGTTCATTCCATCTGTGTCAAAATATAATCATGATAAGAACAATGATGTAATATAGCAGACCTTGGCTTTCACCTGATGAATGTTATGACATGATGTAACGCCTACTGAGTGTAAATAAATGAAAGTAAAGGGAAGATGGATAACAAAAAAAGCTGTGTATAAAAAATAGCATTTGTCATATGGTTTTAAAGACGCGCTCCTTTTTTTAATTTTTGCCTGTTAGTACAGGTTTAATCATTTCATGCAGTTTTTTGTAAAACAGACAACTTTAGTGTTACCTAAATCTGAGTTAGTTACCTCTTATTACCCATATAAAATATCAGTATATTACAGTTTATTGTCTGTAACAAAAAAGTAGCAACAGCTGAGCACCTGTTGGCTGGAGAGGAACATAAATCCAAATCAACACAAGCATGCTTCAGTGAAAAGAGGATGAAAATGTCAACATTCTGGCTGCCCAACAAGCTATAATGACGAATAATATATTATGTCCCTGTGAACCCTGCACAATGCATCTCTATTCTTTTGGAGATTAAATGTTAAGATGCTGGAGCTTGTAAACTGGACACAGATTAAGTTAATACAAAATGAATTGATAGATGGCCTGTGTGGTCGGGGAGTGGCATTAATCCAACCAACATGAGTGTACCTTTTCTGAGTAGAAAGTGGATGAAAATAGTATCCAGGGCGTTATGTGCTGAAAAGCCCATGGGAGGCTTTATCCCTAGCTGACCTATCAGACTGTTGAAGTGAGCGCTGAGCTCAGGTGTCATCACAGGAGGCCTCAGAGGAGTGAGGAACAGTGGAGCGGAACATGATTCATAGTAAAGAACATGATTCACAAGACAGAAGTTTTATGTGTCTGCCGTCTGAGTTGTTTTCTAATGCTCTGTCCCCACGGCGGACACTGTGGGAGTGGAGGTGAACACAACAACCTCCTGCATGGCAAGAGATTAATGATGGTTTATATTTGTAAAGCTATTTTTTTAGTGAAACAAAATTACTTTTGAATATCACAAAACCAGAAAATACAAAGTGGAACAAGAAGATCTGTTTGAAAAACATCACTATGACACAAATATTTCGAACTGTGCCAGATGTACTGTGAAAAAAAAAACAAAAAAAAACTTTGGGGACAGAATCAGGATTAAAGAAGGACAAGGGCAGAGAGGATCCCACAAATATATGACATATACATCATTATTATGACAGACATAAACATACAGAAAGGCACATATAGATATATGGTATAACATGCTGTACTATATATTCTAATGTATATGTTAGATATACATTTAATTCATATATACAAGTTAATTAAAACAATTTCCAATGGCATATATATATATATATATATATATATATATATATATATATAGGTTATAATTTATATGTACATAAATCATAAATGGGAATTCAGTATATGTAGATACATTTGCATATAGGAAGCATGTTCATTCTTTCTATTAATATTATGTATTGCTTCAATCTCAATTATTGTAGAAGTGGGTGCACAAGAAAGTTTTACCTGTCAATGAAAAGAACAGCAGAGAAGTGCAATTTCACTTCATGTGCCACATCAGCAATGTTCTCCCACAACATCAGAGCTGTACATGTGACTGTTACTCACAGCTGTTCCTATATATAGCGCCTGTATTATTTATGAATCCATCACACGTACCTGTAATCCATGCCATTATCGGCGTTCATATCGCAATCAATTATCAAACAGATGTTGCAAACACGCTTCACAACAGATGACACAATGAAAAGAACAATCAGTGAAATAAAATAATGCTTCTAATGTAACAAAATGAATCAAAATCAAGTTAATAAGCGTATGGATGATGTTTTAGCCATGTAGACGTAAAAAACATGTATACACATAGTTTCCACATCTGTCCCCAGGTCTTTTTCTCATGAGCATTGTCTCATTTTTCCCTGCGTTGTGTTGCCTGAACCCTTTCCTGAGCTGCCCTTGACACAACAGGACTCTGTTTACTGTAAACAGCAATAAGCAGTGACCTCTGGCAGCAGGAAAATACACAAGTGAACATTAACTCCCTTTAAACCAATTCACTCCATTTTAAAAGATCTAAAAAAAAAAAAAAAAAAAAAAAAAAGGGTATTATTTTTATAGCAGGGCAGCAATAATGTTTGTAGCTGCAGGCTGTTTCTGGATCAGAGTAGCAGCTGCTCCTCAGGGCAGTGTGCTGTGGACAGTCCTGTCCTGAAACCTACCTGAGCCAGGACAGAAATAAAACCCCCAAATCAGTCATGACTCCTCCATCTGTTGTTGCTTTTGGTGGCAACAATTCAGATGGTCTGACACATTCTTCTGTGGGCAGTCGGGCTTCCGCCTCTCGGGGCAGGCAGCACACGCAAACACACAAGTTTAAGACCACAGTTGTGCTCTTGTGACTCAAGTCCCAAATCTGACAAACTGGCTGGAGAAAGGCAAGAAACATGCTTGGGCTTGCCAAAACAGAATTGTCATCTGAGTCACAGTGCATCTTAATTAGCCTGAAAACAGCTAAAACTGTCTCTCTGTGAATGAGTGAATAAACAGTGACAGCAAGACAATGAATTTAATTAGTTTTTGAAACATTTGGCACGGATCACACCAAATTCTGAGATACTGCCAGTCCTTTGGGATTTAAGCATCCTTGTCTGTCACTTTACAGTCAGTGTTTACCTCAGTTGTAATAATCAGTGACATTTTGTGAGCCAGTGCTTTGTTTCTTTCTCTACTTCTTACTCTACTTCTGCTGCGCATGTTTCTCTAGTGGGTGCAACGTAATTCACAAACGCCTACGACTTGCAACCTTTCCTTGTATTTAGTGAAGCACTGATCTGGTCAAAGATACCAGTAGAAACATAATGTATATCCATTTCCCCCTGCCATGTAACTACTTCCAGAGGAACTTGGTGAGCAACTGTTGGATAAGTACCTTTAACCCTGTGTCCTCTTACAAAAAAGTAAGTCAGCTCAACAGGCAACGAAGACAAACAAACAAAGCTCAGTTGTTCTGCAGGGATAAGATGATCAAATAACCCTCTTTTAGTCACAGTGTCTGTCTGTGTGACAGAGTGGAGGCCACAGAAAGACTGTGACAGTGAACGAGTGAATTAATTAACATGTTCATGAATTAAAATGAATGAATGGTTATGCGCGGCATGGCCTCTCTGTGGATATGAGGCTGGAGGATAGCAGGGCAGGTCCAGAGATACTGAAAAGGACTGGATTGAACATATTTGAACATTCGGGAACATTTCTAAAATGTTTTTCAATTGCACTTAAAAGAATAGTTGAATGAGGATGAGTGGATTAATACCACTTTAATGGCTGCACAGTAAACATGAAGCTAGGAGACAGCTATCTTAGTGTAGGGCGAGCTAATGAAGCATGATGATTGGAAATAAGGGGAAACAGCTAACGTGTCGACTTGTCTTGTCTGGCAAAGGAATCATTTTTAGTGTTAGTTGTAGCAGAAATTTGTTGTAGTAATTTATCCGTGTACTGCATTAAAATATATTAAAGTAATAATTTGTTACCAATTTAGCCTGGAATACAAGTTTGTATATAACATTAGCGACGCTCTATTAACACAATGCAGTGCTATATAAAAACAGTGTGATGTATGTTGGGGGACTGTCCCAGATTTAGGACATGAACATGATCTGCTATACTTAGGCACAACTCAAAATGCCCTGAAATTTGCCTTGAGAAGTTGCTATTTTTTACTTGCACTCAGCTGCAACCAGAGCAGGGAGGTGACCCGTACTTAAGCGGTTCTTGTTTTAACTTGAGAGATGACCTGAGACGCAAACGCGCTCTCTGTCCTTTTGCTTTTAACGTCAACGCCGGCGTCACTGCAGATATGTGCACCCTACTATCCAAGCATATATAACCACGCTGTGAATAGTTCAATCAAATCTATTGATCAATGTTCACCTGCAAAATATTTTCTGCAGAACATATTCATCAAAATTTTCTCTGTGTGCATGAATTGAAGCTATTCATTATTGCACAAAATATAATTACTTTGCAGCACGTCAGCTAATAAAACACAGCTATAGAACTGTGGCGTGTCTCCTGTCAGCATACAGAAATGAGGACATGGAGTGAAATCTGAAAACCTGCATTGCACCAAGTTAGGTAACATCAAAGAAGATGTTCATACACACACATACACACAGGCACAACTTCTATGATCTAGATTTTTAGTTCTTAATCCACCAACCCTCCCGGGCATCTCAGATACTGGAGGTCTAGCTGATGTTTCCTGTACTCTCAGATTCATGAGGCACACTTGTGTGTATCTGAGACATTAGAGTGCTGTTGCTGTTTTTAGCCCCTTTCCTCCAGGAGCCGGCCTTGCTGCATGGCTGAATAGAACATGCACTGCTTCCTCCTGACTACATGGATTTGTCAGGGATTTTTATAAATAGCTCAGCAGCAGCACGTGTTTGCACCATACTGCAGACAAAGAATGCAGCTCACAACAGCCTGGGAGATACAGATTTGTGAAAACAGAGGAGGAGAGATGGAGAGAGAAGACACAAGAGGAGGAGGGAGAGGTCTCTTTATCACATTATTGACAGACTTATCAATATGTTCACGTCTTCCCTGACCATTGCCTGCTGGAAAAGGCACACGCTGACACTCATATTTATTCGACCGTGATAGATTAATGAAGGCTGGTTTCCAGAACCAGTGTTTGCGATAGCCAATGTGCCAATATTTAATATTATCATTTTCATGTATTCGCGCCAAAAAAACGAGTCAGACCTTGATGTGTATATTTTAAATTTAAAGATTCTCTTGCAGTTTATAATTAATGCACACAAAAATGTGTTTTAGCCATTTCACTAAACATTACCACTGGCAAAAAAAAAAAAAAATTCAGTTTCAGTGTACACTTAATTTTCAATTTAAATTTTAGGCATTTTATCTAGCTGTAAAAGGCCCCTTTAATTTGGATTCAGTGAAGAAAACCGTACACAACCGTACATCAAATAACACAAAATACAATTTTAATAAGTATAAAGACAAAGCTATCAACAGGAAGGAGGCAAGACAAGGTTATTTATAAAAGCACTCTTCAACAAGGCGGCAATTCAGAGTTCTTGAAAATAAGGCATTAAAGATACTTTTGTGTAAAAAGGTTTGGGCACCCTTGGGCATTTTACATATTTTGTCAGTTTTGAGTGAAAAGAAGTAAATAGAACCCCTTTAGGAGGGCTAAGAAAATGTAAAAAAAAAAAAAGCATGCCCACAAGTTTGGGAAAAGTAGGTACTTAATGTTTTTAGCCTTCTTAGCAGTAGAGCTTTATAAATAGCAATGTGCCCCGTATTAGTATTAGTGATACTGACATTAGCGCTTTCACCGTGTGAGAAAGTCATCCAAACAGTGTTATTTTATAACCCTCTACAGGTTTATGGAGAAAACTGACGTAAAACTTGACCCTCTCTCGTCAGCCACAGTAAATGTAAAGTGTGTACACATTCTCCTACACTTAAAATATCTCTGCCCATTATTTTTGCAAACCTACTCCGAAAATAACTATTCATTAACAACTAAAGTGCATCTTGAGATCATGACTCACAGAGATGAAACGCAAACTGCTCTTCCAGTCCAGCGCATCTGTTTTATACATGACATCTGATACATAATATGGGTGTTTCTGGAACAGACTGAGTCATATCTACGGTGCATCTGAAGTAAGCTTTAATGTTTGTGGAAAAGCTTCTTATAGACCATTAACTCACAGCAGAGTGTGGCAGGTTTCATGTTTGTTTGTTTTTTTTAAATTAATGTTCTCTCCTATAAAAAAAAAAACTCATTTATTTGCCTCTCTGACTCTCACACTTGGCAAAGCAGACTGCCATTTAATTTTCATCTAAAAGCAAGATCAGAAACCATATATATTAGTCCAACACAAACACAAATACATGTGTTCTCTCTCACACACGCAAACGCACGCACACACACACACACATACACGCATGTAATACCTCAAAACAAGCTGTCAGACGATGGAGGACACAAAGTGAAATGTTAAAAAGCCTTCACATTCATGTGGTGGATGAAGCACATTAATTCCAGCAAATGGCTTTTAGTTAGCTAATGAACACTAAGTTTCATTCAATGTTCCCAATTCAAGGTCCAACCATCAAAACAATCTGCTGCTCTGACGGTGCTGCTGCACTGACACCAAGAGAAAGGAATACCAAGGAAGAATACTTTGTGTACAGGGCTTTTTAAGTTGAAGAGATGGATACTATTAATGGAAGAATGGATGGACAAACAGACGGACGCAAACTGTTTCAGTCGTTCTGAAATTCCTCAAGGTTAATTAGATGATTTTTACATAACAGATCTGTCCCCAAAGCCAAGGAGGCATAATGTAAATGAACCACGAGCTACAAGCTGACATCAGATTTCAGTTTCAGTAGAAAATGCACAAAGACACGTATCTTGTTTAATGCTTAGATTTGTATTGTAAATATGAGGATAAAGCCAATGTCTAGTTAGACTGGAAACAAATGGTATATTTGTGGTAGGTAGAGTTTTCTTACCTTTGGGCAAAGTCAGGGTAGCTGTTTGTTCTGTTTCCAAAGCTAAATTAAAAATTATTATTTGATGGAACGAAATGAGAATTATTATTATTACTGATCTTGTCATTTGACTTCCCACCAAAAAGCAGATAAGGTTATTCCAGAAAACATCAAACTGCACAAATAAACACACATCACAGGTCAACAGGTCTTTTTATAAAAAGTTTAAAATCCCAATTTTTCAACATATATTTTTTTAATATATATTCATACATAATTTGCTGTACACTCCTCAGTTGAAATCAACGAGATACTTTCTGACCTCATGTACATGTGGCATATTCTTTGATTTCATTTTTCTTTGTAAATCGTCGGTTTTCAGTCATTTCTCCTCTCAAATAAACCTATTTTTACAGAAATGTCTGGCATTTGATGGAGCATCTTTACAACTATGCCCCATCTGGAGTGACTCATGAGTCCCCGAGGCAGAACACTGACAAATAGTACATGACAGCAGCAGTGTACAAATTAGATGGGACAGACTGTGATGAAAGATTGGGATATGGTTCATTTCAATGAGGTCAAATATCCAGTTGAGAAAGGGAGGTCTTTTTTTAACACACAAAAGACATAAAAATAGAATGATGCAGTTTATATATCCATGTCTCTCTATATATGTATTGTATGTGTGTATATATTTACATTTAATCTATGTGTATCCATTATATTTGTCAGAATAAACTGCAGTTTTTTTTTATTATTATCAGGAACAGCACAGAGCAATGCAACATATTGTGAGTTAATACAAGCTGGATAATGTCTGAGACACTGCTGCCTCCACTTTTCAGCCTCCGTAGAGCTCAGTTGCAGTCATGCAAAACTGTGTAGGAGGTTTTCTCAAACTCTGCAAACGAGAACGTGAGGATGTGAAGCTGCGTATCGGGGAAGTTTGAAGCTCCCTCCCGAATGAGGCAGAACCACACTGAATCAGCTTTTTGCATATGGAGTTGCACCTGTCGTCTACATCCAGCCCAGGCCTGTTCAGTCAGTCAGACTTATCTCTGCAGATTTTATTTTCTTTACAATCAGTTTATTCAGCAGGATTTCCATCAATGAAGAACTTATACATAGTCTGAACATGTAATGGGCAGGCCGACTGCATGCCAAGCCAATGCATGCGATTAGCCACTGTAGCAACAGCTAATGATTTGCACATGATTCGTCTACAACTTCAGTCAATGAAAACACTTCATGAACACTTTAGTCACCTTTAGTCCACAGGAAATTGACTGGACACAGTTAATATTTTCTATTTTTGCTTTGGGTTCATGTTCATGTAGCTCTGCACATTTAAAACAAGTGTCTTGCTGATGGCCCCAGCTCAGCTGAAGCAGTGTTGGTTGTACTTTCAACATCTATATTTTTGGAATTGTTTTTGTTATTGTTGTTGTTGTTTCCATGCACCTACACATAAATCATCTTTTGAATGCTCCACTGCACAGCATACATAGATTGTATCATTTCCTTGTCATAGAATTGTAGCCAGATGATAATATGAAGACTTGTGTGTTTTTTTCCCAGAAGATTCTGCACCATGAAGACCAGACTAGGCTGCCTGTCCAACAAATCCGACTCCTACAGCGACTTTTCCGAGTTCCTTCCTCCTGCCCATGAAACTACAGCCAGGTGTCTGAAGTGAGTCTGCCAAAACGCCTTGTGTGTACTTCTGTGGGACTGCACATTTTGAACAAATTTAAACCAAAGCTTCTGTTGTGTGAAATGGCACTCGCTGTGCCAAACTCAGCCTTCCAAGTTCGTGCATGTTATGAAATGATTTTCATAATGTAAAAACTTTTGAAGGGATAATTTGTCCCGTGTAGATGGCACAATTTTATTATATTGCTGTTTCATTCAACCAAACAAGGAGCTGTTTTTTCAGCAAACAGCCTTAACAATTATTCGCAGCCTTTGTAAACTTGCACCAACACAGAAACACGCTTCCTAAGTGTGATTAAATTACCTGTAGCTGCTTATTGTCCTGCCATAATCAGTGGGACTTATTCAACACAACCATTTGTGCAATTGAGATCAGTCATTAATCTTATTTATGTCTTAATTTGCAAATATTTCCAAGTCAAATATATGGGTAGTAAATTAAAGCCTCATGATATGGCCAAGAGAATGCATTTTTCCCGCCACCTTTCAATCAGTGCGACCATTTATATGCAAATGAGCTCATCTTCGTGCTCTAACACACAATCATGTCATAAACTTTATGAGAAACCCTGTGACAAAGGTTTCACATTTTTAAGTTGCATGATCATTGGGTTGTTACTGTTGCAGTAATACATTTCACAAATAGTCTAACGTTCTATATACCATCTACCAAAGCTCACGGGTACAATAATGTTTGTGTATTTAATCTCCACTTCTTCATGAAAAACATTAAAATGTGGACAAAGGTCAGATCCTTCCCTTCCTCCTGTCATCACTATGTAAATGTGACCAAATGTTACACTTACTTTACAGCCCTGAGCAAAAGAAGCACCATGAGCAGCAGATAAATCATACATTAAAGTCAGCTGCCCTTCAATAATACATGCAGTACCATCTTGTGTTAAAAATGCATGAAAGCACAGTGGTTGGTTCACATCTCACTCAGGCAGTTTCCTCTGGCTCTCTCCTCCATCAGACTCTCTACGGATGAGGTGGTCCGGTGGTCTGAATCGTTTGATCACCTTCTCTCTCACAAATGTAAGTGGACTGTCTCTATTTTTCACAACCCTTCTGTGCAAATCACTCACAGCCAGCATCAAGAAAATTAAAGCCACCTAAATGTAGCTGTGAAATAGTCCATTTCCTGTTTCTTTAATAGCTCCTATTTTCACTCACCGCAAGTCCATTTTCCTCCTCCAAGCCTGTCTTATGTAAGGCTCTCTTTTCTGTGTTGTGAGGACTCCTTACTGCATAATGAGTCACATACTTGTCTGTGACCTTCCCCTTGGACCAAACACACACTCGCAGACTCACTTACTCGCACTGTTTGTGTGTGACCGACACAAACAGGTCATTTAGTTACTAACTGCTAAATATATATGTGTGTGGATTCAGAGCACATCTACATTGTGAGAATTGAAATCACCACAAACACGGAGAATTCATACTTGTTTGATTAAAGTCAACCTGCTATGAAAAACTCTTTTGTGACGCTTGTGTTTTTCTGAGGCCTGGAGATCAGATGTTTAAAAAATTATGGAAGCCTGCAGCCAATGTGCTCAGATTCTTAAAGTGTGCTTTTCGCTTTATAACTTTATTGGTAAACTGTCAGAAGTTGACAAAAACTTCGTAACTAAGGAGACCAGCATGTGTTCCTCTTGATCTGATGGCTTTAATTGATATAAAAACAGGTGACACAAGTTGGAAACCAAGGAAAAGAACATCACAGCAGCAGACACAGGAGCCCTGCACTATTTTACTCACACAACTGAAGAGAAAGTTAAGACCAAAGACAGAGTCAGAGATTCAATACAGTGACTATGGTTTCCTGTGGAGTTTTTGACCACAAGTCAAATGTTTTGCAGGGTCACTTTGTTTGTATCTTTTCCTCATTTAATTGCAATAATCATTGCAATATTGTCTTTAAAATGTCAGAGAATAGTGGAATGAGCAAGTGGAGTGTAATTTCCAAGAAATTATTCCTTGCTTTATCTGAACCATCAGTGCAAATATATTAAATTTACAATGACAGAAAATGCAGAAAATGTTGGCATTAGAAAAGCTGGAACCAGTGGATATGTGGCGTCTTTCCTTGACAGATACCTGTAATGATAAACCAATTATCAAAATACATGGCGCATTATCAAAATAGTCTAGTATAGAAGTATTTGCCTTCAGATCCAGTTGCTGGGACAAAAAAAAAAATATATATATATATATATATATATATATATATATTTGTTATGCCTGGAATTGAGTCAATAGCAGAAATGATGATGAAGTGCCTCAAAAGAAAGAGCAACTACAGATAAAAGTGCAAAATATGTTTGTTTTCTCCCTCTGCGTTAACAGATTTTTCTGTGTGTGTTGTCTAATCTTCCTAATACATTCCATTTTTCATATTTTTGTGTAAAATTGAAAGCAGGTTGCGTCAGATGGATGCCTCTGTGATTTCTGTTTTGTTACCGTCCTGTGCAAGAATTTTTCATGAGGGATTTTAGGTGTTAAGAAACTCTAATCACAGACATTCGGTGTGTTGTTCTGACTGCCAAGAATATTTCTTTTCATAATGTTTCAATCTGCATCCAGCTTGTCAGCAAACAAGACAAAAAAAAAAAAAAAAAAAAAAAAGAACTCCCCAGTATCTGTTTTGTCATTAATAGAGGTTATGTTTCAAAGCTTTGGATTGAGCTTACAAAACTAGCTTTCACGCAGGTCTGTCATCCGAGTGATTTAACTCCATCATATCAAACATGTCACTAACAAAGAGTTTCGAGGCAGCCAGCCTTAACTGAAAGAAACATCCATATGAACATTATCTACTTTTCTGTGGGTCGAGGTTGTGACATAACACATTGGTTTGACACGTAAGAAAAAAAAGCTAATGTCACCCACGGAGAACATGAAGTTTGTTAGAGAGCCAAGAATAGAGCCTTCCCCAGACAGCGAAAGAGTGATACACCTGTGTATCCTGTTTCAATTGACCAAGCATTATAGAGGTGAACTACAACATGTACATCAGCACACACACACACACACACACACACATTACATAAGTAATCTTAAAGCAATAGAACACAGTACCGAATGTTCCCATGATAGGATATTGCACTCACATTGGCCTTAATTTGATTTCAAGGAGGGACAGTGTATCACATTTAGACCTGACTGCATTCTAGTGTCATTCTTCAGTGTGTAAAGCTGATTGTGTGCTTGCTGGGGGGCCTGACCTGTGCACAGTCAGCTGTGACATATCCTGTTAGTAGAACAACTTTATGTGGGGTTGACAAGCGCCACTGCTGTGCTGCTTTACAAGCATATTGTATCAGGGTAACGGGCTGTATTTTGGCTGAGGTCGTTATGCGGAGTGACGTGAAAACAAATCAAAATGTCAGCGTTTACATAACTGAGCATATGCAGTGTCTTGTTTTTATGTGTAACAGCATTTTTCCGTAATAGCGTGAAGTGTGCCACAAGAGTCTCCAGTGATGGTTTTAACCCCAGCTGCCCCGCATTGTCCTCATCACTCCCAGCTGCTCGTAATTGCTCTGATGTATTTAAGCTTGCCTCTGTGGGCAGCCTCCTGTCAGTTCATTAAGTTCTCCAGCAGGACTGACTTTGAGATTCTCAGCTGGAGGCCCTGCTAAATTCCTCTTAATCTACCTGTAACCTGCTGTGGATCCTTCACCCCCAGCTCTGTCTGCTTCATTTATGCCCCCTTTTCTGTCTCCCTTAGCCTTTCCTGCTGTCGGTCAATGGTCCCAAACTGCTATCTATGCTATATTTAGCCTCCCTCCTTTACAAATCAGCTTGAATAAAAGCTACATTAACACTTTCCCATCAGTTGGGTCAGTTCTGCCGAATCCTGTCAAATACTCCAACTGGTTTTTGGATGTGTCGTATACACCGAATAGACTATGGGGTCCTGTTTTGATGAGGTGTTTGTCCACTGACAGTCACAAGTAGTGTGCAACAAGCAATGCAACAAGAGAGGCAGTGGAAAAGAGGAAAGAAGAAGAAGAAAAGTGGTGGGTGGGGGCAGTTTCTCAACATGTAGGCAGAGGTTTGTTGTTGAATATCAGGGATACATACAATGCATTTTGGAGAGGAACACTCTCAACAAAGTTTTGTGGGGGGAAAAAAAGTAACAAACACTAATAATGAGAAATCGCAGCGAGTGGCAGAAATGACCAACCAATGATCAATATTTTCAAACGTGGTTAGTATTTTATTGTGGACCATGTTTCATGATAACATCTAATATAGACACCACACTGACCATTCAATAAGTGATTGGTTGCAAAGACTTTGGGACCAATCTTTTTGAATATTTGACCACAAACGGCCAACGCTGTCCCATTTTTATATTAACCACCACAATGTCATTTCTAATCAATGGCTGAAATATTGTTGTTTGTTTTCCTCGTGGATGGATGAATAGCTTTACAGTCTCGGAACCAGTGGAGCATGGCTGTGGTGGCTGGCCGACATGACATGATGGGTCACACCAAAGGCTGGGGTTCACATCTGGACTCCTGTCTGTTTTCGGTTAAGGCCAGCAAAGGTGGTTTTGGTTAAAAGTACATAAATGCATCTCGAGTCATTGAACCTTTTTTTTCTGTGTTAAACCAGACCCAAGATCTTTCCTCCAATGCTCAAGGACAAGTCTAAACATTAAAAAGTTAACTAATCCTGGTGTCACTACAAGAGGAAGGTGCTGAAATATATTGGCGGGGAAAAACTTGGCAAATCAACAATTAATTTTATTATTGCTTTGAAAACTTTTTTTTTCCTATCCAAGTGGGAACAATTTTAAAAGCTCAGTTTCCCACTGCATGTAACATCTGCTTTCCACTTGTTAATAGGGGATTTCTTTTAACAGCGTGTTTTGTGTGTGTATAACCTTGCACATGTTGTGCAACCTGTTGTTGTATGTACACTCATGAGAAAGTGTGTTTTCTGTATGAGTAATGTTGTTGCATATGCACAGAGGGACCATCCCCTTTGCTGGGGACAGCTTTATTAGGTAAACAGCAGAAACAAGAACAGTGGAAATAACATGTCAACTTGACACAGGCTCGTAGAAAAACATGCCCTTCCTCTGTGTTATCATCGTTGAGGAGTACATTAATTGATCATTTATCTTGCCTGAAGACACAAAAAAGATTTGGGAGTGGGAGTATTTTGTTCTGATTTGTTTTTGTTCTTAAAATAATCTAAGAGCCCTTCCCGGCTTCTGGGAATAAGAGTGTGTATGCACTGGAAAAATATCAACATAGGACGAAGAGTATAATCACATGATTAAACTACTCAGTGCCAAAAAAAAAGCACATTGAAGAGGAAGTTCTCAGCTGCTGCCTGGAAATAGGTGCTACTCTGGAATATCAATCATGTTTTTGTTGTGTGTGTTTGCTTCACTTCCTCTCTCCAGATGGCCTGGCTGCCTTCCGGACATTTCTCAAGACCGAGTTCAGTGACGAGAATATCGAGTTTTGGATGGCCTGCGAGGAGTACAAAAAAATCAAGAGCTCAACCAAGCTGGTGTCAAAAGCAAACAAGATCTTTAAAGAGTTCATTGATGTTCAGGCACCGAGAGAGGTGTGTGTTATACACATGATGGAGAAAGTTTACCACTGCTCATCAAAAAAAAAATATATATATATATACTTACTATTTACTTAACGTAAGCTTATTGGGTTCAGCTATTCTCTTTTTTTTTCTATATTAAAATAACCACTTGCATTTATGAAATTTTCTGTTATTTCTAACATTGATCCTGAATAGTGACATTTGACATTGGCTAACTTGATAAACCCACGTCCTGTTTAATAGTATAGTAATAGTTTAATAGGTTTTAAAAAACCAAAACTACCTTCTTTAAGGTTGAAAAAGAAAAGGAACGACAAACACTGCAACTGAGGTTAAAGGGAAACAGTGACAAGTCCGGGCCACATGTATTATCAACCAACTCCAATCAATGCCCAATGAGATTCAGTGGTGCCATATCACATTACTTTGACCTGCAATCTTTTTCTCCAAAGAAACTCAAACTTCATAATGCCAGACTCGGTACAGTCCATTACAACCACCCAATGAATTATCACCATCAACTGAAAATAAAGATGCCTCAGAGTTTGCTGTTCTGCTGTCGCTATCTTGACTGACTGACTCCCTTTTGGAGCCAACTTCATGTGGTCATTCAAGGAACTGCAGCTTTTAGCACTTGAATTTGCTGCTCGTCTTTTTCGTTTTTTCACTCACTATTTCTCATCTTGACTAATTGTGCAACAGAAAACTTTAACTTCTAATTCACTGTGCTCCATTGTCTGTAAAGTAGAAGCTGCAGCATCAAGAAGTTAATCAGCGAGAAAATAGGGAGGTGGGCACGCCACTCAAGCAGGACAGAGCCTGACTGAGAGACCTGATAAACACAGGCGTTGGTTACACTCACACACACAGTTGCTATGATTTGATATGATTTATTGTGATTGGCCTGAGTTATCTGTGCTCCTTCTCCTGGCAGGTAAACATTGACTACCGCACCAGGGAAAAGACCAAGCAGAGCCTGGAGGATCCGTCCCCGACCAGCCTCAACGAAATCCAAGCTAAAGTCTACAGCCTCATGGAGAAAGACTCCTACCCACGATTCCTCAGGTCCAAGATGTACCAGGATATGGTGAACAGGGCGCATGCACAAGGCCAGCGACGGTCTGTTTGACCTGAATACGGTGATGAAGATGATGATGTGTGGGATAACAGTGGACGTGACATAATAGTGGACCTATACTGTAAATCATTCATTTCCCCTCTGACATCATCTCTGAATACTGTGAATCTGCAAGGATGGGGCAACATGCTTGACTGTTTCCTTTGTCTACACCAGCTCCATGCATGCAATCCCTCTAGATAAGACGTGTCTCAGTGGACTGCACTGTACAGATAAGGCAACTGGATGAGAATAAGCTAATTGTTTTAAGTCTGAAAATATTATCACAATAAAAATGACCAATGTGTCATGCGGTAACAATATTTATTACAAGCTTTTAATGTTGAGTGACTGTAATTTATATTGCTTGAGGCACTGTCATTAGTATCAAATACTTCAATATCCAACAAGTGCAAAACAATGTTTGAACTTTTCAATATGAAACAATAACTATAGTAAGAATTTTTTTTTTTTTTTTTTTTTTTCAAAAAAATGTAAATGTATTCATTTTGATGCTAGAGCTCTATTTGTTCTCATAATACATTTGCCATAGCTCTTACATGGATCCTCTGGTTATGGCTCATTTAAATAATACTAAAATATATTTAGCTGTTAACACACATGTGTTTAAAATGTTCATTATGTTTGGCTCAGACAAGAATTTGAAATGATGTCTTTTTTTTTTTTTTTAATCATTTTACCATTAGTTGAACCAGTTTCCATTCTTTCCATATAAAAGGTTACCACTGACCATCTGCTTGCAGAAAGCAGTTTACGTGACAAAGTATTGACTTCACCAAGAATTAAGTAGACTGCAATAATTATTATTGTCGACCTATTACCCAGCACTACCTCCTACTCATCTTCAGTTCTTTGTGGAATAGACACTGTCGTGTTCAGGTGCCCAGACCTGTTGTGGTTGTTCGTGTTTACACTGAACAATGAAGTGAGTGAACACTTAATATCTGAAACTGTGCCAAACTAGATTGCACTTAGATATTGATTATAGTTACATAATCCTGTGTATCGTAAACTCTTGCAGGTATGTGATATAAATGTGGAATATTTTGCTTTCAATTCACTCAGTTCATGAAATGGAGATGTCATTCCTTGAAATTGTTGTATGTGGTTTATGCAGAGCATCCTATCGGACCAGTGTTCAAGATTCAGTTACATCTTTTCAGTTTGATTTAAGAAATAAGGTACCATTATTATTAAATGCAATCCTTTTTTTAAAACTTAATATTAAGCACTGGTCCCCAAAGCCTGTTCATAGTGAATTGAAAGTGACAGCCCAACCACCCCCCCCCACCCTTTGAATCTGTTCTGAGTTGAAAAATGTGTTGTGCACTTTTTATGTTCAGCATGATGCAATGCTCAGAAAAAACTAGATATTCTTTGACTTGTACATTATGTTATGAAAGTGACTGCAAAAAAAAAAACCAAAAAAAAACTTAATCTATAATATGTCAGTGACATGACAAATTTGCTCCCATTTGCACTCCTTTTAAATAAGCTAATTGAAAAGATTTCCTATTGTGGGGTGGGCAAATGTTTTCTTTAGTGCATGTGTACTATATAGGCCAAACTGTTTGAAATACAGCAAAATCTGGCTGAAGAACATATCACCCTGTATGGTATGTTACTGTGTTCCACATGAATGTAACCTCACCCACTATATTTTGCGATTAAAATGAATCTGCATCTATATTTTGTGCACTGCGTGACTTCATTTTCATAATACCAAAAGCGTATTAGAGCTATGAAAATACATTCATCCACCAATCAGACAGATGGATTGACCTTGATTCCACTTCCCTGTTATAACACCAACAAAACCAGACATAAAAAAATCTCTAATTTTAAAAACCCGGTCCTCCAATCTGTTTTCTGTTTTGAAAATATTTGAGAACAGATGTTAGGATCCTGTCGCAAAAACAAGCAGGCATGAAAGAAAACTAAAATTAAAGGTCCTATATTGTATAAAGGTAAATGCTCATGTCTGATTATAAAGCAGGTCTAGGTTCTATAGTAATACTGTGAAAGTATCACAGTGCTCAGTCCACAGAGAAATGCTCACAGCCTGTGTTCAGAAACTGAGGCTTAAAATGAGGAGTCTGGACATCTGTGACTGTGATGTCACAACTATACAGTCACTGCCCTCAGCTATGCCCTAAGCCCAGCCCATCCAGGCCCATGATCCAACTTTGCAGGATTTGGTTTCTGAGTGTTTGCTTGGAATCTGTTATATTTTATTTGACTACTCAGAAAACAGTTAGTCAGAGGCTCAGAGCCTCTCCTGATTGGCTCACGACTTGTTACTAGAGAGAAGCCAGAGAGATGAGATGTAAACCACATTGGTTTGTATTATTAAGAATAAATACATTTTCTAATGGATGTCAACACTTAAAATAGAAGAGTGCTAAATATGGGTTCTTTCTTAAACAACAACAAAGTAAGTTAACTGCTTTTGCAAATGCCAGAGTACTTCTAAACATCTTACATTGTGCGGCATCCTAGGTCAGATGTTGCAGCTGGTTTATCAGCAATGAGTCACACAAAGTAAATTTATGAGTGTAGCTGTGCGGAGGCGTCTTATTTTACACCTTTTTCTAGTTTTAGAATGAGGGTTAATAATCAAATATTCATGGCACAATTTCTTCTGTGGAGCAGCAGCGCTCATGAGGAAAGGAGCACTCTGTTCTCGTATCTGGGGCAACAGTGGGATGGAGTCGCCCACTGTGACATTACACATCCACTGACTTGACTTTCCTGTTGTTGTTGTCAATGTGTTAGTCACTCAGGGAATGAAGAGCTGGGTGAATATGGGACAGCGCCCTGCTCGGTAGACAAAACACAAGTCTATCTGGGCCAGTAGATGACAACCGCAGCCAACACACATCTCACTGAAGAAGCGATTACAAAGCAGGCATCAGCTCAGGATGAAATGATGGCCCAACCTAATCTGTGGTTGTGAAAGTGTAAATTACAATAATGTAATGTGCGTCAGAGTGAGCAAACCAAGTGTAGGTGTGGCTGCCGTTTTGATGAACTCACTTATCAATGCTGATGCTGCCTTGGTGCTCTGCAGTCTCAGCTGAAAAGCAAACACAGCCTTAATTTCCACAGTCATTTTAAAAAGTAAGGCCTTATTCGCATCTTGACCACAAAGCAGGTGTTGGGTTTAAGCTCAGATTGAAAGCTTGAAAATGGTCTCCCTTCAACTGCCTATAGAGAAGAAAATGATTGGATACATGAGGCTTTTCAACAGCAACCAACCTCTAACCTTTTATTATTACTCTGCAACTCTCTCGCCATCTCGCTGTATCTCTCCTGCTCTCTTAATCAATAGTAAACATAATGCCCATGGTGCAGCGCCGCCATGACTATGGATCACAGGGAGGATGAGAGGGACAGTTGATTACTCTCCCAGTTTGGCTCTGAGACAAACAACAGAAGCAGTGAGGGAAAAACAACAGAACAAATTGGATTGTCTGTTACAACAACCTGAATTGAAAAAATAGATTGATTTAATCAGATGCTGCACAGGTCTCACATGACTGTGATGAGGTAAGCTCTAAATATAAAGCTCAGTTCATCAATATGTTTAACACTGAATCTAATGACTTTATGCAATGTGTGCAAAAGGGCCTGCTTGTAGTGATAAATATACAAAATACTGTTTGTATGTTTGTTTTTGTTTTGATTTTTACACCATATGGTTTGGTCCTGGGCAGCTATAAGCTATGCACTGCACAACAAACAGTAATTAGCAAATTGGCTAACATTGACTAACATTAGCTGCCAGAATGTAGCAACCAATATATTTGTGTAGGTAAAGTTTAAGTTAGTTTTTATGGCAGTTTTTAACTTTTATTTGGACAAACCATAAAATTTGAATTAAGTTATCTTTGGCTTTGGAGAGTCTTGGTGGCTGATGATGATTACACAACTGCAGTATCCATGATTCAGTAATTGCTGAGGACCAATGTGTCAAGATACCCTGTATTTTCTGTCTGCTTCTTCATTATGTACACTCTGGTTCATTGGATAAATGGACTTGATACAGAGTAAGTAGACAAAACAAAACTAAGCATAATAAAGGCAAATACGCAAAAAATGTCCTTCAGCCTCAGAGCACAACTTCCTTCCATAAATATTCAATCAGTACATTTTCACTATGAATACATCATGTATTAATGCAAATAATTGGTGGCTGCAACCTTATAATTTTGTGTGTTATCTACTTAGCACATACGGGGGAAAAATAAGTTCGATAGACCCACAACATTCAGCCTGGCCATGATATGTATATCCCAAATTTCTATAAAACATAGCAGTCATCGTGTCTGGACATTGCAGTTAGCTAATTAGCTGACTCAGAATAAGAACTTGTTCTGTTTAGGAAAGTGCAAACATGGTTTTAGCAAATCATGGCCTCTTCGAATGTAATGTAAAAAACTACATTACAAAGCTAATCAGGTCTGCAAACTTGGATCTGTTAATTATGCAATATTAGGAAGAGCATAGTCTAAGTTTATTTCTAAATACAATGCAAGGGGAAAAACATTTTTTTCACTACCTATCTATCTATATATATATATATATAGAGAGAGAGAGAGATATATATCTATAGATATATAGATATATATCTATATATATAAAACGTCTCAAGAGGCTACATTACTCTCTTTGTACAACAGAACTAATGTGTTCACTCGTGTTACATCTTATTTTAGTCACAAACAACAAGTCACTGGGAATAACAGAACCTGCCAGTCCCTGATATTGACATTGCTGATTGTTTGTTATGGTCTCCATAGCAGCAGGTACATTCAAACTGTGTGTATGTGATGTTGACAAGAGTCAAATATCAGTCCTGTTGTTGTCCTGGCCTGATGTTTCGCAACGCCACCACTGGGCTACAGCAGGGAAAAAAACCAAGCCATCCAATGTCAAGTTAATCATTATCAGTGATTTCTGCAGGGCACGCTCTACTGGTAAAAGACCACCCACAAGTCACCATCATGTGGCTGCTGGAGGTGCTTTTGTTGGAGAGAGCTTCACGGTTATATTTTATTCACAACTGTGGAGTCTGTTTTAGCTCTGGCAGATTACTCTGTCTCTGAGCTGACTGGAGCAAATGCACACACTTTTACCAAGCTTATTATTCCATTTCTGTCACAACTGGTACAATAAAGAATCTACACGGGTTCAAGGATGTCTGAGAATAAAGTGACAGCACAGACACAAAACAATTTAATTAAATTACTTCTAATGCAGTATAACAAGATTTATTCCTTATTCTCTCTAGAATAAAGCACAGTGCTGAAAAATATCAACTAGTTAAATTAAATTAAAAATGGCACCAGGTGTCTCCTCTAATGACATAACCACAGCACAAGAAAGGCATGCAGCATTAATAGAGAGGACATGTGCTGCTTTGGTAAATATGTACACAGATACTCAGGAAACGGTGAATACACACACATCATTATGCAGTAATGGCTCAAATACAGCTAGCAGATGAGACAGTAGCATATTGTTGAGAGGAAACAAGACACCAACGTGCTTTCTACCACTAGATTATAGCACTTGATTGGACACACAAAACTGCACATTGTAAGTCTGGCAATGTAGATAATGCAAAGTCACTGTGACGCTACACTTCAATTTAAAGAGAAGAGAAGTAAATCCACCACAGCAGACAATCTGTTGTCCCCCAAATCCATTTTATAATGTAGCCTGTTTCTTCAGTGAGTGTACATCAACAAAACTATATTTAGTCTACAAATTTATACTCATTTCACACAGAGACAGCAAACTGTCTTAAATTGTCTTTGATTAACCAACTGGTCTAATTGATAAGCCATCTGTCTATCATTAGCTAAATTCCCCCAAAGTATTTTTTTGGAAGCACCTGCCCTTTTTCAAACAGTTTCAAACAATGGTTTTGTGTAACAAACCATCTGGCTGGTGTGTCAGTTTACCTCCACTGGTTTTCTGCAAGCATCCTACTGAGAAAATCTCAGTACATACTGAAAATGACTAGTATGTGGATTTAAAAACTGTTTTGGTTTCCTCTGAGAATTTGGTGATATTCTGGCCAATATCACCACAGGGATAATATTTTTGGTGTTGAACAAAACCTGACTCAGTATGCCACCCAGCTCTTGGGCCAGGTCGTGCTGCAATACTCTTCTGGTGGGCCTTCCTTTGTGTACAGTGAAACCCTTGCAGATGGTCGGCAACAGCAGCATGCCTGGTTTTCAATTGGGCCAAAAGCGCACGTTATTCTGCTTCGAGTCATTGGCTGGCTGCCCATGGTCCCCAGAATAAAGTTCAAGTCACTGATGATTGCCTTTAGAGTGACTTCTAGGTCTACATCATCTACTTGAACTCAATCATTCAGCCCTGTCCTCCTTCTCGGCCTCTGTGCTCCTCCAAGGAATGTCGTCTGGTACTGCCATCCCCATGAACGAGGAAATCACAGTCCAGGCTGTTCTCATCCATGGTTCACAGATGGTGGAACAAGCTCCCGAATCCTTTCAGA
Organism: Rachycentron canadum; assembly: GCA_038496675.1. Classification (NCBI taxonomy): domain Eukaryota; kingdom Metazoa; phylum Chordata; class Actinopteri; order Carangiformes; family Rachycentridae; genus Rachycentron; species Rachycentron canadum. Next base: position 2,377,693 of record CM076656.1, on the reverse strand, counting down.
GCACGGATGCCTTTCTCTATCTTCAAGAAGCTCTTGAAATTTCATCTCTTCCAAGAGCACCTCCTTTACTAAAAAACCCAACCATGACTAACTAGCATTTTTGATGCACTTTCTTATATGATCTAAAACTGAACAGATGTAGTACTAGATGTAGTACCTGTAGTTACACCAAGACCCACTGATGTCCCCCATTTGTAAGCTGCTTTGGATAAAAGTATCTGCCAAATGTGAAATTCTCACATGGACTGTGATGAAATGTGACATTTAAGTTCACATATAATTACTTTAATCATGTCATACCAGCAGATTGGAAGAAAAACAACTTAGGCATAGACGGTTCTCTGACAATAAATCCAAAATTTTAATCAGGAAGTGAGATCCTTACGGTCAAGTATGGTCAAAATCCATCTCAACTGTGCTTTAGGTTTCTTGCTGCTCAGGTCAAGCCAGCATGCTAAAATCTAAATCCATCAGTGAGCATGTACATTTAGCTCCAAGGTCTGTGGTTGAAAACTGACAAGTCTTCCAACCTGAACAACAATACAACCATTCCTCAGTGCTCTGATACTGAGAACAGTGTACCTACCTTTTGTTGCCATGGTTACTAACTCTCATGGTTTGGTTAGGTTTAGGTTTGGGTGATTTTGGTTAAAATAAGTACTTCCTCAACATTAGATAATCTTTGGTGTCATGGTTACAATAATAATGTAGTTAACTTTGAACAGTCATGGATAATAGGAGGTTTAACATGAGAATCAAACAGCACCTCATCCATCAGTCCACCACAACGTCCTCCTGACGTGGACCTTTTTTCCTCTTTCCTCGTTCTCACACTGTAACCTTTGCTCCCATCATAATTCCTACAACCACTAGATGGCCCCTAACAACAAACGTGATGGTTCATAATAACCTCCTGTTCAAACGACCTAAGGGCTCGTTTTTTACAAGTCTCTTATAAAACCACCTGGTACTTAAAGTACCAGGTGGTACTATTGCTTGTGTGGCTTCTGTTCTGTGCAGCCTGAGGTAAAAGTGGAGACTCCAATGATGGTGGACGCAGCACTACCTGCTGTCACAGCTTCAATTAATGAGGCTTAAGAATTCATCACGTGCCTCAAAGTTACAAAAAAGTAAAGTAGGTGGTGTGACTATACACATCTCGTATAACTGAACTAAACATCCAATTAAACAAGAAATCAAAGGAATAAGACAATAGGGTCAGAGTCGCAGTTTTTAGACACTGATCTCTGATATAAAGAATTTCAAAAACACCATAGCAATTAGCACCAGCAATGGAAAAACAGAGAAATTACTTCACAGATTATCACTTTGAATCTCAGGACAGTTTGCATATTGTAGGCTCGGCTGACCTCTGTCTAAACAGCCCCCTGCGGGTAGTTACAGATCATAGTGTTACTGATGGGGGAGCACACTCCAGTGGTTATTGTTTAACAGCCACAGTGAGCATCTGGCCGGGCCTGCGGCAGGCTGCTCCTCTCCTCCCCTGAGGATGATCAGACAGATGAGCAACCTGAAGCTCCTGGATGCACACTGCCAGACGCACTCCCACAGAGACCAAACGCTACCACTTCACAAATGTTGAGAGGCCTGGGGGTGGGAGGCATCTGTCCAAGCACAAATCCTAACACTTTTTGGTATATCTGGGTTTGTCTGGCATCCCAACCCAGGCATCCATTAATGTTTAAAACACTTTTGAAAAGATTTAAAGAGAAGAAGAAGAGTTAAACTTCTGAACTTGGTCATTCTTTAATTCTAGGGCAGATCACAATGTCTCCTATCTTGACACTGCCAGACAACATCTTGTGAGCTCAACTTCTGTTATATGATTTTAGCAAAATGGTTTATTTGAGTCTTTTCTACACTTAGACTGAGGCTGTATAATTGCATGAAAACACACTATGAAAACATTTTAACAGGACTTAGCCCTGCAATCAGTTTCCCTTCATGGTGCAAACACATGCATTGGAAACATGCATCTAAAATTGCAAACCCATTTACCGTGTTGCTTTATGAAGGTATGTCACATTCCCAGGAGGGATAGATATTAGATAATGTATTCTGTCTACTGAGTTGATTGAAGCAGTGTGATTATAGCTCCCTAATTTTGTGTTTGTGTGTGTGTGTGTGTGGGTGTGCGTGTGCGCAGTGTTGCATGCCATCTCCTCTCTCTCCACAACTTTACTGTCTCTCTCTCACTGCAAAGTGCCTTAGGCTGAACTCAAACCCAGGTCACTGCAGTGAGGCTACATGTTATGCACTCAACAATGTGAACCACTGGGGTGCCCCAATCTATAAAGATTCCAGTGGTCGGTTTGAAAAATGTGTATAAAATGTATAAACACTTTCTCCAGATTAAAAAGCAAAAGTAAAGACCAATCACCCAACTTTATACTAGTAATGTTCAAATTCATGAAATAAATTTATATACCTTTTAAGACTGACATAGTCATGTGTTGAAGTCTGATATTATACACCCAAAATACTAAAAACCAATCAAGGTTGACCAGTGTGTTATTCTGTATGTAGGAGTGCTTCACTCATAATACTCAATACCTAAAAAATAAATACAAACATTGGAACCAAACTGAGTTCAGTCATTATTCATACCTTTAATCAGCAGATCCAATTGCAAGAATGTCGCAGCAATTCATCTTTCTCTATCAATGTTCCCTTTCACTCATTAAGATGGGCTTTCAGCTGCCCGTCCCTCTCTTAACTGAGTCACTGCTCTGAGGGACCTTCAGAAAAGAACCAAACAAACAAGCGCAATGTAATGCTGAGAACCATTACAGACACTTCCTGTGGCATTGACCTGAGACAAGGATGTTGGATTTTTTTTTTAAATTGTATTTCCCAACATCCTTGAACACACACCGGCTATGAACACAAACAAACAGGTATGCAGGAAACACTGGGGCTCTGCTCAGCTTCTGCTGTGTTTCCATCACTCCTTCAGCCGTAAAATCACACCAAGGCTGCAGAGAAGCTCGTCCGCATTTCTCTCTGTTTAGTTTTTCTATCAACTGAACAGTGATGTTGCACACATGCATCATGTAGGCTTGGCAGTAAACTGGAACTTCTTGCTCTGTTAACGTGTGTGTCATCTGAACAGCTGCTCGAAGTGTTTGTTCTGCAGCCTAATGTGTACACTCTGTATTGTGGAGGTGATTTGCGATCGGCATCACAAAGCACAGCAAAATTTAACAGCTGGTTAATGTTTCGTGGGGGGAGAAATAGAGGAGTGTGGTCTCCTTATTGGAGCATGTGGAGAGCTGCATTGTTATTCAGAGTACAACAGCTTTTTAGCTGTGTATTCATCATCAGTAGAAGCACATGAAGCCAAAATGTTCATACTGTTTGGAGGCCTCTGCTCAACCGCAAAGCTAATTGTGACTCAGCGTTCTGATTATATCTATCAAATGAATTAACACACTTTTTCTGGTGGTTATTTCATTGAAAGTTTGAGCTGCAAATCTAAGTAACGCCACTGCAGAGAAATACAACAGGCCATCAATACATCCAATCTTAATGGCGGTCATAATGTCAGGTTTTTTTGGAAATGTCTTTAGAGAACTGTATGTACCACTGTATGATTTAGACGGTACAATTTGAAATGGTCGCTGCCTGTAGACTTGTCCTCTAGTTTGTGGCTGTGACCCAATTTCCCTCCAGACAGCTCACACCACTATTGCAACATAATCCACTTGCGTGCCGTCTGCATTTTGCCCAATGTGTTCGCAGTGTTTATATTTATGCCAAAATATGCATAAAAGTACGATTTCTGTTTGCAACCAGGTGGTCACAGCTAACCAAGCTAGCGTCAAACAAAAGCTGCTAGCTGTGATGTACATGGTTTTGTATGCTCCAAACACTGCAGTGAAATAAGTCTTTATTTCTGCGAATCTTGGTTAACGTTGAAATCCATTGTAACTAGGGAGTTGTCAAAAGACAAGTCTCTGAACTCTTTTGCCAGGGTTCATATATGTGGAGGACACACTGTACCTTATTAATGTGAGTCTCTGGCTGGAACTGTGTCTGCCCATCAAGTCCATGGTAGTTCAGGAGAGGACAAATGGCCACGACACCATAGCTGAGTTGTCCCTGGTTTAAGTTCTGACTGACCCCACCAAAGTCACTCTCCTTCTCTCTAACCCTAACCAGGCCCACTATCAAATAAGGGCATCAACAATGTCATCAAAAATGAGGACACATGGATAGTAGAATAATTAGTCATTTATTAAATTAAACTCAGCTTTGTCCCTAGAAAAAAACAAGTCAGCAAGTTAGTGTTTTTATATGCAGTTCACCAACCATAGTTGGGGGGAGTCATTAAGAATCTTGGTCTCACAGAAATGAGTTTAACTGACCTTTTAGAGATCTATCAAGCTAGTTCTGAGCAGCAAAAGTGTTTTGGCTTTGCACACAAATGTGTATTGCTGGGAAAATTACCTGAAATAACACCATACCCCAGTTCACCAGATTGTCCTCAAGAGCGTTTCTCTCCAGTAATCCTATTTCCCATCTGATACAGGTATGGTGCAAAAGGGGATAGTTTCTAACTCTGGTTCCAAAACAGTTGTGGATTTAATATCCTTTAATACTGATGTGAGGAATTTCCTTAGCTCATTGGCCTACTTTCTATGCTAATGGAAAGATCTTAACCTTATAAGGAGAAGTCTAATAACAGATTGCCATCTGGGTCTAATTTAAAATCAAATAAGTTACTATTATTGCCTGTTGGTGGTCTTTTTGTCCCAGGCTGCTCTGTTTTCCAAGGCAGGGGGTGAAAGTGAGGTAGGTAAGACCTCATGTGATTTGTCATTTTCTCTTCGGTGAGAATACTTCAAGGAGGGTGGCACAACAGCATCCCCCGAAGAGAGGATGATCCGAATCCCGTCATCTCCGCAGCAGAACCCCGCTGGAGGTGAACTGTGAAAGGAGCATGCTAGGCTGAAGATGAGCTTCCTCTCTATCACAGCTGAGCCCAAAAGAAACTGAAAGGTCTTCATCGCGGCTCGAGATGGACAGCCTAAGATGAACCACCAATTTCAGGTGGTTCAAGGTAAAAGGGCTTATAGTACGAATGCAAATCATATGAATAAGATAATGGTTTGAGAAAAAGTAAGGCCCTGAGACGTAAGTGTCCCAAACTGGCCTGAGCATTGATTCTTTCTCAGAGGTGATAAAGCAAGCTCCGAGTGAGATGTGACCTTTTATTTGAAACTCACTCATACAGGTAAATGTCACTTCTGGTTTATCAGGTTTGTTTGCCGATGTGCTTCCTTGCCACTATTAAGCATTCTAGCTTGATAAAAGCTATTTTGAAAACCAGAACAAATATTATAATAAGATGCAGTGTTTATGTCACATTTTGTTTCATTAATTTAGTGTAAAGTATTATGAACAATAAAAGCATTCAGTTGAAACAATTCAAAGGAAAACCATTTGTCGAATAAACCAGGTAGCCTCTGGAGTCATTTTTGATCTATGATAGACGTGAAAAACACGTCTTCGGAGCACTTTATGAATGAGGACTTTGTAGCCAAGGATATGAGGGCAGCTGATATATTGAGCCAAGATGTGTTGCTGTGAGGGAGAGAAAAATGCCTAAGAGCTTCCTCAGATCATGACGGGGTTGAAAATGTGAACATGAGACACTGCTGTTGTCACGCACCAACTGAGTTTATGAATGAATTTTTTTTTTTTTTTTTTTTTTTTTCACTTAAGAGACTGTGGCCATGCAGTAGCCAAAACTAGCAGGTCTACACAGCATAGACACTGTGAGAGGCAAGACCCAAGGAGAAAAGCAACTTGCTTTTCTGCTTTTCATGTCGTACCAAAATGATATGTAGAATTAAATAGCATTAAATGACACAACCTTAAACACTCTATTTGTCTGTTTTACCATTAGTATGTAGCCAGCATTGGCATTAACAGCTGTTTACTTACATTTCTAGAGGAAAAGTTGGGTTCAACATCAAACCACATTATTTTATTCCATGAGAACTGTCTCCAGTGTATGAAAATAACCATCTTGTTTATCTTATATTTCTATCTCCTCTAATCTTGTACTGAAGTTGGCATGCTAAGCCAATCTGACCCAGCTCAATGAGCTATGTAGCAATAGCAAAACTTTTTTTTTTTTTTTTTTTTTTTAATGTAGTGTGGCGTTAAATTAAGCAAGAGAGACACAATTGATGTACTTCGGCGAAGGGATGAAATTAGGATTATTTTAACAACATCTAACTCTTTCTGTTGGAGGTTTAATGCACATGTTGTAAATCAAAAATATTATCTTCAATTTATCTATTGCAACCTATGATCGAGATTATATTGAAACAATGGGCTATATGTCAAACAGAGAAAATAAATTTATCCCACGATTGACAGACATTGTTTTACGACAATGACCTACTGCTGACTGTGGACAAAACTAGTAAATGGGTCTGATTGTCCCTTGAAAGTGTTGAGAGTCGCGTCTAAACCAGGACTCCTTCTAAGACTAAAATCTCAGCAGCATTGCTTAAGGACATTCCAGGAAAAGCATATGTACATACCTAAATAATGAAAGGATCACAGTTCATAAGACAGGGTTTCTCATAGCATGACCATTTACCATATTCTGTTTTGACTAGATGGTGTATTTACTTAAAGGATAAAGCCCAGTAGTGCAAAAGAATGCATGACTCTCCAAGGGCAACAAAGAGCGACTAGAGGTTAGCAAACCAAACAATGAGAGCCTCTGTTGCTTAGATCTCAGATAAGGATTTCAATTCAGCAGTTTTCTGAGAAATAAGATATTGATATTGTACCCTCACCTATCAGAGCTATGTTTTTTGTTGTAACATCAACTGTGAATTGATTTGAGTGTTTAAGTTTTACATCATTGTAATGGTGTACCAAATACCATGCTCTGATGTAAGGTCTTATTTCCAGTTTAGTAAATTTGATGTGGTGTGCGTTCTATCAGGCAGCTTCAAGGACAGTGAATCCCCAGTTTCCGGAAAAAACCATTGCTCAACAGCGTTATACAAGTTTTTTTTTTCTCTCTCTCTCTCTCTCTCTTTTTCACCTTCAATCTGTTATTCTCTCAATTCCGGTTGTCCTTTGTCACTGGGACTGATAGAAACCCAGAAGTGTGCTGACATCACTGTATGAGCGTAGAGTATGAGTTGGCGAGTGGGTGGCCGGGTTCCCCCAGGCTTCTCAGGCAAACCTTTGTTCTTTCCTGGCAACAAATGGTGCAATTAAATCCTCCCCAGCACAATGAATCTAGACAGGTTAGGTAATCCCTGTGCAGTTGTCTTTCTTCCCAGCTGGAGCCATCCACCCTACATTAGCTGACTCAACCTAATCATTGCTGCCTAGTCTTGGTCCCCTGTGAGATTTCTTAATAAATGTTCATATATTACATGCAGTGTCCTTCACATTGCTGCCTTTTTAGCCTGGGGTTATCCATAGTCTGGTCTAAAGGTTTTATACGTAACCTTTCCGGATGAAAATGTCTAATAACAACCACACATGTGGTATATATGTTGCTGAGATGTGTACTTATTTTACCCCAAATGTTCCCACATTTTTTTTTTTTTTTTTTTTTTTTTTTTTTGGTGAAAGTGGTGAAACTGCTTTATTCAGTGTTTTTACTGAGTTTCAATTACCTGCTCAGGAGGAAGAGACTTCTGAGGATAACCCAGCTCCCGTTAAGAGCCTCTCAACGGTTGACTTTGATGGAATCAAAATCGGGAATAGCTGAATACAATGACACAATGGTGGAGAAGACAATTCCCAACTCTGCCTTTTGTAATTGTGTTGATTGAGAAAATTACATGTTGCGATTAAGGTAAATAAGATAGTCCTCATTTTGTCAGTTTTTACTGATACACCCAATATGACCACCTGTGACTAATATCAGTGGTTTGTGATCCTGAATGGTTAAGGTCAGTCTAAGCTATGACCAACTACCAACAAATGACATTACTCCAACTTTTGCATCTGAGAGGACACAATCATCATTCTCAAAGCAGAAAAAGGTTGCTTGTCAGGAGAACACACAAACATTTAACTGAATTGCTATGGCTATCATTTTTCTGGTAATTCTTATCGATTCCTAGTCTATCTTTAAAAGATCAGTCTGACTGTATGGCTAGAAAATCCCATGAAAAGACAAAGATTCTCCAACAATGAATTGTTCCTCATTGTTGCCTGTTCTAATTTATCCCTCTGTGTCTTAGAGCCCAATGCTATAAAACTATAAAAACAGAGATGGCCACACTATTGCACCGGGTGACGGGTTTCTTTTTACGACAAACACGGGCACTGTAGTTTATGTGTCTCAATCCCACATACATCATCTTCCCACAGTCAATATCCATTAGTATACCAAATCTGTGTGGACTGGACAGCTAAACAATGAGTTGAGGTTCTCATCATCACATTGTTTTGAGCCATTTGATACACACACATAATAGTAATACAGTAAACGGTATATAGTAAATTGATGCCTAATGTACATAACAGTTCCTTTTGTCAAGAATAATTCAATCTAGTGAATTGGAACTCACTTTCCTCATGATCAAACTGGCTGACATGAATGTCATTGTTTGCCTGTGTAATGTGCTGTAATGAGCTGTGGTGCACTAGGCGTTGGGTTATTGAAGAATATCAGTCGTAACAACTAAATGATGGAGGTCACTGATGATTGCTTCAGCGTTGATTTGAGATGTACAGATCAAGAATCAGTTGAGATCAAGTGCCACATCATATTTTTTGATATCTTACATAATAAAAAAAATTAACTCTAATCCTAGAGTAAATATAGAAAGTAATTATTCCTTATGTACCAAAACATTTTCTCAGCATTGTTCCATCTCTGAATATCCATCTTTGCCTCATCAGTTTTGTTAGAAGTGACTTCTGTGAATCGAACTGATTTTTCAATGTGACCAAATTTACACATTTATCCTACTTCTCTCTTTCTCTCTAAGACCCTAACCTAAAATATTTGACAGTAAATTTGTCATTTACGGGGGTGAATTGTATCTATCACAGTGCCTGCTTGGTCTCAATTCTTCGAAACACCCATGGCTATAGACTTGCGTAATGGCTGCAAAACAATATTTCTACTGTCATTTGGGAGTCGGTGCCTGGAGGTCCTTTAATGCTCTAATTCCTGCATTGGATCCAGTAGCTCAAGGTCTTCCAGAGAAACATATTTACAAAAACAGACATGATTATGGATGATTCCTGTTTCATCTCTGCCTTAATCAGCTAACTTCTCCATTTTGGATATTCTGGAAGCTAGAGGCCACTGTAATGCGTTCTTCGGTCACGTGTTCCCTTTGATTATCTAATGTCCCTTTAATCTGTATTATATGACAAACAAATCCTAGATAAGCAACCTGCAGCTTGCCATATGGAAAACGGTCCCGCTTCAGCTTTATTGTGTCGAGCATCTGGCTGTACATCCAGCCTGCTTACAGTAATATAATTAAAGAAAGTGAAAACCACATTTCCTTCCCATCAATCCCCGGAATAAGCACTTTTATCACATCCATAAAAGAGGCTGAAGGGTGATTGTGTTTGCATCAGTTTGTTTCTTCAATTATGTCTTTGAGAAAAGCAGGACCACGAACCAGGAGCCGCTGAGAAGCAATTTGACAGCATATGATGTTATTAGCAGATCATAGAGTAATGTCAGACACACACACTGTCCGACTGAGATCTTCATTTGTATTGGAAAACCTACAGAGGGCATTCTCAGTTTAGTGACAGTTTGAAAGATGAATTCAATGTGACTCCTTTGTGACACCACAATGTATAAAGAAATGTGTGAGAACCGAGTACAAATTCTATAACCTGACTTCCCTGAGCCTGTATCCAAAATACTAAATATATACACATATTCACAATGGGTAGAGGTTAATTTTCTGCTTTCATGTACTTAAATAAGTTGTTTGGAAAGAGAAGAAAATAAATGAGGGAAAGTTTCACTGTTTTTTTCAGGGGCGTGCAAAGAAAAACATAGCATTGAGGGGCTTTTAACATTTGACAGTAATTTTCCCAGCCTCGTCCTTGCATATCCTCCCCCCATTTTCTGACTTCATCCCTTCCCTCTCACTCTCTCTCCCTTTCTCCTGCTCTCTCACTCTCCACCGCTCTGTGATTGGCTGAGCGGGCAGATGACACATCAGAGGCAGGGGAGGTAGGGTTATAAAATCTCTGCTCTGGCTCTGCTCAGGCACAGACGAACTCGCTCACCGCTGAGTTCCACTAAACGGATATTTAACCACCACCTGACTGAGACACCATCCCCACCAGCTCCAACCTGCTGCTATGTGTAAAGGACTAGCATCGCTGCCTACCTGCTGCTTGGAAAGGTACATGAAGCTTCATGCAAACAGTCACATAACATATGGATTTTCAGAATGTGGCAGCAATTCTGCTTTTATGTTTGTGAATGTGTGAATGTGACCATTCGAGAAGCTGAAGGAGGAGTTGAGCTTTAGATTAGTAAATTGAGTCTTTGCATGTAGCGTGAACTTGTGCTCTGCTTGTCAATGAGTATTCATCCAAGGTCTTGTGGAAAATGTTTATAACCTGTTTTTATTTTTCTGACAGGGCCAAGGAGCTGAAAGCAAGGCTGGGAAGTATTTTACAAAAACCCAATTGGACTTTAACCTGCTGCAAAATAGGGAAAAACAAGTAAGCATCACACATATTTTACTCACAATTCATTTGACATTTATTGTCACCATGTGCGTGATTGAAAGTTGATGTTAAATCTAATCACACTTCATCTTTTCTCAGGCCAACACTGGAGGAATGCCTTAGGTGGAAGGAGTCTTTTGAAAAGCTGCTGTCCAGCAAATGTAAGTAAACATTTAGATTTCTTGCATTTTTTTGACACAAATAGATAAAGCGCCTGCAAATGCCAGTAAACATGTATTATACACACACTTGCGGACACATTCAGCCCTGCGGGACCATAATGTACCATAAGTAATCAAATTTACCCTGTCTCCTCAGATGGACTGTGTGCCTTCACAGCCTTCCTGGTATCTGAGTTCAGCGAGGAGAACATTGCGTTCTACTTTGCCTGCGAGGATTACAGGAGTACCAAGTCTGCTGACAAACTACCCACCAAAGCCCAGAAGATCTATGACGAGTTCATCGGCAGTGATGCTCCGAGGGAGGTAAGTATCACAAAAAGTGAAAAATATAAGTCTGAATCCTAAAGGTTCCTCCTCAAAATACGCACAAAGAAACTAAAGGCTAAAATGGTCTGTGTCTTTGTTCCTTTTTCTAGATAAACATTGACCACGAAACCCGTGATATCACCAGAGCCAACATGCTGGCCCCCTCACCTTCCTGCTTCGATATAGCTCAGCACAAGATCTACATGCTCATGGCCAAAGACTGCTACCCTCGCTTCCTCCGCTCTCCAGCCTACAGGGACCTAGTGTGCCAAGCCAAGCCAGGTGCCAAGGCCACCAAGCAGCCCCAGCAGGAGAAGAAGGCGTGAAGGCGAATCGCTCCGTGAGCCGATGAAGGATTGTTCGCGGTCGCCTTAAAGGTTGAGAAGGCAAGAAAGAGCGTGGCGTTGGGTGCTGCATCGTGAAGCCGGGCGCTGATGCAGATGCAGATGCTGATGCAGACGCAGAGATCGTCATGAGAGTGGCGGTTGGGTTCTGTACACGCCGTGTCTCTGAAGATGAGGAAGGATGGAAAGGAAGAGGAAGCTAGAGCAGAAACTGGAGGTTGATGCCTTAAAAGTGGACTATTGTGTGTTTGGACAGAGTAAAGCATAAAGCGTAAGACTGAATGATAATCAAACAGGAAGGCGGGAGAAAAGGGAGACGCACTTTTCTTTGCCATTAGGCAAACATTTGTGGTTGTGATGTGAGATGTCCTGTCAAACTTGTACACTGTGAACAGGCATGTACTTTATGAATTTGTATTTATTTGTCTGTAAAAGCATTTTTACCAAACAAAGATGAAAACAATGTGCAATTTAATTTATAGTATTATCATATTTATATCACTATTGTCTTTTTTACGTACCAGCAAACAAACTAAATTATTTGAGAAATAAAGTGTGGGAAAAATAAAGTGTCTTGTCTTCCTTGAATAAAGTCACTGTTTAAAATGTATTTAGAGATATAATATGAGCTGCTGGGCAGAGACACACACAAAAAACATGTCCCTGTCATGACATTGGGTATCTACAGTATCCCATCATTCACCCCAGTGACACAGACAAAAAAACTGAATGTAAACAGATTAAGGCAAAGTTCGCCCAGACGCTGCATGTTTAATCATCCACATTACCTCATATAAATATGACAATGATATGTTTGCTCTCTTCGACGAGAGGCGTTCTGCAGCCGTTGTTGTGCAGAGCTGTTATTCACCAAGGAAACTGTGTTATAAAAGACTCGAGACAATCACAGCATCCGCCTGCTCAGAGCTTTTGTCCCATATCATGTGAATGAGAAAGAGCTTTCTAGCAAACAGGAAGCACAAGAAGAGATGATTTGACAGCATTAACGTAATAGGAAGAGCAATAAAGCTTTATTATTGCCTCAGCAACTGTTTGCAGTGGCCATCAACTTCAGGTAATAAACGACAGCAAAGCTGCTACCAGTGGCTAAAGCGCATCTACTGCTGTGCGAGCGAGCCAGTGGACAACACATATCAGAGGGATAATGCAAACGGATACAAAGCCTGGAGTTACGTAATAATGACATTGATTACAGTGATAATGCAGGGTATCTGATTTGTTCTCATTAAAATGCTAAGCGTGCAGTTAAGATTTGGTAAAGTGCATTTCAGCAGCAGGCAGAGAACAAACTGTGGCCGAACGTCTGCTTTGTGTATTCAGATGTCATCAGTGAAGAGCAGAGCCAGTGTCAGGTGGACAACAGCTGTTCCACAGGCCTAGTGCATATGAACATCTCATAATGCCTCCTCCCTCTCCATAGTAACCCTTTGACATTTTTATCTAGATTACAGATGGTCAGAGCAATGACCATCTGCATCACTCCTATTGGAAGTTTTACTACATAGAGAACAGTGTTACAATGTTTCATTCAAACAAACACAAACACGCTTGAAATGTAGGTAAAGATAATGTATAAGTATATTCAGTCAAAGGTGTTAAACCACTGCTGTGATCCAACATGGAGCAAATGCTAGATAGCAGAAAACCATAAACCAAACTTGTTTATTATGTATATATATATTATAAATTGGGTGGGATACAATGCAAGTAGTTTACATCTGCACAATCCACCAGTGGGGACTTTCAACCTGTCTGTTGCTACTTTGTAATCCCCGTCCTATCCCAGAATCCCTCCCCACTCTTACTATAACTACAGGAACATGTATATTTCAGCTTTGTCCAACAAATTCCTTCAGGGTAGGAAAAGGCTGTATGTTTTTGCTGTTTGTTTAATGAACTGATGTATGACACCACCTCAACCTTACATATTTTTTCCCTTCACTATATAATGAATATAGTACCTTTTCTCACACTGCCACTGAAAATTGGCCTTGGATACAAACTGTGTCCTCCATAATGATCCGATATGAATGCAATTCTTTACGAGATTGGGCTGAATCTTGTATAAGTTTGTCCTGTAAAAACTCTCATTTAATGGAGCTTTTTTTTTCCCTAGTATTTTCCTAGTAGCACCGATGGGCAAATCTTTATGTGTGCAAACTCCCTGAAGCCCCTCTGGCAGCATGGGAAAGATTGCTGACAATTAATGTTGGCAGGTTTGCATCAAATATCACTTGCACCCCTCCACTATTTTGATTATGCTTCCAAGTTCAGTTTCTCACACCACTACAATACATCACGTGTTGGGATACCAAAGACATTTTCTTTTGTAGTGTTGTAATTTCGAGTTGCAAATTTCCTAAATAGGCATTTTCACTGAGGTTTTGATGTATCTATCTCAGAGATTCCTGCCTCCACCCTAGTTCAGTGGAAGTGAGCAGCACAAAATCCATTGGTCATGCTCTGACAATCCCTTTCCAGAAATGCTGAACCACAATCTAGCCACAAACCCCACTGTGAGCCCTTTGAGTCTTCATTGGAACTAGTTCTTTCTGAGGATAAAGTTACAGGGAGACTACGGCAAGAAACATTTTTCTTTGGGTGAAGCAGGCCACTAGTTCTACTGGATTCAGTCAGTTCAGTCTGACTAACAGCCTAATCAATATCAAAATGTAATTTTAACACTCACTTCATGAGATTCAGTCTCCCTCATCGTCACCTTTTCCACTAGCTACAGACGCAAACCTTCATAAAACAGCATTCAGCATCTCAGAAATCTTACCCAGGCAGCACATGTCTCTAGCTCCCACCTCCAAACATTTAATATCACGTTTCTGTAACTTTGACAGAAATATCTTCTCTTGCACAGGGCAAGGAAACCAGCTCTGGATGTCTCTTGAGCTCTTCGGGAAAAGGGCTTAGTAGAATTAAAGATGGCTCTTTTAATGTGAGACTTCAGCTCATGCAATTTAAAACTATGCACTGTCTAAGCTAATCCAAGGTCAAACTGAATAAGATCTACCCCTCTGTTTTAACCTAAATGTGCCAAATGTGAGTTAGGGGATGGGACCTGAACTCACTTTTTTTTTTTTTTCATCTTGTTCCAAAGTGCGTAAGTCCAGTGTCCCAAAGTTTATTAGGAGATATTTTATTGGAACAGTTTTATAACTTGGGAATCAAGTCACCCCTGCCTCAAACTGTGCTTTACTGTTCTGGATACTGCTATATGAGAGTTAACTAGCTCTTACGTTTGGCATGGTGGTGGCCAAAAGGATCATTTTGAGGCAATGGAAATCTTCATCTCTTCATACCTGGAGGAGATAAGGAAGTTTTTCCTTGCCGCTGTCGCCAAGTGTTTGCTCATGGTGGAATTTGTTGGGTCCCTTTAAATAATTTTTAAAGAGTTTAGTCCAGACCTGCTCTACATGCAAAGTGCCTTGAAGTGACGTTATGATTTGGTCCGATATAAAATAAAATAAATTTGAATTTGTATCTATAAGTGTGGCATGAAGTTGGCAAAGCTTGGGGACCATTTGTGGGTTATTTTACAGGGCAGGGTGTGTAAGTAGTGTATTAATTAGGTCTGTATCCTGAGAAACATTGAGTACACCACACTGACTGTTTTTCTGTTTTATTTTCTGCCATGGTGACCGTTCTTGGATTCTGGGTATTGGAAAAGCTGAAAATGAAACACTTGAGTGGTAAAATGATGTCCTCTAACAAAGCAGATATTATGAAAAGTCACTACAGTTTCAGGCACATGCTGTTGATGCCAAAAGGGGTGCAAAGGACAAAAACAGACTTGTACCATTTTTAGTTACATTAATGCTCATGAGTGGTGCTTGGTCTGCTCCAAGCTAATATTCAGCTGACCCCTGCTCCTGAGGGTCGGATGCTCCAAAACACAAATGCTGTTCCAGGACACAAAATTTTATTTTTCTCTTTCTGTTTCCGACTTCAGGCGTTCAGACAGTTATGTTTTCAACAACTACTTGTTTTGTCATGTTTTGTGCTGTGAAGTCACCAGACTCAAGGTGTATGATTTTTTTTTTTTTTTTTTGGTTGCTAGAAGCATAGATTTTTAAGATGATTTCACCAACAAATAACACATAGTACAGTGACTTACGTGAAGTGAAACTCTGTTCTGTCCCCACACAGCACATCAGCTGGACTCATGAACACTCATGAAGTTACACTGACATCTAGTGGTTTGATGTATAATGACTACATTTGCCTATAACAGACAAGGATTGCTGAAAAATGTGAAAATGGCACAACACAAATGCTCAAATGGTTTATTAATTTAAAATTGAACTTTTTTGAATCTTGTTTTCCTGTTTTGTTTTCAAACCTGGCATTTTGGACCCAAGATGAAAGTAATAAAAGAGACATTTTGTAAAATACTACTACTATTTGGTTGCTTACGAGATAGGACCTAAACACGTGATGTGGAGTCACAAGTAGATACTACTTTCTCCAGGAAATTTGTCATAAAAAGCCTTAATTTAATCAGGCAAGCTTTGTTTAACTGGTTATAAAATTGTGGTTTGATAATAAAGAAGCATTGACCTGCCTGAATACAGGATGCAGGTATTCTTCTCAGCACTAGGGGGCAATGACAGGCTTTGAATAAACCTGGTCATGGTCCCTTGGCCTTCTCACAACATCATCTCAAAGTCTCATAATAGAAATCTTATCTTGTGAAGGGAGCTCCACAGACTTGAATAATAACCAAGTTCAGGGAAGGGGGAGTGAGGAGGAGGGGACGGAGATTTGGGGCGTTTTTTAATATTCACTTTCAAAAATTAATGAGTCTTTGGAATTTATTTAATAAATCCATATAAATAAGTGGTGAAGTAAAAGCTATCTCTTTGAAATTTAAGGAGCTGCTCATTCATTCCTCCCCTAAATAAATGATTTTTATGTGTGAAAAGTAGAAATGAACATGAAAAACCGGGTGTTTCACATCCGTGTGCGTTGGCTCCTCAGGGCCTCAGGGCTATAGCTGAGGACACACTGTCTGTTCATCATGTCATCAGCCATGTCTTTATCACATATGGCTGTTCTGAACCCAGTGACCCTGAGTTTAAAATAGGTGCAGAGAACCCACAGTGATCTGCATCCGTCTTTAAGGACGGGGCGCATCTCCCCCTTGGTGGTCATTAAGACCACAGCATATATGGAGTGGATGACCCAGTGTGCACATTCCTCCATCTCTCCCTCAGGACAGGACTTGTGAAGTGCATCTCCCCAGCGTAGACGCACCTCAGTGTGGCCTGGGGGGTGGGAGGGGTCCCTCACATCCCCTCATCCCCTCGTGCATGCCAACTACGCAAAAATACAATTTGTGCGCTGTTCTTCATGCTGTTGTGAATGGGTGGACATCAGGGAGCAGGATAGGAAGGGAAGAGGAGAAGTGCAGCAGAAGAGGAGATGGAACGAGGAGAGGATTCACGATAAACGCTAGACAAGTGGGTGAGAGCAGAAGGAGACAGGAGGGGGGAATGCAATGACTACAGTATATTACACTCCAAGCGTGGGAAATCTCCTGGTGTGGGTCCCCAGTGAAAAGGGAAAACTGTGCTATCTAGCGAGTTCCTCAAGGTTCACATCCTCTGTCCGTCCACTCAGAATCACACTGAGGCCTGAAAGAAAAAACAACGCAGCTCTACATGCTGAATGTTTGTTTCATCGTTCATTTTTAATATCCAAGCAAGGTTTAGTGTAAGCAGTTGTGTAGTTTGTTAGATATTGTATGGCTGAAATATTCTCGCAGCGATGGCTCTGGAAAGCGTCATCACGGTGTGAGTGGCTCAAGAATCTCACTTGGATGATAAATATGATTACATGCCAAGTTGTGAGTGAGTATATGAAATTCTGAGGATTTATATAACAGGTGGAGTTACTAGTTCATGTATTTAGATATAAAATCCAAATCTGGAAACTGTTTATTCATTTATTTATGATAACCGATTAAACCAGTATTCGCAACTTCAACAATGTCTACACCAGGCCCCTTTGTCATGTTTCATCTGTCTGCTATGGGTAATTTAGCATCTGAACTTCTCAGATGGTTTCATTTTAGTAAGTCAAGATTGATTTTCCAAAGCCCCCATTAATCATTTCATTATCTTGTGACACTTGTGAATTCCCTAGGCCTAGATTCATCAGGACCATCATCAGTTATATTTCATATCACTGAAATACACAGACTGTGTACTTTTCAGTAAGTTTAAGTATATTTTGCTGATAATACTTTTTTTTATTTACTTATTGGATTCCAATTGCTGAACATTTCCTTTAAGGGAGTATTTTTGCATTGTTGCTTTAGTAATTTTACTTAAGTAACTTCTAAATAACAGCAAGTCCTGTCATTTTCAAGCTGTCCTGCAATTTTTGCTCATAACAAAGCGATGCTTGCACATAACTATACAAAATTAGGGAAATTAACAGAAGGCAGAAGAATAAATATTTACATAATTACAGTAAAGATTAGCAGGGGAAGAAGTGATTAAAGAGAGGAAACAAAAGAATATGCCAACATTAAAACACAACTGAAACGTTCTGTCTCACAGTCTTGTTTAAAAATGTCCTGAGATGTTGATATCAACTGTGTCAGCATGAGGTAATGGTGCAGGAAGCTGCTGCGCATAAATCCACATACAGGTTTAGATGACTGCTTCATGTCAACTATTGTTTTTATATTTCTCACCCCGGCTAACCTCCACAATTTGTCCTTCCAATCCCAGTGTACATTGTGTTCTAGGAAGCCTCTGCATCTCATATCTTTTCTTGTGTTTTTTTTTTTTTTTTTTTTTTTTTGGTGATCACTCATCACTCCTCTATGATCTTGAACGCGAATCTGCCAGATCTCATCGCAAGCATTTTACCAGAATGCCAATGTTGACATATTTCTGTTGCTACAATAATGAAGACCAGATGTTTACTCAATAACAAAACCTGGCTTGCAACACATCTCTTGATTCAGAGATGTTTAATTCACTTAACTGAACTGTAACGTGTTTGCTCATATTTTGGGATGTACTACTCTGTGGCCCATTCCTTTGTGCTCTCTGGATCAGAAGCCAAGTTTTACAATAAAAATTTGAACCAGGTTGGACAGTCACCATTTTTTTTTTTCGAGCAGGATTAGACTTGAAGTTCAAACGAGGCCAAACCATTAATGAAATGCGTGAATTTATCTTTCGGTAGTCCCCCACAAATAATTCAAAGTTACGTAATGCGGCAAAGGTCGAAACTCTTCTTCATTTATGCTGACTCAGTATCTGCTTCCATCTGCCATGTTTCTATGATAATTATGTCAATCACATATCATTGCCCCTGATAAATAAATAAAAAGTCCTGGATGGAGATGCCATTGCCAATATCACCAATTTCATCACTGCTAAATATTCGTATTAAACAGACTACGTGTTCACATTAGCTGGTCGGTCTGTCACTATCCAAACTACATGCAGTGACAACAAGGTGACCAAACTTCACAGAAAGTCACTGTAAAGGAGAAATTTGCCATTGCTATGTGCTAACGTTAGCTTCAATAGTAAGGTCCACACCATCAACAGGGTATGTTTGAATGATTTATTGGAAAACATCGATGGGGGATGCTTCATGGGGAATCTGTCGTGGCACTCAGGCAACGGCTAATGGAGGTGGGGGTGATACGGCTGGGCTCAGAACGCAAGAGCAAAAGTGAGAAGACGGTTAGGTAGGTTTTCATGGATGGCCAGAAAAGGTGCAGTCCTGCTCCTGAAATTTTGCTATGAGCTTCAAATTAAGAGAAAGCAACAAAACAACACCAACATTTTTTATTTTCCTCTACTGAAGTTACCACCCTAATCAGTTTGCTCCGGCCCATCCTCCTTTCCAATAGCAACTCGCTGTAGCCTCCAATCTGCCCTGAGGAAGTCAATGCTGCTCCAAGGGAATATTATAACCTCTTGTATTATACAGAAAACAGTGGCTGAAGCTCTTGTCAAGCCATAATCACCACTGCATGCTTCCAACCAGAAACCACGTCCAGCAACAGAGAAAACTTAAAAATAGCCCCATATTTATAAACTATACACAAGCCAAATGTATGTGGAGACCACTGTCACCGTATAACAATGTACTTTTGGTTTAAAGCTGCACTATTCAGGTTAAGTCTTTGTCCCACCGTTAATGCTAGATCTACATCACTATTAAAAAATTCTACACTTCATAATTCACGGCAAATGACAGTGCAGCATGCTTATTGTATCAGGGAGGTAGAGGGTGGTTTAGTGGATGGGCATGTTGCACATCTGGATTTCATGAAGGAAACCAGAGTTAATGTTTTTTCTCAGACCAGCAATAAACACCAACCATTAGCCTTTTTTCAACCATAACCTCAATCTTTCCCCAACTTCCCTAAACTCATCCAAGTGTTTTCGTTGCCTAACCACACCTCAACCTTACATAACCTCATTTGACATAGCCACAATCTTTCCCTAACATAGTTGTGGTTAGCATGTGCAGAGAGGTTTTGAACGTTAAGAACATCTCAGTGAATACAATCGAGAGGTTAGCAAAGTCGTTGTCTGACGACAGGGTTCTCCAACGATAGGGTTGCCCAACTCCGTGTCCATGGTTTGTTTTTGTTTTGCACCTTTGGGATGAACTGAAACACCGACTGTTCGCCAGGCCTGATCACCCAACACCGATGCAACCAGATCCAAGGTTAAGTCTGAATTAAATGGTGAGTAATCACAACATTAAAAGATGACTGAGACTTGTGGGTGGAAAGTCTGCTCCTTAGCCAGAGAAAAAGGCCCCCACTTCTCTGAGACTGCACTTGTGTTTGACTTCCTATCTTTGAGTCCATTAGCAGCACATACAGTAACATACACAACAGGGCCTACATGATGTAACTGAGCCAGATCAGCCCTCCTCTTGAAGTGCTCCTCAGTGCATTAACCCTTCCTCATTGTGAACATGACAAACATAATGTACGTGAGCTCCAGAGGCAACAGGCTATTTAGGCTTCCCACCGTGTGATTAAACCGTCCTCTGTTCACTGGCTGCACACAGGGCAACACCAGCCAAGTGGTCACCTCAAACTGTTGCTATTTTCCACATCCTGGCGTTGTTTTGCTGTCATGTTTTGCTTGGCTTGTTGTTATATTGACAATTTTAAGGCTATTTGATCTGATTTCTCTCCAGATCTTTGAAAACCAAACACACTCAGGCTACAGACCTCATTTTAATGGCTTGTGATAATCAGTGTTGTTTTAAAGTTGGGGTTTATCTGATCTGATATAGATGTGGAGGTCTCTTAATTGTCAAAATACACAGGCATGACTTGTGCAGTTGGACACAGTGTTTCTCGTGCATTTTTGTCCTGCTTATGTTTTTACGTTGCTGTAATTCTGAGATACCACTGAAACTGTCAGCAATAGCTTGAATTAAATCCAAACTGTAAATTTATGAAAGCACATTGTACAGCAAGATACTTTTTACATTCACTGTGATTCTGTAAAGCAAGTCTTCTATTCATTTGGCTGGTGAAGTTTGTGTTACATAAAAACTAGCGCAGCAATAGCCAGCCATTGTTGCTATTGTAGCATTTTGCACTGACCTCTCCAATGGAAAATCCATTTTCTCTCAAAACGAAAAATGCAATTTATTTCTCTAAGGTAGGAATGATAACGAATACATCATTGTTTATCCTGAGATTTTTTCCCCCCTCAGCGTTCAGGCCACAATTCTGTAACAGACAAATCCATCGTAATTCAAGAGAAAACAGTCTTTGTTGCTTTTCTCTGCCCCCCCCCCCCCCCCCGTAATCGGCAGGTTCACCGGAAAAGCCTTTGCAAATAAACAACTTCATGAAAACAATTAATGGTGCTGTGGGAAAAGCGATTTAATTTCCTCTCGCGGGCCAGTGGATGGAGCGCTGAGAAGCTGGACACCTCCTCGGTCACCCTGCCTCATGCCCGAGGCTCAAGGCAGCTGCAGCAAAAGTGTGCGGGTGTTTGTAGCGGAACTTAATTTTTCTGCCAATTTGGACTCAGTCTGGCACCAGTGAGGTGAAAACGCCACGGTAGATAATGTTAAAAAAAAAAAAAAAAAAAACTGTCATGGTTTTAATTCAGTCTGTGCAGAGATGACCTCTGCGACCTCTTTCCTCTCTCATCACACAGGCATGTTTGCTATGCAAGCACTTAGCATGTTAATCTCGTCAAATTATATTATATCCTCTCAATGGGAAATTAACTCAATCAGTTCTCCAGCATCTGTTTTCTCTGACTATACTGAAAGGAATGAATGTGTTGGAGGTGATTTTTAAAGCTTAAAAATACTTAAACACAAATTCCTACTCATTTCTTTGCCCAGTGTTTGCTTTGCTGTTGCATACAAATGCATTTTATTTTGAGGAGTTATTCTGTCCACTCTATATGTGTATGAAGCAGGAAATATGGGAAGGACACCTCATAATACAAAACTACTTAAAGTTTATTTGTATAGCACATTGCCATACACAGGGGTGATGCTTAACAGAAATAAAAGAAACATAAAAGCACAGGTAATTATACAGATAATATCTAATTAAAGTGCAATGTTAAAAGATTAAAAAACAGTTTTTAGCTGCTTCTTAAACTCAGTAAAGTTTTGCAGGGTATACCTGGATTCAATGGCTTGTGCATTGATTGACTCAAATAATAAGTATATTAAGTCGCAATCAGTGATCAGCAAACATCCAATTTACAGTATATCCATGAAAACGAATAGATTGCTGTATTTTGAAGATGGAATGAAATGCCTTCATTGTAATGGGTGATTAAGGTTTGTTCTTATCCTTATCTGTCAAATTGCAGCTCATTCATGGAATCGGGGAGCACAGCAGTCCCCGCTCACTCCTATGCTGATAATCTGTGGCTCCATTGTGAAAAACATCAAACTTAAGTCAGCAAAGACTTTTAATTTAAAAAATTTAGTGCAGCTCACTACTCTATATCAACTCCCCAACTTCCTGTTCTGTCACCGGTTTATGTTAAATGTTTGATCCCGACCTCAATTTGCAATAAAGTTATAACCTCCAACAGAACCAGAATCAGGGTGGGTGGCCATCTGCCACAACTGGTTGGGTTGCGAGGAGAAAGAGGTGCCAAGGTGGGGGTAGGGAGTTCCTCAAGGGTCAGTGTTGGAGCTCCTGTACATTGATAATGAAAGGCTTAAGAAAAAACACCTGGACTGCAACAACTGGACTATGCAATTAGATTAATCAAAGATTTTGTAATAAGGTGATACACATTCTGGATTCTGGATTCTTTTTTTTAATTTTTTTTTTGAAGTCCTATGTTGCACAAAAGTAAGTGCAATTTATTATCTGCAAGATTTTTGACCCTAAATGTCTTTTGCCAAGAGGAGCTTTTAATCATAGCGTGTTGGACAAACCATCCAGCCTGGAGCATCAGCCGTTCTCAGGATTTAGGATTCTCAGGATGGATTTTGGTTAAGCAAAGCAACAATAATTATTCAGCATTTACCACAGAACGCCTGCTTCACTCATACATTCTGCTCCAGAACACCCTATCTCAAAGCTCCTGTTGTTAACCTTTACCCAGTGGGAACTGAACAAAATGTCAGGAGAACCATCTGTAATGTCTATAATATGAGCCAAGAAGTCATAACAAAACTCAGAGATTAGCCCAGGATCGCCACTGATCGTTGGTATTTCTGGAATAATGTCAGGCCGAGACTATGCTCGCCTTCCTGTTTGGCAAGAAAAAGCATCTGGAAACCATGAGTAGCAGTTGTGTTATTTTCTTACATGGGAGACAGCAATTATGGTAAATACCATGCTGAGGTGAAAAACATGATGATAGCATAATAGAAACATAATGGCAGTGATGCAAATAATGTGTTCCCATTCTGAAAACGGAGTGTCATGCCCCTGAAGGTCTAGAGGAGGTGTCTAGTAACCATAAAGCTAACCCAGGAAAGACCCAAGGAAAACAGAAGTAGAAGGACTAACAATGAATTTATCAACTATTTAGATTCATAGAAAAGTACTTGCAACAAAAGACACCAAAAAGAACAGAAATGGAGCTTCCTATAAATTGAGCGCGAAGCCCATCTCAATATATAAATTGAGAGGGACTCCTGTGTGACAAGTGAAAGCTAAATCAAAATACAAATCAGGAAATAGTTATCACCACCCTCCCTCCAAAAAGGGAGTAGACAAATGATTTCAGTACTCTGTAACTAGAGATTATGTCATGCAGCCTGAAAGCTGCCAAATGGCATCACTGGCACTAACTGTACGTCCTGTCTCGGTCTCTGTACTTCCCACCTAGATGAGCAAAGTGGAAACAGCTGCACTCGATCACCCACTGCAGGAGGGATGGCGGTACCTGGAGGGGCACAGAAGAGGGAGCACGCCAAACCACGCCAACCACAACAGAGTGATAAATGCCCACTCATCTGAGTTCAAAGGGTTACCTGTTGTCATTCATTGGTAATATAAGCCACCTAACGCCAGGCGTTGTTGAGCGCACGGGCAATGAGCTTCTTTTGGCTCTGGCTGCACAACATCTGTTACGGCGTTGAATATTAAAGCAGTTTTAAGCTTTTGTTAAGCCTCATAATTTCATTCTTTACTTTCAGTTGCTGTGAATCTGAACCCAGTGGAAAAATGAAACAAAACCAAACCTTTAAATAAGATTCATCAGGTTTGTCCTTTGTTTGTATTATCTTTCAATTGAGTGCAGAGCTCCTGATACTGCAGAAAACAGAGCACCTGGATGCCAACTGTTGCCAGTGTATTTGAATAGCAGTAGAGCTATTGCCGTTGGCCTAAGTACACATCCACTCAAAGGTCTGTCCTTTACTGACCTTTGCCTTCCAGGAAACTCTGAAATGAAAGCAAACCTCCACTGCCATGCGTGTGCAGGAGATATTGGAGTTGTTCCATCATGCATAAACAAAATTACAGTATTACAGCCTCCAGGTGACATGCCCTCACAATTTCTTCTTTTTTTTTTATTGATATTTATTTTTATTTTGCAGTATGACTCAGAGCCCTAAAAGTTTTGAGGCAAAATAGACCCTTTCAGATCATCCAGTTCACTGTCATAATTCAAGACTCGGCACTTCAGTACAAGCTTGTGAACTCAGCACGTGGTCAAAAAGTCACCGCAAAGTTATTTTACTTCAGTCAGTCATTTTTTCTCACCTCACCTCCCAGTGTTTAGGGGTAATACAGCTGCAGGATGCGCGTTTATATTTTCAGGGACTTGGATTTTTTTTTTTAAAAATTGAAAAAAAAATTTTAAAAAAAGAAAAGAAAGAAAATGAAAGCAAACAGCTCTGTACAATGCTTTGTTATTGGTCCTGGAATAAAACACTGATAGAAGATGGCCTGATAGCAGAGTCATTTTTAATAAGTGCTGCACTTATGTAAGGCAGGCCTCTATTGTCTGGCTGAAGCAAGGTGTTAATAACATGGTGCTGAAAGCTGCATTTTCTGAATATTTTCTGTGCCAACAAACTGTCCCATGTAATAACTACTGGCTGAAAAACACAGCCCACCCTGCACCTCAGTCTAATTTAAGCAGCCCAGGTCTCACAGCCTGTGTATTTATTTATCAGTTGTGTTAAACTTTGTGAAATCAGGATCTCATGGGGTTCATCACCAGCAGATTCTGTTTACTTTAAATGTCCTGTTCTCATTTTGCACACAAATTATAAATCAATTACGCAAGTGGAAAAAAAAATAGACTTGAATTACTCATTGAGCTATGTATCAAAAAGTAATACTAATCGTAACACAATTACACTGAAAACACTAAATTAGTTCCTGGTTTTGCAGAGGATGAGAGGACATCCACATGTATCCAAAACAAATAGAAAGCATAAAGTATGACCAGTAAGTGGAAAGATGCACCTGTACAAAAACATATATAACTAACAATATACACATTTCACTGTTATTTATTTCTGCCTTGTGCATCATTACATTGGTCAGATCTTTTCATCTTTAAAACAAGAGCTGGTTTCTTAAATATGAACTGCAGTATTGCAAACCAGCAACAATCAAAGCAGATTCACACATAACATATAATATTTAGGTTGACTCAATCTAGAAAATTATATTTTAAGTGATAAATTATAAAGGTATAAGAATGCTACTTTTAAAGCAGCTGGACCATTTGGTCAAGCTGAGCTACAGCAGCTCTCAGACACCAAACTTTTAGATTAGAAGTCCGGTAGAGTTGGTCAACGTGCTGCTCAGTGTGTTTTTCTTTTATTTTCTAAATAGAATGAGTTTGATTTCGGAGACGATGATGGACGTACGGTACAAAGCACAAGATGCATTTGACACAGTCTTGTTGGGTTTTGCCAACAGCTTGTTTCGCTCAACCAGAGTTGGTTGAGCTACATCAGCTCAGTTAAATACCTCTGGTTCTTGACTGATAGGAAATGTGATTGACATTAGTTTCGCGTACTTTGTATTTTTTGCTGTCTTTAATTCACTTCCAGGATCCAGGCCCTACGGTACAATTGCAAACCTGTAGCCTAATAACCTGCTCACTGTCACACAGTGAACTGACACATCAGTGACTCCTCTGTCCAGAAAGTATTAAATTCTCGAGACACAAAAGTCGGCCTGATAACGCTGACTCAATTGGTTTCTCATACCAAACACCACAGATTTTCCCTCTCTGCTACCGATTAGACTTTAGATCACCATAGCAACTGGGAGGAAATTGCTATTTCTTGCATTTATCTTTGCCATGACATTGAATGTATGATGATCGCCGACCAGCCAGAAAACGTAGCCGTCCCAATGAAAGATGGTAACTGCTCTGTGCTTGTATGCTTGCTTAATTTGGCTAACTGTCACACAGCACGAGTCAACATAACGTCAATCCCATGTGCTTAGGTATTAGTAAATCTTAATGAAATGAAAGTAAGTTTTTGGATGATGATGATGAAATTCCATAGAGTTCATGTTGTTAATAAGTCCAAGGAAGTTTAAAGAGAGCTCTCTGCCTCGCTGAGAGAATAATGTTTTAAAGTAACGAGAAAGCATGCTGCCCAGAATTTAAAAAAAAGAAAAACTCTCCTTGTCTTTTACTTTCACTTCAGCTGCACTTCAGCAATACACAGCAGATCTAGACCACGATTCTCTTTTCTGTGTGCCTGGTCTGAATCTTTTTGTCAATACTGTATATGGGTGTAGGTTGCGTTTTTCATGTGGTTATGTCCTTGAAACAATAAATGAACAAAGGATTGTGAAGTGTAAAGTTTGATTTGCACAGATATCTATATTTTTATCATGATGATAATGCAATTCATTGGACTTTGGATAGCTCATAAGGTTTCATAATAAGAGCTGTCTCCCTGATGGATTTATTAGACACGAATAAAAAATACATGTCAGATCGCGTTCTTCCAAATACGCAATTTAAAAAATGTCAAAGATGAAAACACTCTCGTCTGCTTCATTTTGAACCAGCGGAGGCAAAAATGTAAACTGTATTTTTGCCTTCAGTGCTGTCAAAAGGAATAACAACTGTAATTCTGACACTGGGAAATTGGGCATTTAAGAGCATTTTCAGGTTTCGCTGAATGTTCAAATCCAAACAATGTTTTATTCCTTCCAACTGACTTCAGCAGAAAAACAACAGTGGTCGCATGACTGAAAGTGGATGCGGCAGGATGTTGTTAACCAACATAAAAAATCTCCAAGGTAGAGTGTCAGATTGAAGGCCTAAAGGCTAAATTTGACCGATTTAGATTAAACCTGATTTAAGACTGAATTTGCCTCCACTCCTCAATCCCCAGCACTTCCTGTTCTCATGCCAAAGTGTCTGTATTGTCTATATTCTGTTAATAAAATGATAAATCATTAGTAAAACAGTCAATAAACAGCTATATGATCAAAAGACATCAATGCTGAGGTGAAAAAAAACAACTAAGTATATTAAAAGTATATTAGATGAGCACATTCAAAATGTTTGAATCAAAATAAGGTGAAATATTAAGTTCTGGCAGGGAAATTGTTCTAAAAGTTGAATAAACTCAAAAAACCTTTTTGCTGGACGCCACCTTATCAATTTAGTAGTTTGATACTGACTCAAACCGCAGAATGTGAAAAATTGTCAAATACCAAAAACAGGGATAAATAATCTGGGCGGATTTCTAAATTTGTGCCTTTGATTAGAGAGCTCCTGATTTAAGCAGCTGCTTGACATCTGTTTGTGTTTAGACAACAGTTAACATTTAAAATGTTTCCATCCTTTTTTAAAAGACAAATAGTTTCTTGAAGAAGATCAGATTTCTATTTTTTAGATAAAACACGTGTGTGAGAAAAGGTTTTATTTTGGTATTGGCACCAAAACAGGGGTATCAACACTATGTGTAGTGTTTTAATTTTTAAGTTTACTTTTGCAAACTGGCCAGTTTTTGTCTTCAGTGGTAAATGACTGGATGTTTGGATTTAAAATACCAAATGTTTAAGCAGATTCCACATTTTAGAGTTAATGAAAAGGGCAGTGACCATTTCAGCTAAAGCTACAGCTAAAACATATGTGTGTGTGTGTGTGTGTGTGTGTGTGTGTGTGTGTGTGTGTGTGTGCGTGTGTGTGTGTGTGCGTGTGTGTGTGTGTGTAGATGCAGCATGTGAGACACTGTGCTACTTCTGGAGAAATTCTGCATGTATAAGGAAAAAGAAATAAAAAACCAAAGAGATAATATAAAGAAGAACAAAGTAGAAAGACATGATTTTATTTGTGTGAACGAGAAATATATGGATGACATGGAAACAACTGTGTGTTCAAACACTAATAAGAAGTGATATGACTTGAAATTAGTGAAACTGCTTGCATCCTGTTTGCATCTTGTGCGCTGGTCCTGGATTTGCTGGTTAATTGAAACGTCAAAGCAAGCAGCCACTCGCGTCTGAAGCTGCCCTTCCTCAGCCCGGTTCCTCAGCTGCCCGTGTTGTACACATTCCAGTCTGATTGGCTTAGCTGTTGGCCCAGAGCCCAAAGGGCGTCTCTATAAAACTCTCTGTGCTGAAAGCAGGAGTCAGAAAGCAAAAGGGGACTCTGAGACTCACAGTGTGGTAACAGGACAACTGAATTCTCTGAAGTGCCGCAACTGAAAGCGCTGGAAAATGTGTAAAGGATTAGCTGCTTTACCCCAAACCTGCCTCGAAAGGTGAGACTTGCATCATCACATTTACTCTCCTGTCCTGTCGCAGTGTCTTCCTCTCTGATGTGGAAGTTCAACAGATTTTTTTCTGTGAAATTAAAGACGTAAAGGAAATCTTTTCCAAATGAATCTCAGTCAAACGGATTTGTTGACCTCAGCAACAATATTCTTTCTGTCTTGTAGCAGTTTTTATGTTCATTTGGATGTTTCATGCTTCACTTTAGAATAGCTTGTGTTCCTTTAAACCTGCGTGAAATCAGCCAGGTTTGTGGTTACATTAGTCCAAACACAACTAAAACAATCTGTATTCAAATACAAACGAGTAAGTCTGATATTTTCATGTATTGTAACCGTTTAAATACATTACACTGAATAAAAGAATTTTAGGAGTAAATCTACATTAAAAAAAAAAGTCTGACTAACTTTAAATGTCATAAATATTTCCATCTTGATTTGTTTAGTTTTTCTCCCTCTGTTGCCTCTTTATTAAGTTTTAAATTTAATTCATCAGCCAACTGACAACAATGAATCAAACTTAGTGTTGTGTATAAATAGAGTCATGTTGCAAAGAGGAGGACAAATGTCATTGTAGTCTTCGTCACACTTGCTTTCTGTCATCCAGGGCCAAAGAGATAAAGTTGAAATTAGGAGTTTTACTGCAGAAGCCAGAAAATGCCATCGACCTCATCATCCCCTACCCGGAGAAGGCAGAGAAGAAGCCGGAGAAGCTCCAGAAGTGAGTGTTTGTGAGATGGATGTGGATGTGGTTGATGTTTTGCCTCAGTGTTAACCAGTTAGCTGAGGGTGAAGTGGCAGAGCAGAGCCCCGAGCACGTACAACATGACACACAACAGACCCCCAGCTGAGACAGTTGAAAGCTTTAGATACTTTTATTTCATCTACTGAGAAAAAGCCTGAGTAAGAGGTTCAGTACAATCCTCTAAGGAAAACCACTTAACATTTAATGGAAACTTTGATTGCTGAATATTTTTACCTAAAAATACGCTTTATCTTTGAGTCATTTTGTGCCTTTATTACATGATAGGACAGTGTAGAAAGACAGGAAAAGGGACAGAAAGAAGGAGAAAGGAAGGAGATTGCTGACCTTGGCCAGCAATTGATTCAGACCCTCACCTGCTCAGAGAACTTGCATCCAAGTTAGAAACCCTTTATATTCATTTCCAGCATTCTGACAATGTGTTTGCTTTCTTTTAACTTTGAGCTGGGTTCAACACTGAGACTGCATGTTTCTTTCAGACTGGATACCTTTGCATAAATCTGTTTGCTTGATTTGATTTTAGCTCTGGTTTAGCACATTACAGTGGAAATGCTCCACTCTTTATCCCAGTACTGTGGAATATGAACTGGCCTTGTAAAGTCAGACCAGTGACCGTTAAGAATTTGCTTGAGATCATATCAAAAGCCTTCAGTGTCCTTTACAAAGATAAAGCTAACTGCCCCGTCCTTGGTCTTTGCTTCTACTTTTGAAACTTAAAAACTGGCGCGGGTGCTTCAGGAACCCACGTGGGTTCAGAATCACACTTCATCTTATCTCCTGTAAAACTCCATAAAACTTATTCAGAGTTTCATCACAGTATCTATCTATCGTACTTCCCACGATTGGTCTGACACATATACAGCCCCAGATGCAATCTGTTCTCAGTGGATGTTTCCAAGCAACCAAGATCAAAGGATGTCGTCCGGCTTTGTGAGACTGGAATCACGCATCAAATGTGTCTTTGAATATTTATAGCATCTTGTTTTGAAGCTTTTCAGAGACATAGAGGAGCTCTTCACTTCCTCTGTGGGCTCTACTCAGTGTCTGTTAACAATGAAAGAATCTCTTACATTTTGTAATAAAAAACTAATTATGGGCTAAATAATAAAAAAAAGTCAGTCAGTCGTCACATTGTGCTGGGAGCAGTAACACTGTATCAGTAGCTGCAGTATAAACTGTTAGCTTCACGTAGCACCCACAGCTAAACACAGACTTCTTCAAGTGGATAAGACAAATATCTACAAGTGCAGTTGTTCTAACTCTCAGGATACTTCTAACCAGTTTTGCTGAATTGAGGTATTTTGTGTGCAGGCCTGCTCCTGAGGAGGCTGCTCAGTGGCGCGAG
Source organism: Rachycentron canadum (assembly GCA_038496675.1). Lineage (NCBI taxonomy): Eukaryota > Metazoa > Chordata > Actinopteri > Carangiformes > Rachycentridae > Rachycentron > Rachycentron canadum. The sequence continues at coordinate 2,346,787 of CM076656.1, read as the reverse complement.
GGTCTGGATCGAGTCCTGAACAACAGCTGTAGGTCTCCCGCTTTTACACTCTCTCTTGTACTCTCCACACACACACACACACACGCGTAAAAACACATACACACACACACACAGACATACTTACACATATTAAAAAACTTACTAGCCTCTATCTTGCAATTAATTAATTCTGCTCACCAGGTTTTTAAAAAAGCTTAAAAAAATGAGTTTGACACAAAGTGCAACAGAAATTGTGGTTATCGTGTGCACTGCGCTTTGTTGTTTTCCTCGAGAAAAAAAAAAAAAAAAAAGAGAGAGAGCATCATTATTCCGTCATATCTAAAGCTGTAGTCTTCGTTATGTGACAGCAGCCTGACTTCAACCAGAGGGGAAAACATGTCTTCCCTGAGCTCTGGAGTCTGTCCAGCAGACTGTTTAAAGAGTCAGGACGGTTTCCATAACAACAATGAAACTAGTGGGCGCTCTTTATTTTTTAGATATTAACATGGCCAAAATATTTCATTAGGTGACAAAGGTAATGAAGGTGATGATGATGATGATGCACACAAACGCTGTATTGCACAGGTTTACGGGAGAGACGCCATATTCAGAATATCGATAAACATAACTTACATAACAAACAAAACAAAATCCATAAAATACTAAATAAGTCATATGTAACTTCAGATGTGTGATTTTAGCCTTGTGTCCATAAATGTATGCCAGTATTGAATTATCAAGCTTATTGAAAACTTTAAATTATAATTTGGACCAAGACTGTGAAAACATTCAGTCTGAGTGGTGATGAAGTGATCCAGGTGTATTATGTCAAATGTTTTTAATCCTTAATTTGCAGTAGATGAGGTTACATTACATTAACATGGTGTAAACCAGAGACTCACAACTGGCACCACTGTTTACTTGACAAAGTGCACAGATAACCTGACAGCCAGCAAGACTGATGATTAACACTAATGGTTACTGGTACTTAGCTATTTAGCTCTACGTGTAAACTCTCGTGCTAATAAGTCACTTAAGTGCACGAAAACACCAGAGTGCAGGCGTTACTGACCGGCTGACACATGAACAGAGAGTATGTGTTCTCTGCAGGGCTCAGTGGGTGGCAAAAGGCCTCTCTAAGTGGCTCCTTCATCGAATTCTAGGGCAAAGAGATATATGTTTCTCCTGTGTTTGCATGCCTGCATGTGTATGTGTACGTATTGGTCCACAGAGGTTATGTGTGTTATGGTAACATCTCCAGGGAGAAGTCTAAATGATCCCACCAGCACTGATTTATTGCATGGTTGCTGCAAACTGCTGCACCGTGATTATTTATCTACGTGAGATTTTGCATTAACATTATCCTTTATGGCTTTTTCCTTGTTTAATTCCCATGGGATTCTCATTGACTTATTACCTTTCAAATGTAAAACCAACCCCCTCCTCTTCCACTTAATGCAATATATATTGTGCAACAAGACACACATAATGCATGGCCACGCTCAGACATAAAGACTGCACTTGTGAAGAAAAAGTCGCTCTCTGTGCAGCTTTTAATTACTAATGTTTCAGTGTTTCATCATTCGGAAGATTGCACCAATCTGTTCGTGGCAGTGTAGTTAATTAAAACTGAGTAAAACTAATTTAAACCTACTGGAAATTCTAGTTGAATTCTGCTGCGTGGAAGTGTTGTTGCAGCCCTGATGCACAAACAGCTTGTCATTAATGCTTGTGCGTGTGTGCTTCTCGTTTTTGTGTGTCCTTGTACCGAATGTCTTTCAAAAAAATAAAAAATAAAAGCAACAGCTTGATTGCGACTCGGTGCTATTCTAAACCAAACTAGCCATTTAGATTGCAGATAAAAAGGCTGAGGCCACAGCAGGATGCTTATCATCTGCAGCACAGGCTCAGTCAGACAATGGGACCTTTTGCTGGCATTGTGTTAAACTACAATGAGTGGGTGTTTTATCAACCCTTTTTTTTCTATGCTTTCATTTTGGATGCTTTTACATAAAACTTCAGTTTCCATGTTTCACGATTTTGACATTTCAAAAAGGTCACTGTTTGTTATCCATTGTCTGTTGTCCATTGAAATTTAGATTAAATATTTAGAATACATGTATTTTTATTTGTATAATCACTTGAGATGCATATTTTACACTTTACCTGTATTTTATTTGTTAATACTCATGAGTAACATTTGTGGTTTCAAACAATCTATTTGAAATTTCACAGGCTTCTCTGAGCCTTTCATCTGATTGGCTGTTTTCGTGGTGATCGAATAAAAATATAGTAAAAATCCTGCAAGGCTGGATTGTGGGTGCAGATGGACCTTGCGGTGGCATGGCTGAGAGCAGTGTTTGTTGTGACGTCACAAAGTTACAGACATCGTGACAGCTCGTTTTAAAGGCTCAGCTTTTGAATACAGGCTGTGTGAATATGTCTGTGTACTGAGCACTTTAATGCTTTCACAGTAATAATATAGAACCTAGACCTGCTACACTTTACAATATGGGACCTTTAAAGACACCTCTGGAGGTTTTCATTCTCTTTATGTTAGTGCAACTAAATATTAAACACATATTTATACCTTTATATTGGTGTACTTTCCTCAATAAAAACACAAAACCTGTGTGGCTTAGGCACCATTTTAGAACGTTAATTGTGCTTTTCCCACTGCTTTACTTCTGCAAACCAGGTAATAAAAGCTTTTAGACGTGAATCTGTTTAAAATAACATCCTCTTGGTGTTTGGGGTGAGTTATAAATGTTCCGTAATGGCTTTGTTCAAACATGACGGGACTATTATGAGAAGAACCATGATACTCATGTGATGTTTGACGTTTCAGTGTGAGAGGCAGCAGAAAAACAGGTATGACGATGAGCAAAGTAAAAAGTAAACAGTCAGTCAGTCGAGTGTCTTATCACTGTCTTGTATTACATATAATATTTTGAATATTTAAAATATAAAATTTTGTTTGTCGTTCACATTGAGTTCCTTTTTGCTCATGTGGTGTATAAAAAGCATTTTTCTAAATAATCATAACAGTTGGCGTGGATTTAAGCAGTTAATTGGGGGAGGAAGACAGATGGTCTGAGCATAATTGTGATTTTCTCATTATCCATGTTTGAAGTTGTTTTAAATATGTTTAATGGAAATGTGACATATTCAGAAACAAAAAAAACACATAAAAAGCGGCTTAAAGAATGACTTGTTGTATATTCTATTATCTATTCATCTCTTTATCTGCTCATCTTTTTATCTGACATCCTCCCTCCTCTCTCCATCAGATGGGCTGTCTGCCTTCCGCAGCTTCCTGCAGTCTGAGTTCAGTGATGAGAACATTGAGTTCTGGATGGCCTGCGAGGACTTCAAGAAGACCAAGAATCCCGTGAAGATGGCTGACAAGGCCAAGAAGATCTATGAAGACTTCATCCAGTCTGAGGGACCCAGAGAGGTCAGGGACGCCTGTGACTTTTAATCCGAGAACCACAATGAATATAAATTTAGTAGTTCATCAAGTTAATCACATGTTTCGATAATACCTTAAGTTCTCACTGAAACTGAAAACTCACCTACTTGTTGGCTAGAATCTCACAAAGTACACAAAGAGATCATGCAAGATGTCATGCAGATACATCAATTGTCAACAACAAGATACAATGAGTAATATTGTCTGAATTCAGACAAGATTTTCACTCCTGAACAGCTAAACGTGTGTTTAAAAAAGGCATCTCAAAGAGCCTTTATCTCCTCAAGTGAAATCCAGACGTGTTTGAGTGTAAACAGAATAGGTCACAGCCAAAGGATGTACTGAGACTCTTGATTAACACTACAAGTTATTATACATCACCACATAATGTATCCAAACATTGGTATTCACTTAACTCACACTGAGATGAGACAGACATTTCACTGAAGGACTAGAAGATTCATTTTTCACAGTATTGACAGGGGTTTTACTATCACACAGATTGGCCAGTCTGGTGTCTGAACACGACAAAAACAATAAGGACTTTAACTGTGCTGAGTATGCATTATTCCATGTAGCTTTGCATGTATGTTTAAAAAAAAAAAAAAAAAACATATATGCATACAATTTCTGAAGATTTATTCATTTTTACGTGGAAATACCTGCAGCTAGTTATCTTGGAGCTCCAAAATGTCTTTGCCTCTGAAACCAGAAAAGGTTTTGGAGATGTGCAGTGATGAAAATAAAACTCTACATATTTATGGATGAATAAGTACAAAAGAAAAAACAGGGTTATTTGTGAGTTTTGCTACAAACCCAACATTAGTATTAACAGCTGTTTAGTTACCTGTCTTGCTGATAGCTTTGGCTGTTTTCGCGCTTTCAAGACAAAGAGATATAACACATCCTCTCGGATGTATCGGTATCGGTATCGGAAAGTGATGAGACTGACCAAGCAGGCCAGGGCTAGCTAGTTGGCATCAATAGAAGAAAATAAATGATAGCATTAGATTTAAAGCAAGATTTGCTCTACGCTGCTAGAGACAGCTGGGAATAAAGGAATTAAGTTAAATGCTGATCTCGTGATATAGGCTATGTAGCAATGGCAAAACTTACACGTAGCTCCTCTGAGGTATTGACCATGAAGTCAAGTGACTGTTTTTTTTCCATTTTATAGTTCTCAAGAAAGTGTTTTTCCACTTCACAAGGCCTAAAATTATTACAGCTAAGAATTTGCATTCAGTTATCATCAGTCATTGACTTTTGTAAACATTTGAGCTCTGCTGCATCTTTTCCTCTGAGTAATCCTCCAGCAGACAGGATGCAATGTAGTATATGTATGTATGTTTATATTTCATTTAGAATAAACAACGGGCTAAAATAAGCTGTGAATCATGAAGAGTAATATTAAAGTATGGGATAATGATGATGTTAATCCATCACCCTCCTCCTCCTCCTTACCTTTCCTCCTTGTCTTCCTCCAACCACAGGTGAACATTGACCACTCCACCAAGGATGTGACCCTGAGGAACCTGGTGGAGCTCTCCCCTGTGACCTTTGACCTGGCCCAGAAGAGGATCTACGCCCTGATGGAGAAAGACTCCTTTGGCCGTTTCCTCCGGTCTGAGCAGTACCAGGAGCTCCTGGTCAACTAAGCCTGAGCAGGAGTCGGAGGAGCTGGGGTGGGGGGAGGAGGGGAGGTTTCAAACAGCAGTTACTTAACATGAAAATATTAGGAAACAAGTTCTAATTTTTTTTTTAATTAAATATTTCAAATAAACTACTACTGTGTATGAGAGTTCAAGAACCGAAGACCTTTATTTTACAGAGGATCCAAAAGAATCCTTTGCAATGGTGAAAAAAGTTTTTGAAAAATCGCGTCTCAAATTCAGATAAAGGAACGGACTGCCTTTTGAAATAGCCCCACCTCCCCACTAAACACACACAAACACACATATGTTCTTTGACTTCTGTCTAAACTAAAACCTTCACTTTACAACAGTTAACAACCTGAAACGTAGAATTACAGGATCACACACATTCAAACCGACACAGAGTCAAAACAGATACCAGTGTTTCTCCATGATGAACATACAAGGAAATCAGTTCAGATACAACATTACCTGATTAACACTTGTGTGTTAAGGTGTTGTGTCTTTGCCAGACCTGCCTGCACAGATTTAGCTTTGCGCTGGCATTGGCATCACTAGGTGAGAGGGCTAAAGCTCACTGGTCTTACCTTGGCCTACTCCATGTTGTTGACCAACAAAAAGCAGTGTCACGGTTCCAGCTGGGCTTTTTACATGGTGGCAGCTTCATGCAACACTTTGATGCATTGGTATGGATAAGCTGTAGTTCAGGGGCAGTTTCTGGCCACATTGGTGCCTCTGAGGGGACACTGGTCTCTGTTGTGCCATCAACACCCATCACAAACATGTATCTCACTTACACCGAAAGACAACCGTGCCTTAAAGTAAAACTGATACAGATGGTGGATTGTTTGGTCACTAACTCTTAGAGGTCAATCAAAATGAACCAAATGGGAAACATTTTGCAAGAACTAAATCTCCAGAAAATGTCTGTATCTGTGGAGTTTTCTGCATTGATATGTTCAGTCATTTGACAACAAAACATAACCCAGATGTGATGTCTTTCCCTTGCTCCAGACATAGTCAGACAAGTTTTATTCACATTACATATGTCTCAGTGACCTATTAAGTGCTTTGTGGTTTTCTCAGGAAGACTCAAAACAATTTTAAAAGCTGGGAAAAGATGACTTATAACATTATCTGTATGCAGGAGAAAACCAATGGGAAATTGAATAATTTCCAGCAAGGACTAAATATTTTGTCATTATGATAAAAGAACCTGTAACATAGTGGAGCCCCTTCCAGTATCACGACTAATGATGATCGCTCTCCTTTTGTCTCTTCTCTCCCACACATAGTTTGGATTTTCACCAAAAAACATCCTTGTTGGTTGTGAGGCATCCTGTGAGAGACATCCTTGAGAACAGTGCTGACTAGTTGGCTCAGTGGTCGAGCTCCTTGGCTACCACTTCACTGCAAGTTGCTAAGATGGGAAAATCAAGTAGGAAGGAATCTCAGAAAAAGAGGTGAACAGAGCAGCAGTTTTATACAAAGAAAGGTCCTTTTCCCATGTGATGAAACCAAAATTATATGAATGCATGGTCAAAAGTTATTCATAAAAGGGTTTGTTCCTGGTTTTAGTGCTAATTCAGTAGTAAAAGAAAACAAACAAAAAGAAAAACATGGGAAACAGAACTTGCAGGTTGGTTTTGAGCACTAGATAATGACAATACTACTTAAGACAGAGCACATTATCATTCAAAGTTTAAATTAGAGTCAAGAGTGACTTAAGGACATTTAAGGAAATAAAGGCATTGCAGTAAGACATGCAAAATCGTCACACTCATGAAGCCAATGTTTTATGTACTTGTCCAGGTTAACAGTTCACACTTTTAACTACAAGTTATTATACATCACCACATAATGTATCCAAATACTGGTATTCACTTAACTTACACTAAGATGAGACATAGACTGATATGATGGTAGCTGGTGTTGGTGTGAAATGTTAAAGTGTTTTAAATATACACGTTTAGTTTCATGTAGCAACAAAAAAGTGGTTATATTTACTCTTTAATGCTTATTTAGATTACACAAAAAGTATATATGTCTTAACACAAACAAAATTATTATCTAGATATTCAGCATTTTATAAGTCCTTATTGTTCCCATGATTGGAAATAATCCAGGCACTGAAAATGTGGCATCGCAGGAGGGTATATTTCTCAACTTCATCAATTGTTTTATCAATTTTTTTGGATTGATCACTTGGAAAAACAATCATTGGAATGAACCACAAATCTAAAAAAAATTCACTGAAAGACTCATTACCTTTACACAGCATTGACAGGGGTTTCGCCATGACACAGATTGACCAGTCTGGTGTCTGAACCTGAAGCGTCAAACGCAACAAAATCAATAAGGGCTTTAACTGTGCTGAGTATGCATTATTCCATGTAGCCTTGCATGTATGTTATGAGTTAACCACATAAAAAATATATATATGCATACAATTCCTGAAGATGTATTTATTTTTATGTGTAAATATCTACTATTTCCAAGCAACTGTGGTTAAGTTATTCCTAAATACAGCAATTGAATCCATGGAGAGCTCATAAGGACTCTTCCCAGAGTCTTGTCTCTGTTATAAAAGAGGAAACATCTGACTTTCATTGTCACTTTGTTTTTCTTCATTAGGTACCTATTTATATTGTTTGTATACAGAAGATGTCCCTCATCAACTAATTCTTAAAGACTGTAACGAAATAACTAGAACATATGCTGATATACTGATGTTGGCATTTAGTTCCGAACGAGTTCAGCACTTCTAGCGTGGCTGCATCCTCTTTCTCCTGTTAATATGCACACTTTCTCCCAGTCTTTGACATTACTTACTCAACACCTTTCTGGACACATGTTGTCTCCTGGACACATTCATAATATCACCAAGCAGCCTAACATGCCACTCAAAAGCTGCTGGTGGATTGACACGAACAGGATCCTTAGATGACTTCCCAGTAAATGCTGGGCACTCATCCAAATAGGTTGAAGGCTGAAGGCTTAACCTTACTCAGATTTCCAACGAAAAAAAACAAACATCTGTAGTTATGTTTGTAACCAACGGACTGAACTGGTTGCTGAAATATGTCTCAAACTTTCAGGGATAATCCCCAAGAAATCAGATTAGAGAATAAATCTGTTCCCTCTTTCGTTTCCCCCACAGAGTAAATGAATTGTTTGAAAGAACAAAGGTGCATGTGAAGATTACACCACCAAAAAAAAAAAAAAAACAAAAAAAACAAAAAAAAAAAAACAGGGATGAGTGAAAAACAGAGTGGAAACAGATGCAGCTGAGGAACTGGCTGCCAACACAAACACTGTCAGGGGCTCACACGGATGCATCCATTACTAGCGCAGTTCCTAGAAATAGATGGAAAAGGTCAGATGCTTTTGGTCCCCGAAGGAGGTTAGTGACAAATGTATTCTTGAGTTTAACTCAGTGTTTTTACGTGTGTGCAGCACACTGTCACATTTAGTGAGCATGCTTTAGATAATTCTTATCAGGTCCTCATTTCTCATGCTAACAAGTGGTAAAACGACAACAAAGAAATCAGACTATAGCTAAAAACCCTAATAAATTAAAAGAGATGATTCCGACTACAATCTGCGAAGAAGACTTTGAGTGAGAAGGTTTTCATGATAAACTTTGCATGGAATAATTGATTTCTTCTGCTCTGCCACCAGCCCTTTATAGACCGGCAGCCATTTTCAGACCTGACTCAGATCAGACACAAGACAGGAAACCACACGTTATATGTGGATGTAAGTGAATGTAAATGTAGTCATCTCTTTTCTTCAGCTCTACAGGCTCTGAGCATCTAGATTATACAGACATGTTGCCGTCGAGTCTTAAGAAAACATGGATTCATAGTGGGGACTGAAGAAAGTTGCAAAAAGTCTAGTTTCTCCAATCCATGCTAGTGATGAAAATAACTTATTACAGAGCAATAAAAGTAATTTATTTTCCTTTTTTTGCAACCGTCCCTGATGTGTGTTGCATTGTCCCCAAAGTTGGGTTTAGTTGCAACATCTGAATTCTTCCATTCAAATAGGTACAGTGCAGTGCAGATATAGTACTGATGGATTAAGACCATAAAACTATACAGTGCTGTTTACTCATGAGTCATGTAAGGCAGAGGGTGTGCGTGAGCACATCAAAAGCTGATTGCCCACTTAGTTCCACACTAAAAACGGCAGGACTCAATAAGGCACTGAGTCGACAAGAGTTCTCATCACTTCAGGGCTTTTTATATTCACTTTTGAGAAAAGAAAAAAAAATCTGTTTTCATGTGTGAGAACATAATGGGACATTCTATCATTTCCCCAGTGATATCTGCGGGTCGCAGCAACATCCATCGCTGATGAAGCTACACCCACAGGGTTTCTGTCCACAGGCCGGTCTCAAGGATGGTTTAGGCCTCAGAAGTTTGGGCAAAACTCACAACACACAAACTGCTTACAAAAGAACAAAGCTGAGTTATGTTAAAAGGGAACATCAGTGCCTCTAAAGCCACCAAGTCCTGTCACACCAGACTGAAGAACGTCACATTGTGCCTGGCGTCCAGCTGTAAGTTGTGAGAACAGAAACGGACTTTGGCTAGTTCATTGATGAATGGAAAAAAAAAAAGAAAAAAAGAATTGGGTGAGCATAATATAATAATAAAACCTAAAGAGCTAACTTGATATCTGATGATTTAAAGAAGCCAAAGACACTAACAAGTCCCATGACATCAAGGCTTTTTTTTTAAGACCCTGTTGTTATTGTCCTCTGAAGAGATAACTATTGGTGCAAGAAGTATGAGCAACATGTCCTTCAACCCGAAGGACCGTATACTGTAGTATCTGTCTCTACACTGCTGTCACCCATTGGAGCATCTCCTCAAATAGTACCTCTACAGCATCAGGCCATCGCCATGGTTACACCATACAAAACCAAACTAATGGAGCAGGCACATTTTGATCTGGTCTGGGCACAGAAACAACTTGGTTAAATTTAAAGAGTTTAATCGTGTTAGATTAAGTTCTCCCTTAAGGTTGGAGGGCCGTTGTCACCATGGTTACAATAATAAACACACAGTTAAGGTTGTGGCACAGTCCTGGATGAAAAAAGCAACAAGATTGATTATCTGTTCCACACAGTCTCCTGTGTCACCTGACTTCCTCCGTTGCTCCTGTCACAATTATTAAGGCAGCTAGAGGTCATTTAACAACAAAGTGGAACTGGCACAAACCACCTATAGACTCTTTTTGTTGTTTCAGTACAGGCAATGAGAAAACACTTGAAAGCACCAAAAAACCTCTTTGATTTGATGAAGTCAGCAGGCTGCATCCCAGTAGCAGGTGAGAAGGCAGACACCCCGTGATACACCAAGCCAAGCAGAAGGGATGTCAGCCGCCCGCCACAAGAGCCAGCACCAAGATAATCACCCAGTCGCTACCTCATAGAAATTCAATGGGCTCAGTTTTCCACAATGCAGTAAGAGCTGCACAATGAACTTTGTGCACAGCCGTTTCCACTCAATGGACTCCCAGTGTACGGATGCAGTGGAGCAGCAGTTCACTCCACGACCTCCCCGTGTCTGAGGACAACGCGGCCTCAACACCTGGGACTTTTCTGGCTGTAATATAACACGTGTGTGAGCCCAATTGACAACTCACTCCATATTGCATTAAGTAATTTATTAATTAAGTAAAGTAATTTATCATTTATAGATCTTTGGAAATTAGGTTAATGCTGTAGATGAGTGGATGCTGGTGATCTTCAATAGAAACAAACCACATGCAAAGTACAAATCGGGCTTCTACAGGGGGACTGAAGTGATAGCTTTTCCAACATTAGGTGCTCTCAGCTGAGTTGAGTTGACGGCCACATCGACCGTTCAAATACTTATCAGATATTAGTGGTAAAGTAAAGTAAATGGTTGTTATGCAATAAAAAGCTATACTAAAGCCAAGTCAGTGTCTTTCTTATTTCCTGCAGCTGTGTCTGAGGAGGGTACAAGGCCACCCCGGCTTAGTACTGTTGCACATTTCACTCTTTTGTGGTCACTTTTCTTTTTGCTGATGTTTGCACTGTTGGCACAAACAATGACAAACTAACAAACCATACACTGTTGAGGTTTTTAGCAACTTTTTAAGCAGCCAAAACCTGGCTGACTGTCCTCAAACATATGCTCTTGCACGTACTGATCAATCACTGAGACGAGCGTCTGATGGCACATCCATGGTTTGAGACATGACATGAGACGACTGGCATATTGACTCTGCGGGCTGTAGAGGATGAGGGTGAGGCTGTCATCAATCTGTGGTCATGCAGAGGGCTCGCCATATTAACCCAAACCAGATGGTCTGGATGGGAAGTGGTGCTGACCAACATAACACAATCTAAATAAGTACCACAAGGAGGACACACTAGAGAATAAAGGAGACACAAATATCTTGTGTTTGTGCTATTTACAAGGAAACGCACAACTGAACACCAAGCATCCATGTTGATGGACGATACCTGATGATCAGTTTTACTTTAATGCAGAGTGCACGTCACACATGCATTTCTGATTTATCGTGTATTCATGGGCTGGAATTGGAAAAATAAGTTTGTGAGTGAGGAAATCCACATGAATTAACATCTGCTAGTGATTTTGTGCTGACATTTCATTAATAATGTGGTATTAGCTTGTAACCATTGACCACCTAGATTAGTTATTGTAGATAAGTTATTTATTAGAAGTAAACCTGATAAATTATAGAAATAATGGAAACAGATGTCAGCATGCACTCTGAGCTATGAAATACAGCACATCTTCTTTGTAGTGTCCATGTTGTTTTCACATTTCAACTTAAAACACACATCAAAGTCAGAGGAGCAAGTTCTCAACTTTGGAAGCGGAGACCGTCCGAGGAGCACCTGAACGCAGCATTAATGCAGCGTTCACATCGCAGCTGCAGCTCTGATTTAATGTGGAGTGACAGGGAGGAGGGTGGAGGGTGGAGGGTGAAGACAGAGAGGGGCTCTTATTTTCCAGTCATCTCTCACCTGCCCATCAGCCGCCCACTGCTTGTCCCCAGCGGCCTTCACACCTGTTCCTTATCATCTGCTGCTCTGGCGCCTGCCTGCCCAGCTGCACCTCATCTTCTTATCATGTACAACAGTCACTCAGCAGGCTTGTGTTAGTGGTGTCCAACAGCCCCTTTTAAAGAGTCTGTCTTCATGGAGAAAGTGCTCACCCTTTCCTCTACATTAAACCTGCCATTGAACAAATGGCACTTCCAGAGGTAGCACAGATTATGTCATTGCAGTTTTGTGAATTACTTCAGCCCCTTTGCTCTTTGCTACAATTAACAAGCTGCTTGCCAAGTTAATGCATGACTAAAATGGCACATTAATTAAAGGCTGGGGAGGAGTAGATCCAGCGGCATAATGAGGTTACATAACAAAATGACAAATGAGGCTGAGGCTTTAGGTTACGCAGGGAATGGCAGCGTAATTGGAGGGAAGTGTCAGTTTTTCATTAGCTAGAACGAGGATTCATAATTTTTGCCATATTTCGGTTTGACCTCACCAGAGCGAGTTATATGAAATGAAAGTCCTTTGCACTTTGTCTGTCTCGCTGCACAATATGTTGAATAATGTAATTTCCTACACACAAAAAGGACCAAAGGGAAAAGATTATGCCTGAGCTAAGCCATGGCTTTCACTTCATATCTGTAGCCTATTTTTCATTATTGTGGTCATAAACTTGTCACATGACAATCACCTCTGCTCTTCTGCACTTGAATATTTTCATCTTTTTGCCAACGAAAAGATGCTGAAAAAAAAGAAAGCAGAAATGTCAACTAACAGTCTCAGCAGACGCCAAAACATTTGTGCAAATATTCTACAAATTAAATACTTCTAATGATCATTTATCATTTATCGATTTGTTATTTTTACCAGCTTTTGTCATGTATTCTGATACTAACGTGTTACATCCACACGTACATGGACCCATATTTGATCCAAGACTGCGGGCTCACTTGGTGTTATTGGTGTCACTGGACCGCCCACCTTGCTTCTGTTTTCAGAAGGTCTGGTAGGTGATAAATGTGACATATTACACTGGTTAATGGCCTTGAGAGGGAAACCTTCAAGGTTAAACTCACTGCTTTGACATAGTTTCTGAAATTCTACAGCATTTATGTTCACATTTATAGGACATTCATATTTTCCTTTCCATGGTCACCAACAATATGTACCTAGTGTAGTGGCCACCTGCAGTATGTCTATCTGTCATCGTGATTCATTTTTAAGAGTTATATTATAACATAATTATCAGATTCAGTGTCCATGTCAGTCATATTAACGCATAAAAAACTGCAGCTGCGCTCAATTTTTTTCATGTTCTGTGGGAGTTAAACTAATAATAAATAGCAGTAAAACTAGCAGCAGTATATGTTGTCATTGTGCACATCAAGTGTAAATGCACAATGCACTCAGCAATACTATATAAATTGCTTTGTTATATGATTTAAAGCATAGTGTTTTGGGTGTTTGGGACCCTATGGTGCAGATTTCTTTAGGCTGTTTTTCAGATTTAGTTCCTTTATCTTCACAGGCAATTTGGCATTTGATGAAGAGGAGGAAGAAGGATAAGTAGTTAATTTGCATCAGAGTATTTTTTTACAGTTATTGCCAAAAGCTGGAGGAGTGACAAATGCTCCTGGATGTAAGTCACAAGAACATGGAGCAAAACAGATTTCAACTACAGGTGCAGGCTTTTATTCTGAAACCCAATATTATTGTATGTTATGGTTTAATAAGTTCTTAATAGAGACATTGTCAACACTTCCACACAAGTGTCAAAACATGTCTTAATGTTGTCCCAAACCTGCTCTTTAAACCTTGCACAGATGTGAGCAACATGAACATGAATACAACACAGTAACCAAAAACAGACGTCGCGGTGAGATGAATCAGCTCATCCCTGCAGTGTTTATTATCCAAACCCCTCTAGACAATAAACCAGAGATCCAGACATAGATGTATGCTCTGTATGTACTGAGTGAATGCACGTGTTTGTGTGGTACAGATAAGTGGCTTTGCGCGTGCATGTGCCACTGTGTACGTGCTTCCTTGCACACATGATCACATTAGAGTACCAGATCCTCCTGTCAGGTTTTAATTAGTGGGTGGTGGCTGTTGCTGCTGCTGCTGCTGCTGCTGCTGCTGCTGTTTGGCGTTGGGAAGGCGGGAGAGAACATCCACCGATAAGCAGGTTAGCGCTGAATGAAGCTCCACTCAGGCCTCAGAGTCTGCGCCTGAACAGATTCCAGATAGTGTTACCGCTGCAGGCAAAGAAAGAAGGGTCTAATATAAGGCCTACCTGCAGTGCTGCAGATAGGCTTCTCTCTTCCAAAATTAAAATGTGCTGTCCTGTAGCGTCCTGTTGGGTCAATGGTGGGAGCTGGTGAACTGAAATTTGAAGGATATCCTTACCTCCTCACTGCGATGTATGTTCAAGATTTTCTTACACCGACAGACTGTGACATGTCTCATTATTTTAGTTTAGATGGCATCAATAAACATTGCCTTTGTTGTGTGATCTAGGTACTGCTTCTTCTCCTTAATAAAAAAATATTCAAGGGTTTGGTCTTTATTCAAACAAATTGCGAAGATGTGATCTTGATTTTGGTCATTTTCATCATCACTACTGATCATATAAAGAAAAAGAGATGATCTTACTCAGCATTTTCACCCTGGCAACTAAAACCACATCATCCTACCTTAATGAGCTTAATGAGTCACTTTCTCTTGACTCCTCCTCAAATGATTTGCAGCACTTTTTTTATTGGTTAAGTACAGGATCAAACACCAATCCATCTTATCATTGTAACCGACACTGAATCTCACCACAAAAATCTTGGTCATTATTGGCCCCACTGTGTGTTATGGGGGCCGCCAGCCCCCTCACACAGTCCTCCAAAGTCCTACATTCTCATTCTAATT
The DNA here is from genome assembly GCA_038496675.1 of Rachycentron canadum. Lineage (NCBI taxonomy): Eukaryota > Metazoa > Chordata > Actinopteri > Carangiformes > Rachycentridae > Rachycentron > Rachycentron canadum. Next base: position 2,331,702 of record CM076656.1, on the reverse strand, counting down.
CAGATAAGAATTCACAGAAGCGCAGCGGCCCCTGTGGTTTTATCACTTTCTTGTAGACGCTTGCATTCTGCATTATACAGCAGTATATCAGACTGAAACGAGGATCTGCGTCTGTGCATACACGAGCATGGATGTATTCATTCCTTTTATGTATGCATGACTCTTCCTCAGGAGAAATTTAGCTAAAAACGACACAGATGTCTTTGCGGCCGTCTTCTCACAGGATGAATTAATCAACAGCCCATGATAAACGGCAGCTTTAGCTCAGCATAGCTCGGGATGTTTTCAAAGACTAACCCATTTTAGGTTTGGATGGAAAAACTCTGGGAGTACTAATCCACTTTGAAGCATCTGTAAAAGGGTGTTGGTGAATTATTAACCCAAGCACTTTTACAGACACTGACTCCAAAAAAAAAAGAAAAAAACATCTTTGCATCTTTTATTCTATTTTTGTGCACATACTAAACAGAAAAGCAGGCAGACAGAATTAACAGACAGTAAATATTTAGGCATGTTTGTCCTCTTCTTGACTATTAAAGTGAGAGTTGCAGATAACAGTCAACTTATTTACTGTATAATGCGTCATGGCCCCAAATGCGTTGCCCTTAGATAGGCATGAAGTTAGGCTGTAAATGTGAAAATAGCTTCAGTAAACACATTAAAACCTTGAGGAGGTGAATGCAAACAAACTCCAGAGGAAGTCTGTGCTGTGAGGACAAGTCACAATAATTTCTGATGGGAAATTTAATGAGGATTTTAAAGGTTGGAGGTTACGTTCTGGATGTGAACTATGAAAATAGGTTTTGGAAGTTTGAAATTTGGATTTGAATGTTTGTATTAAATTCTCAGTTTGAATTCACCTATCTTTGCTTTTCACAAAGACAGGTGCTAAATTAAAGGAAAATCCAACATGAAGTGTCTTGTATTAGGCCATCATGAGCATCCATGCTCCTTCAGCTTCGATTCTCTGTGTCTGGACTCTGTTCTCTTCCTTAAGATGATATTCCCGTTTTGGGGGGTTTTGATGATGATGATGATGATGGTGGTGGTGGTGGTAGACAGTGCTGTTTTACATGTCAGCCTGAAATCTACCTTCGGTGTCTAATAGAGATCTGAGATTTGGTGAATGTGAATGTCAGGACATATAAGTCACATAATTTTCATCAGTCCATTCATTGACCCCTCCGGTGCTGTGGATGGGAGCTTTGTCGTCCTGTTACGTCTCATTTTTCATGTTTTTCCTTCAATTTCTCACCCGTCTGTGTGTCTAACCCTATTTAAGATGAAAAGATGCTCGAACTAATCTCCGTGGGGACCAACAGGGTCGACAATATGCTGCTGCACACTTCATACTCTTTCTTTTGTTTTTTACTCCTTTTTTCTTTTGATGTTGAATGTTTTAATCTTAATATAAAAAATGTTCAAACTGTCCTCTGTCCGGTTATTGGATAATACTGTTAGATTCTAATGTGGTAATCATTTATTATCCAGCAGACATTATGTAATCACCACCGGAGATTACAGAGCCCACCTCATGTCTGCTGATTACAGATGATTACTATGTGATGAGGAAAGTACAGTCTGAGTTATATAGAGATTATGAAAGTTTTGTTTTTGAAACACCTCCTCAATAGCACTAAAACTTCATCATCAAATAAAAAAAAAAAAGAAAAGAACTGAACAGAATGAAGACACCTCACCTGTCAACCACCCAGTTTGACACTGCAGTTCATTCATCACAAAACTCAAATCACGTTCTACAATCCTCTAAAGGAAGAAAAGGTTCACAGTGAACAATACTGACCATGACCTTCCCTAATATGTATTTGTATTTAATTCAATCATATTGGCTTAAAATCTGCAATCAAAGCCTTGTGAACTTTTTGCAGTGGTTCCTGTTTTATTTTGAAACCAGTTGTGTGTGTGTGTGTGTGTGTGTGTATGTGTGTGTGTGTGTGTGTGTGTGTGTGTGTGTGTGTGTGTGTGTGTGTGTGTGTGTGTGTGTGTGTGTGTGTGTGTGTGGCTGTTTTTGCTTCCTGCCCTTGTGCGTTCTCCCATCTTTTGTGATTGTTGGCCCTGCCCTGAGGAGTCCCACTTGTGTCTCGCTGTCTTCCCCTTACTGGAGTATTTAGCTAGTCCCCTCATTCGTCCTCAGTTTGTCTGTTTTTATTCTCAGTTGTGACAGATTTTTGATTTGCATCGCCGGTTGTGCCCCCCCCCCCCCCCCCCCAAAATTGCTTGCTCCTGTCATTAAGCAACCTTGACTCTTTTTTCCCCACAAAAACTTGAGGTTTTTAAGACCTGTGGTGTCAACAGTTGTACCATTAGCTGTTGTTTGCTTTCATTATAGTTTCAGTCGTTGTGTCCTGGAGACCAATGAAACTGAGGTTATGGCTCTCCCCATTCATTTTGATAGGGGCCTGGACTTGGTTGTGAAATTGCCGGAGGGCCTTGCAAAGATGATCACATAGTGGAAAGACTTGGCTCTAGGGACTTTGGCCCAACCTCGAAAACTGCAGGCATGGCTGAAGAGTCTCCAACTGAAACAAGAATAACCACGCACCACAAGTTCTTATGATTATTTCTTTTTAATTTATATTGTCACAGATTTGATGTAAATAATGTAATCATTTAATAAATATCTATTTATGGTATCTAATTTAGCATCACAGTGTAAATTCTGATAAAACCTTTTAATAAGCAAGGCTACTGAAAGATTAAAGATTAAATTAAAGCAAACACTATTAAATACCCTGCACAAATTACAGTACAAAAGAACAGTGAACAGTTTGACTTGGAGATAGTGACATCAATGAAATGAGTCACAATCTGCCAAAAAAAAAAAAATTAAAAAAAAATACATGACATGCAACAGGAAATTAATACTGCAATATTAAAGCATGCTTAAAATTCCCACTGGGAGTAGAGAAACATTTGTATAGTGCAGAGATGTTTCAACAGCACAGCCAGTTGTTACAATGACTTTGTTTGAGATATACATCAGGATATAGATCAACAACTAAGTAATGAAGTAATGAGAACATAGACATCAGTACCATCCATCTCCTGTTGTATGAACATATGATGAGTTTATAAGTGATGAGCTGGAAATTAAGACAATGTGATGGAACATAACCATCAATAAAAAACTGTCTGACAGTTAAAACTTCACAGCGATTGAATACATGATGGTCCATTTACTGTTGTCACAAAAAATAAACATGTCTATGCTAAGCTGTTCTGGTTTCATTGTTTTATTTTGAAAATATAAAAATGTACTCGTAAAGGTATAAAATTGAATTAAATAAATGTAACACTGATCAGTAGGTCATCATTTCTGCTTCTCACTCAGTAAACCTCAACTTATTATTTTAATGTCTGTGTTCTCATCACGTACAGTTAAGTTGGGTCTTTAAAAAAGGACTCGATATATTAATTGAGAGACAACAACTTTACACTGTTATTCAAATAAAAATGACTCCTTCCTGTTTAGGCACCACCAGTTAACGGCTTCCTGCTCTCTGCACAGTCACAATTTTTCATCTCCTTCTTCGCAGCGGTGGTCTGTGTCTGGGACAGATCCTGGATTAGTTTGGAGTTGAGAAAGCGTCTGTAGGAGTCTTTCTCCATCAAGAGGTAGATCATCCTCTGAGCCTCGTCGAAACAAGACGGGCAGGGGTTCTCCACGTTCTGCCTCGTTTGGTCTCTGGTCGCTGCGTCCAAGTTTACCTTTAAATCAACAAAAAGGCAGGGAAAATCAAGAGTTAATAATACAGAAGACAAAAGCTGCTGGGACATTACAGAACACTTTTTATATCCTGCCCCCTTTATCATCTGAAAATCTAAATTACTGGAGCTGAAGGGATTTTTCTTCCAAAGACATCTGTGTTTTTCTTTATTCACATTGTGCATCCAACGTCCTATGATAATGATAAAAGAGTTTTAAATTTGTTTTTTCTTTTTTTAATCTGGCATCTGAGGGAATGGTCATTAGTATCACTGTATTATTCATGTGCACTTCCAAAGCCTTCATGGTTACAATCAGCTCAAGTATTCCTGATGAAGAATGTGCATTTGCATTATTAACATTTTCAAAAATGTCTTTGAAGTGTGTCCAGCTCTCAACCTCTTTGCAAGATTTGTCTTCCACCATTTAAAGAAATGCTTTTTATCTATATTTAGATTTTAGTTTTTTCTGACTAGATTTTCCTCACGCTGACCAAGTTCACTTATTGTATGTCATTATATGTTTCACCACTATATGTTTCAAATAAAACTAATTACCTCCTTGGGAGCATCTGCCTCAATGTATCGCTGGTAGATCTGCTTGGCTCTGGTCACCAGCTTGGAGGATGCTGTCTTCTTGTAGTCTTCACAGGCGACCCAGAAATCCATGTTCTCCTCACTGAACTCCGATCTCAGGAAGGTGGTGAAGACTGTACGACCCGCTAGAAAGAGAGAAAGAGAGAAAGGGAAGTTTCTTTTTAATGTCAAATCCAACCCCACAGACCCTCAAGTGATGGTGTAAAGTTTTTGGCACTGTCATTGACAGTCTGGTGCACTTGCACTTGGTTGCCAGACTTCATCAAGTTGCATCATTGTGAGTTCAGATATCAGCACTTGCACAAAGCTAGCCAAAACTAATCCAATCTGAAACCATATGGGGTTTGAATCTGCTTCTAGCTGCTCATCTGGTGCTCGAAAACACATTAAAAATAGTGCATTAAGCTGCATTTGAGGCTGCGTGTCCCTAGACCAGATTTGGCAGGACATCAGGTGGATTGCTTCACAGCACAAACTGAAAGAGGGAACTATTCTCCCCCCATTAATGGAGCTAAAGCTTGTCTGAGTTCCTGGCGCAGACAAAATGATCAAATTGGATGAAAAAAATCACTTTAAATTTCCAAAGGGAAAATAGACACGTTTCAAACAAAGAATTAAGCATCAACGCAGCACAATTAGAATGAGCTTTTACAGTTTAGCAAAAAAAAAACAAAAAAAAAAAAAAAAAAACCTCTGGACATTTTCATCCTGTCTTTATAGATACATAACACAACTAATCAAACGAGTTAATGGAACATGACAGGACACAGATCTGAACCTTTGTAGAAGTTCAAAAATGAAAAGGACAGATGGAGGAGACCACTGAGACCATGATAAGATAAACTACAGATCAGACCAATGAGAGATGGGAGATGAAGTCGGGAAGGCAGAAGGAAGACCTGACAATGCTGGAGGTCAGAGAGAATGGTCATGGAACAGGGCAGGTCAGAACTCAGCTGGTTCCCGCAGGGCCATTGCTCCGTGTTTGTGTCCTTATATATATACACACACTGTGCAATTCTCAGAGGTCTTACGAACACAGACACACACACACACACACACACACACACATACACACACATAGACACATACACACTGAGCACTGCTGCTCGCCCTGAGGGGTCAATGACTAGTGCCTCTAGACACGTAGCAGAAAAACCAGACCATGAGAATGTGTTGGAGAGAGAGACAGTGTATGTGTGTGTGTGTGTGTGTGTGTGTGTGTGTGTGTGTGTGTGTGTGTGTGTGTGTGTGTGTGTGTGTGTGTGTGTGTGTGCGCGCACCCTTAACATCATGAACAGTGTTAATGTCGGCAGATGCTACTTAGTTTGCACATTTTAAAAACTAAAACCAAAACCATCATTTATTATTAATTTCATGACTAGAGATCAAACATCACTTTCCAAACCCCCCCAAAAAAAAAAATCCTTGTGGGATGTGAAGGTCAAGGCCCTGTCTGATGATATTCCCATGATTGCAGCATCATCATGTCACATGAGAATCATCATGTTTTAGGATTTTATTTTTTTATTTTTTAATAAACCCCAAGAGAGATTCTGCCAGAGACCTAATGAGCCAAGCATCCGCAAACTGTAACGTCAGTGTTATTATAGCAGCATCCTTTGGGTTCTTAGGATTTGGTTCTGGATTAGGTTGCTTTTTTTTTTTTTTAGGTGGGAAATTGTAAAGTAAAGAAATTGTAAAGTGACACTTACTCTCACTGTTCATGACGTGGCTGAAAGACTCCTTCCATTTCTTCACCTCAGTTGGAGTTGGAACCCTAAAACACAGACAGAGAGGTTTTCTAAACAAGGTTGTACAGTTGTACTTTCCAAGAGTGGAAGTATAAGTAATACCTGCATGCATCAAAGTATTTCTAAATCAAATTACACTACAGAGACTCATACAATTTGTTTTCAGGATGTGGTTTCATTCAGTGTGTGTGTTCCCATTTGATGATTTTGCATAAAACTATTTCAATTAACGAAGGTTGAGGTTTTGAGGTTTTTGTTGTAGCAGTGCTTCCTCCACTGAATGGATAGACAAACAGCTATGCTGCTTTCCTGATGTTCCATTCAAACAAATCCAAAAAATGTATTTGAAATACAGTGTCAGTCATATTTCCATCACAATAAGACAGCTGCGTAGGGGGATTTGTTCCCTGTTTAGTTCTCAAAGGGTGCAGCTCATCCTGATCCCAGCTGCATTAATTCACTGATTAATAATGGCAGCAAATCTAATCATATATCTCCATGCGTCATTGTACATTTATACAACAAAACCTATAATACAATGATGCCTCCTTAAAGATTTCATCACCTCAGAAATTACAGTAATAATGAGAACAATTAATAGCTTCTCCCCATTTAGAAAAGAGTAATTTGTGCTCATATGCTATTTATCACTTGAATGGTGCGTGTCACAGAGGCTCGACAGCATCTTTGTGTTGTGGAAGGGATGAGGGAAAAAGCTCCTGATCAATCACAGCAGGAAAATTGAATAATGATTATCTATAACCGTCTCTGAATGGGTTCCAAGCTTGTGGAAAAGGAAAGGTCAGGGTGAGTGTCGTCGATGCTAACCTGCTCATGAGGAACAATAAGAGGGAACAACAACCTGAGGATGGGTCATTGAGTGCAGAACGAGGCTTAACGTGTTCCTCAGCTGATGTAATCCAATATCAAAAATTACATGACACACTGAAACGGTAATTAAATGTCAAACTAATATCAGTCATGGAAGCTGTTGTGCATTTTCTCCATGGAAACACAGGCCAACACATCTACGATCACGCACATGGAAGGAGAGGAAGGCTGTTTTCAAAGTCGAGCAAAGCAATCATCACTGAACCTCGATATTAAAAAGAAAAACCGAAGAGGAAATGATCTATTTCCCATTAAATAAAATGGCTTTTAATCTATATCCTCCCACATCACGCATTCATCTCTCTGAAGAAGAAGAAATGTCAAAGTAAAGTGCCAGTCATTCATTCACAGACCTAATTGTCTATACAGTTTGAACATATCAAGGAGATTCAAGCTCCAAGTCAGTACAGGTTAAACGTCAAAAGAAAAAAGTGTCCTCAAACTCCAAATGTTCCTGCCTTTAAAGACAAGGGCTGAATTAATATTTATCATAAAAGAGCATTAATCCCTTTAGAGGCTGCTACCGCAACCACCTTCGATTCCTTTCCCTGTGCAGCTCCTCCAGATGGAAATTCATTTCATGAATTCCTTTCTAATTCAAAGCATACAGAGCTTCTCTTGAGTAATAATCTGCATGACGGTGGTTAAAATTCTCTTTCTGAGAGAAGCTTATTGCAGGGAACTGAAGAATAAACACAAACTGGAACAAGTATATTAAATTGTAGAAAAACTGAACCAACAGATTAGTTCCTCTGACCTCTTTGCAGCAGCAGCAAGAGCAGCGGCGTTCTTCTCTTTCATCTGCTTCTGATCCACTGTTTGGGGTTCAGGCTTCTGGAGTAAGAAGCTTAGTTTGTGCTTGATGTCTTTGGCGCTGTGGAGAAGCAGATGAGAGGTCAGAAAGTGCAATGCATTTTTCAAAGACTTTCAGCTTGTTTGCGTTAATAACATCTGCTGGTGTGAATGCCAGCTGGTTCCTCTTTGTCTGCATATGACTCTTGACTCCAGGTTAGTCACTGATTTTCTTTTTCAAAAATAGCAAGTATTTCTATTTGAAAGAACAATATGCAGTTCAAAGAATCAGCATGTGCACAGATCATCCTGAAATGTTCATATACTATGTTTAAGTGCAGTCATTTTTGAGGTAAAATAATATCAGCATCCACTTGATGTTCAAACCAAAGTCTTACCTTTTCAAGCATGTTGCAGGAAGTGTTGCAAGTCCTTTACACATGGTGTAATGTTAGAGATCCACAGTCAATAATGTGAATGACAACAGTGAGTTTTTACAGCAGCGATCTTCAGTATTAGACACCAGGCTGCGGGAGTCTCCGCCCCCAGCTGTGGCTTTATACCTCCAGTCTGCACACTGACAAAGAACTGACCAATCACACCAAACAGGGAAAGAGAGAGAAAGGGAAAATAAAACAGAGAGGGTGGGAAAGAGGGGGAGAAAATGGGGGGGAAATTTATAGCAGAAGGATTCATATGTACCCAAAACAAAAGGTGTTTTCCACTGAGAGGGGCGTCTCAAGCATCTCCTGAGTCAATCCTCGGTGGAAAAAACAGACAGATTAATCAAACTGAGCAAAAAATGAAATCCAGGCAGAGACGCCGCTGCCAGGACGCAGCATTTTAGTTCAGTGCTTCCAAGGAGGTGGGAAGGTGTTGTCATTTGTTTTCACTGGTCGGCCCACTTTCCCTCAGTCTACAGCAGTGAGAGTTTACAGTCCAGCCCTTGTCAGTGAGACAACTTTTAAATGACACAGCCTCTTAAACTTCACATCCAGAAGGTGAAGTCGATTTTATTCCTCAGTCTTATGGACTTATCTCCTCCAGTCCTGTAGTGTTTTACAGCTTTGAGTAGTTCCCTCATTTCAGCAGGACAATAGTGTCCACCAGCCCACTCAAAGCGAAGGAAATATGTGTCCCAAAGTTACAGAGGATGCTACCACAATGTGTAAATATGTGTTGACAAAGTCAAAAAAGATTTTTTTTAAAAATTGATGCTTAAAACCAAAGATAAAATCAATACAGATAAATGTAAGGGATACAAAACATATGAATAAGAGGTTGAAGCTCTGCACAAGAAGTTAAAACTGAAGCACCAGAGACGTGTAGACATCCTGTCATGGACGAAGTTAAGGTGGCTGGTTGGATCTGAATTGTGTTGCATTTATACTCCTATGAATCATGTTTAATATACACACTTCATTTCGAATTCAGCCAAACCTTCTGTTCATTGCTTAGGTCTTTTATTATTTAGTGTTGTTTTGAAGCTCTGGCATGTCACTGTCTATGATATACTGCGTATTTTTATACTTCACTGATGTTTTTACTGTCCAATTTCCACAGTTTGCACCTGGAGCAGTTTCTTCCATAGCAACATGACATTAAATAACCTGCAGAGAAGCAGATGCCATTGGACTCCACCATGAGTTTTACATCTTTTATTTCCACTAAAAATGAAACATTAGAAATTAAAACTGCAGATATAGTGCACATCATTGTTTTGAATGAAGTAGCACTTCATTGCTGTATCTTCATATCATCATCACGTCTTTGTAAAATAAGTGTTGAAAGGCTTTGAACCGTGCAGACAGCTCTAATCTGCTCGTTCCTCTCAACCCGAGAGGACAAACTGATTCAACAGCTGCAGCTTCACTCTCAGGTAATAAGTAAATGGCATCAAGCCATGGGGAAGAACATTTAAGTTCAAAGTCGAGAAGATACCTTTCTGAGAAATGCATGCAGGACAATCAGCATCACCTCATTCTCTCGTCTTCTGTGTCTCCTGGCACCATTTTCACACATGACCTCATCTCTAAATCTGTAGCCCTGAAGACTTTTCCATTTAATTGAAGCCTAAAAGCGGCTTGGATTGTTTTCTCAAAGTGATCTAAGAGCAGCTGAAGCTAAAGCGTACGTCTCTGATTTGTTGCTAACAGATGTAGACATTTAAAGCGTGGAGGACCGCCAAAGGTTCCCTTTAAAGGAAGAATGAACTCAAAGAATGTGTGGAAGGTTTTTAAAAACTGACTACAATCACAACGGCTGTTTAGGCAACTGGTTCTCTGAGTGATATATGTGCACGCTCTCGATCATCATCTGACAATTGTGTTCACAGGTCTCACATCTTTGCACTTACACAACAAAAATCATTTACTATGAATTAGTCATAGGAAAATTCCATGAATCAACAAAAATACATTCTCGGGCAAACATTGTGCTTCTTTGAATGATATTTGTGTTTTCATTCTTTAATTTACACATAAGAAAAACTGGAAACTAAGTTGGCGCAGATTGTAATTTAAATAGGCAAAGAAAAACAGTAAAAAAGGAAAATATCAACTCTTTATCCCACCATACTGACATTCTGACACACTTGAAACATAATTTAAGTTGCATAACTTATTCAAAAAACATAAATGTTTTAATGTTTTATCTCAATGACACCTTAACATTGTGTAAAGCACAGTAATCTCTCTTGACAATTTATTTATAACATATTATTCATGCACTAAAATGTAGTCTTTCATTTTCAAAGTTGATCGAAAGATCTTTCAGTTCATTCTGAATCATTCATATCTATGAGATTGTTTCAAATTCTACATCATTACACTCAATTATAGATTGAAAGGATGTCAGCTTTGTCACGACCAACAGGGTGGAGGACGTTATAGCAGTCTGTCTCAGTCTCTGTCACTCTGATTCATTATTTCTCCATCATCTTACTTCCAAGGCAGTGATGAGGTGCAACTCATCATCTTGAACTGATCGCTGAGTGACCTGCTCATGAAGTTTATGCCCACAGTTTTTATGTCAATGGGATAATATAAAATATGATGTTTTTCTCCTCACAGTTGTGCGGCAAGTAAAATATCTCAATTCAGTTTCTGTCTACGAGGGGTTGATTATGAATATTGCCTTTCAATCTCCTGGTGCTAACCTGCCCTCATCCAGACAGCAGGATGTAATTACAGCGCCAGAGGCGAAGCTTACACACGCACACACACACACACGCACGCACACATGCATGCTGCACCTGAGAAGCCAGCCCAATCTCTCAACAGGCTTTTTCAGGCCCAACATCATCTCATGGTAGATATCAGCAGCTACACACTGATGTGTAGGTGTTGGGTAAGACCTGTTGATAGACAGCAACAAATGCAATTACAGAGATGAAAGACAAAAACGGTATATTTTGCAGATTTTACATTTTGAATGTATATGATGCATATCGCAGGTGTATGAAAATCTTTGTGAATATTTTATCTTTGTAACTGTTTGGTTCACAAATCTTCTAAAGCTCCCAGTTCGTAAAGACAACTATCTTCCACATATCCTAAGATAGTTAATTATTACATGGAACAAACATCATGTTTAGTGCCAGTGGTGGTTCTAAAACAGGTGTAATATGGCAAAAGAAATGGGTCAAATAACATCTGCTGGGTTCATCCATTGGAAGGAATCCAGTGAGCAAATTCCTCACTAATCTGCTCTTATGAGATTATACTGTGTACAGAAGTGACACCTTGATATGGATATGAAGGATATTGCAGCTCGAGTGGAAATGTTGACCCGACAGTGGTGCTAGATGAAAGTTAAACTATCCATCTGACATATCAATGGAAAATGGAAACTTGCAGCAAGACACATTTCTGTTGTGGTGAGGTGAAAAAAAACCCACAATGACCCAGAAAGCCCTTAAATCTAAAAGACAAAATGGGTCAGTTGCACCCAAGAGGACTTACGGGAAAATATAGGTCACTACCTTTTGATGATTATGCTAAATAATCATGAATGTAACTGTCAAGCAACTGTGTTCACCAATATAAATGTTAACTAAAATAACCCAGTTTGCAGATGTCCCCTAAATGCTACATCCGCAGGCAGTCGGTAGATGCTAGCTATAGCTCACATCATCATCCTTTGGAGCACCTTTGGAGCACCTTTGGTCATCTGCACTGTATAGCCTTTATTGGAGTTTTAAGGGGCTTTATAGTTGTTAGAGCAAAATGTGCTCCATATCCCTTTGGGGGCAGACCTGGTTCGAGACTATTTTGACTTCAGGGGCATAAAAAGGTGTTGAATGGTCACTTTACTGCCAGACTTCAGGACTTCTGGGGTGTTCTGAGGGTATTCTGAGGTTATGTTAGCTAAAGTCATAGAATCTAATGATGCACAAACCTATGATGTATTTAATTTTAGACCCATCTCCTCCTCATAGGAGGTAAACTTCATTTATACTCAATTGTCTGCTCTTAACCCAGTGTATGACTGCTGGTGTATTTTCTGTTTAAATAGGACGTTACAATGTAATTGGCAATGTCAGTTTAGATTTTTTCAAACTGGGGGTGCACTGCTTGGGCAACTGAGTGTGATATGACAATGTGCATTGTCATATTAACAGTGTAGGCGATCAATACTATTTGTGAATACACAGAGTGGAGTCACCAATATTCTGTCTCCCATCCAGCCCTATATGTTCACAGCCCTTTTCTTTATGAGGATTATTTATAAACCATTTATAAACAATACTACTTCATTGTTATTGTGCTGACCATAAATTACCCTTGTTCTGTGGGTCATCTGAGGGGAAGTGTTGTTAGTGTTTATACAGATTCAGAATAGAAATCTTTCTCTTCCACTTTGTACTGGCTCCTCCTCTTACTCATCTGTTTCCAAAGCAAAGTATCACAAATGAAATACTGTTTTGACCAAAACACGTACACATCTGAATGAGACCAGCAGCGTCGCACATTACTTCAGGTCACAGGCTCCCAGCAATCATCAGAGTTTAAGAAGGGTGTGTGTTCAATGGATGAGGAACACAACACATTTTCAATTCAATCCGTGGCTCCAAAGGTCAAGAGAAGCCAACGTAGTATCAGGGCCATAGATGTGGACCCTCATAAACTACATCAGGTGACAGAGAACAGCCTTGGTAATGTGGCTTTCTCTCAATAAATTATGCTACCCATGCCTCCTCTCAACCCGACAGATCTCACAACTCCTCAGAGGAGGGACAGCAGAGCTCTTCATAAGCCATCAACTCCAGTCCCATCAGTAAGCGAAGGATAATTGCGTCTCTCTTGTGGTCAAGAGCTGCATCTTTAATCTGTAGAGACACTCAGTGAGACAGGTAAATCTGTTAGGCATGATGTGCATATTAAAGCAGGGGAGGCAGCAGTCCCAGTCAGACATCATCACCTCTTTTTGACGTGGCTTGTTTATTATTGTGCTTCTTTTACAATGAGGTACTTCTGAAAAACAATCTTGAGAGAAATGAAAGCAATGGCTGCCAGTGTATCCCATGTGGGTCTGCGTTAGTTCAATATTCAAAATATATAATGTAAGAATAAGACATGATGAGTTTGATATGATCAGTGTCCTTAACCTAAACTGAAATCAGTAATAAAAAGACCCATTCAGTCTAGTTTTCCTCCCACTTATGCGTCTCCAGGTAGGTGCAGCAGAGCAGGATCCATTTCGTCATGCCCTGTCTGCATCAGGATGACACCTCTAGCATGACAGCAAGCTCAATAAAATTTCCCATACAACACCTCTACCCTCATTTGGATGGGAAACAGAGAATGTGTGCTCCCAGTCCATAAAATCGACCATATTCTTTATATGGCACGATAGTTTTAAATTATTATGAATTTTTTTGGTGCTAGTCCATCACACATTTAGTCTGATGAAAAGTCTAATTGCTGAGGAACAAAGTAGCCGGCTGATCAACTTTTATCACTTGTCACAGTGTAACTAAACTAATTTTAGCCTCGTCTTCTTTTCCGCTTCTCCTCAGTGTGTTAGAGTTATACTCTTGGAAATATACATTTCCAATATAACCGCTGATATTCCTATTCATTTATACATGGATTTTTACTTTACGATCATTGATGATCTATTTGTATGTTTTGCCACATAACCAGCATTTGTATTAACAGCTGTTTACCTCTTGATGAAACATTCATTCTTTTATTCACTAAGAGCTTTCTCCACTGGTGAAAAGCAAACTTGTTTTACTTCTGCTTCTAGCACTTCTTTTCCTCTACTGAAGTTACCATGCTAACCAGCTAGCACTGCCTTGATTGGCTTGTCCTGTCACTTTCCGATACCGAGTCACTGTCGCATCTAGGCTCTCCTAAAGAAACAGTGCTGCTCAACAGACATATTATTATCTCATGCATTGTGAATGCAACAATGGCTGAAGGTCTGAAGGTCTTAATATGTGGATTTTTGACTGATGAATTTTTGTGATGCTGTTTCTTTAGTACATGCTAACTACAGTTTCTTTGTCTGTTACATCCTGTCTGTTACCCTTTTTATTTGCTTGAAGTAAATGTACATGTTTTCGTGAAACTGTTCCAGTTGTGTAACTGCTGCAAGTAAAGGTAGAACTTCTCATGTCAACACAAACTAATTCTCAAAACATGCAGGCTCCTTGTGAGGACATGGACAGGATGAGCACACTTGTTTGAAGAAAACGTCACATGTGGTAACTTTGAGATTTGTTTGGCATGACAGTTTAAACACCAGCTGGCTCCAATAATAAAGGGTTGCTCAGGGATTACGGTAAGGACAGCTTTCATCGTGCACACTGAGCCGTGGCCATTAGCATATCGAACCCAAACAAAGAGGAAAACTTTTCCAGCTTCAGCTAAATGACCCGTGGCGCAGAACTCAATGGTGCTGGCACAGAGGAAGAGAGAAGGCTAATGCGGTGATTGTTTATAGTCCTGGTCAGTTAAGTCAGTCCATAATGAACTGTGATGAGGCTACGTGTGGAACAACATGCAGGTTCAGATACCGATCGGGACTCACTGTTGTTGGGTGGCCATGCTCACAGCTTGGATCAAACGTGGAGACAGCACGATGATGGATGAGTCACTGACGTGTGTGTGCACTCGTGCATTCTTGAATCTGTGTCATGTTTGGCACTGACTAGGTGATCTTGCTGTGGGATTTCCCGCACGCATTGTGTAAGAGCTTTTTCTCATGAGGAGAGATTAAGTGCTTTGCAGAGTTTTTGTCTCATCTTGATGACAAACGGCACAACACTGACAGATTGATGTACTCAAGGTCACGCTTTTCCATCTTTGGCTTGATGCTTAAATTAAAATTTCACAGTCAACCCCAGCAAGGCTAAGCTGCTGTCATGTCATAGCTGTTTTACAGCTTTGTCAACTTTAAAAATCACATTTACTAGACTCACTTTGTCATATTTGCAAAATCTCACAAGACATATTGCTGCCAACACCTAGTTGAAAAAAAAGGTCCAAAATAAACTATCAATTTCTCTTCTGATAGAAATAATTCTTCTTTAATAATGGCACTTTGCCAGCCTGCACTTGACTTCAAATATCTGATATCTGTGTTTAACTAAGCCTCTTTTCAATACTGAATAGACTCCTCTCATTTGTTGTCCCTGAACAGTCTATTCACCACAACTCCCTTTATCTCCAGTTGAAATATCAAAATTACCACTTGAGGAAGCCAGTTTAAAACTAGAAATGTGCTCTCAGAAGAACTCAAGAAGTCATTTCGTATAACACACACGCACACACACACACACACTCCTAGACAAATCGTTTGTGTTGGTGATTTGAAACCTGCTGTGATAAGTCCTGCTGCTGATAATTGAGTCAATGTATTTGACCAAATGGTTCCAATTTAATGGTTCATGCAGCAGTCAGTGCTGTATCATGTGGTGTATGTAGACATAAACATATACACCATCTTTCTATAAATATCATTACATCTGTGGTTATGTCATATAAACGCTGACTGTTAGAGTCAGAGACAGATTGACCATGAGCCCCTCTGGAGACGAACTTGAAGACTGTGACTGCAGATGGCCTGTAAGTGCCCTTGGTTGCCATAATGTGACCAACAGACAGCCCTGTCATAGCCACAAGCCACAGCTGTTGTACAGGAAGATGGTCTGTGTAATGACAAACACCAGAGTCTCCTGTGGCAGAGAGGAAAAAAGGGAACCGCGGTGTATTGTGATAATGTCAGAGTGCGTTTGGTTTATTACACATCCAACTTGTTTTAATATCAGAAGATAACCTGTCAGGCCTTGTGTTTCTGCTTCCCAGTGCAATATATCAGTGGTAAATATCACCAGGGCTCCTGAGGGAAAGTAAACAACTGGTGGTGCATTGTGGATGTGATGATGATGATGATGATGATGATGATGATGTTATACATTACACAATACAATATTACACAATGTAATGTAGTTGTCAAAACTGAAAACATGCACTCAGGGAGCACTTTATTAGGAACACCATACTAACAAAGGGTGGTTCCTCCCTTTGCTCTCGAATCAGCCACATTTTTTTTGCTACTGATTCCACAAGATTTTGGAAACTTTCCTTTGAGATTCACCTTCATGTTGACATGATTTCAAAACTTCTGCAGACCTGCAGAGATGCACAATCACGCTGCCAAACTCCTGTTCAAACACATCACAGAGGTGTTCCACTGGATTCAGATCTGGAGACCATTCATGGAACCAGTTCGAAACAACTATTCAACAATACTCAGATAGGCTGTGGTATTCTTTAATGATTGGCATTAAAGAGCCCAAAGTGTTCCAAGAAAACATTTCCCACAACGTTACACCACCACTTCCAGTCTGGGCTCATCACACAAGGCATCTGCTGCCTCAGCAGAAATCCAGATTCATCAGTCCAGGCTACATTTTTCCAGTCGTCAGTGGTCTGTGTCCACTGCAGCTTCAGATTTCTGGCATTGGTTGACAGGAATGTAACCTGCTGTTGTAGTCCATCCACCTTAATGTTCAATATGTATATGTATAGCCTTTCTGTCAGCTCCACTGTCCTCTCTCTCATCCGCAAAGTATTTCCGTCCACAGAGCTGCTCCTCACTGGATGTTTCTTGTTTTTGATTTCGGAGTAAAAACTCCAGGGACAGATCAGCAGTTTCAGAAATACCCAAGACAATACTGGCACCAATAATCATGTCACTGAGATCATTGTTTCCCATTGTAATGTTTGATGTGAACATTAACTGAAGCCCCCGACCTGCATCTGTGCTGCGAAGCTACCACACAGTTGGCTGATTGGATAATTGCATGAATAGGCATGTGCACACGTGTTCCTAATAAAGTGCTCATATGTATGTGTGTTTGCCAGCATCTTTCATTTTTAGTTGGGTTGTACTTAATCAATATTTATTGGATTGTACACTTGAATTATGAGTGTTTATAATCATTAGTTGTCCATGTGTGTGCATAATGTGTTGCGTATTTGTTTGTGAATGATCATGTTCAAAAAGCTGTGAAGTGTGTGTGAGTGTGACTGCGTGCGTGTGTGTGTGTGTGTGTGCTGTCCTTTCACTGCCAATAAAATGGTCACACCAGGTCCTCCATTAGCCAGTCTTGAGGTGTGTAATTTGGCGCATTAGGCTGCAGTCAGTGATGCCGTCGGCCTGTGTTTGTCATGGAAAATGCTGCTTGGGGCCATTTTCCACTTAAGTTGTTCAACTTCACACAAGGACAGTTTCAGACAGGGAGTGTATTATTCATTTGGGATTACACACTAAGAAAAAGCTTCAACTTGAAAAACAAATTAAAGTTTTTTTTAAGTTAAAGTTAGTTTTTCTAACTTGTACAATTCAGCCACTGAGTGGACTGAGTGTCTTTGCTCTGTGCTGCAGAAAATAGCCTTTTGAAAATCTGTTGTGTTTTGTAATGTAATAATTCAGTGCCAGTATGAATTTATAACCAATAGTCTTCAAAAAAATAATCCTGCTTCCTGCCTAAGTCAAAATGCACATACCTTATCCAAGTATAAACAATGCAGTTGAAGGATGAAAAAACTTTCTTTTCTGCTTTTAAATCAACAAGTATGTTTTACCACCCCCCAACAATTATTCAGCCACTCTCTGAACAGTCAGTAACAACATGTACTGTTCTCTCCTTACAAGGTTCATTAAAATCAGGCTGGCAGTGTAACAGCTACATCCTTGAAAGGTAATTCAACAGAGCCACATGGTAGAAACCTGCTGCTGCTCTTTACAGCTGAGATCCAACTACCAATATCACAATCAGAGAGTCCGTTACAAATCCATTACGATGGAAGTCATGCTTTTAAGATTTACATCAGTAAATCTTAAAAGCATGACTAAACATGACTAAACAAACAAACCATCAGAAAACAACAGCATCCAATGTAACACCCTTAAGAGATGAGTGTGTGTGTGTGTGTGTGTGTGTGTGTGTGTGTGTGTGTGTGTGTGTGTGTGTGTGTGTGTGTGTGTGTTGTGGATGGTTTCAACGTAGTGTATAGAGCACTTAGTGACATGTGCTGTACGTCCTTGAGGGATGACTGCCCCCCCCCCCCCCCAGTGCAGTGAACACTTGATTCCAGATGGTCAACACAGAGCAGCAATGGGAAACATCAGCAGCTGTAACCTCATGTGCCCCTCAGTTCATCTGAGATAGACCCACTCAAAACCCCCTTATTATCCAATTGTTTTCTTATTTAACAGTATGAATATGAGACTTGAGATAAGAATGGGAAATACTCCTCTTAATGGACTGATCCAACACTCTAAGCCACTGGTGAAATGAGCCAAACCATGGTTTAACTAACTTATAATAGACACAGTTGTAGTTTGCCTCCAACTTATCAATTAAATGCCAAGTACTCATGTACTAGAAGAAAATAATGTCAGTATACTGTTGTCCTTTGTGGTAAAATAGTACAACAACATTTCCTGAGTATATAGTTTATGATGCTTGTTTGTCTTCACTTTATTAAACTACAAATAATCATTTCATCCAGGGACAGATGAAAGATGGAGCTCTTTACAGCTGTACGCATATTATGGCACAAATTTATTACTGAAGAACTGTTTTCAGGAGAAAGATTACGTTTGTCAGACAAAGTCACAGTATGTTTTACAGTATGTAAGTGAAATGTATAAATACATTTTAGGTTCTTTATTATTATATAGGTAATAAAATTATAAAATATGTACACCTCTGTGTGACCCATCTATTGATGCTGGAGATACACAGGCAGTGTGTAAGATATGGACTCACTCCTGTGTGAAAGTGTGTTGTCCATCCACCTCAACCTCCTCCTAAGACAGATTAACTCCATCTACTACGTCATCTGACCTCCTCCTGGGTCTTGATTAAGCTGTTAGTACAGTCGACCTATGGGGTCGTTCTTCACAAAGGGGGCAGTCTCTGAAATCCAAGTGCATTGTCTCATGCACCGTATAAAGTGAGATTATCCAGGTCTGACACACTCTCTGAAGTGGTTTATACATTTTCTCCCATGAGCAAGAGACCTAAAAGTGAGATGAGATAAACTGCATCTCAGTTATGACTCTCAAGAGCCAGATCTTCCCTTTAACCCTTTCCTTTGTCTCCTGCACTCATCACTGCCCACTAATGTGAATCACTTTTGATCACTCAACTGAAGGGTGAGGTCAGAGACCTGTCTCTGTTCTGCTCTGGAGGTACTGGATCTGTGAGGTGAGGACCTTACATGTGGTCATATATATTCATTGTAAACCAGTAAGGCCTCCTTAATGTAATGTCCACTGTAGCATCACCTCAGACTTGTAAACAACATAATCAAGAGGTGAGTTGAACCAAGCGTCTGTCTTTGCTCTGATGTTTAATTATCCTGTAGCGCCACCTTGTGTTTAATATAAGACTAACAGGACCTGAGAAGTGAATGTTTCTAGGAACTGAACTGCTAATTTTCAACCTTATCCCTATGTCCTTGTCACAGAGCGGCATCATTTTATATTATATATATATATAAATATACACACACTGTTATTCCTCTATTTACTCAAGGTACATGGGCGGCCAGTCTAAGCAATAAGTTTTCTTAAACATTATTTTTCCGTCCTCGTCATATCTGGAAAAGGTCATTCTAACATAATAGCAGCCAACTCTGTTCTTTTTTCTCAGGACAGTACAAGTATTGCTCCCATGTACAGTCTTTAAGTCAATGTACAATGTGTTTTTCATTACAGGTTGAGATATTTCAGTCTGGACCAAACTGGTAATACCAGCAGATCAACCAACAGTTGCTGGTGTGTCTAAAAACAAACCCAAATCTTACACATAACCCAAACCTGTGCAGGATGGAGGAGCCCAGACTTTGCATGAGGCAAAGGTGAAAATGCAACATGGGCATTTTTCACCTTTGCCTCATGCAAAGTCTGTGCACAAGCTGTGCCTGTGTTCTCTGTGTTTGCATTATCAGGAGCAACTACCGTGCCATTTTAACAGTACATAGACATATATATTCTTTTATTCTTTCAAAGCAAGGTAATCTAAGTATTTTGGATCTAGTTCCCATAATGCCCCACTCTTAAATTTGAAGTTCAAGATGTCGCCCTATAAGTCATCACTGTGCCTATTTACACTCAATCATAAAAACGCCTTATACTGCAACAGTGTTCACCAATTCAATAAAGTTGGCAAATCTATTTCTTCACCTTGAATTCAACATATGGGGGAACTGCAACTGAACATCCATACTGTCTGTCACCTTTCACGTACACTCACTTTAGCTCTCAACTCATGTTGTGATGCTTTTTAAATGACAGTCAAACTCACACAAGAGCATTTTCATGCTTTTTCTCTCTCCTACTGGAGAATCTGTGCTTACTTGATTCAGATCAGTATGTATGAGCAGCCATTTCCCAACAATGCTTATGTAAGTGTACCTGTGTAAGTTGCAACACAAAGGCAAACATTGACTTTTAGCCTCGTGAGTCCATGGATTGTTTATTTTGTTATAGCAAAGGTCAGTGTGATTCACTATTAGATTTTCAGCAACTAATGCCAAAAAAGTAGCTTTTTTTTTCCTTTGAGTACAGATGTTGATCAGTGAGGACCGAAGATTTCAGAAGTGAATTTGGGTAAAAGTTTGGGAATGTGATTAAGTGTGCTATACCTCAGTTCAATCCCTCTGCTTGTATCTACTCTTTGTCTATCTACTCTTCTGTCTTCTGTCTCAGATAGTCTAAAGGAAGTCTAAACTAAACTAAAGTAATGTCATCATTCAATCCTTTTTCTGAAGGTAGTCTCATTGGGATTGGATATCTTTTTCAAGAGACCTGTGGACAATTTATACACTGTAAAGTCAGTGCCAAGAGTGGATCAAGTAATCTCCTCCCCTGTTCCCATTGATCCCAGAGAGGAGAGTATGCCTGCAAATCTGATTATCTCCTGACTGATAAGCTCCATTGTGCAAGTCTATACAGTAGCTGATTGGCAGATGCAGCATTCCTAGATAGGATCGTGTGTTTTGAGAGGGGGTGGAGGGTCAATGGTTATGTTTACCTGATGAGACATGAGAGGGCACTGATTTTGTGAGTGTGTGCGAGAGTGAGTGTGCTAACAGCAGCAGGATATAAAGGGTCACCCCATCCCCGCCTGGGCATCTGTCCTCTGTCCAGTCTGTGTGTGTTTGACAGAGAGAGAGACAGAGTCATCCCAGGCCTTTACCATGAAGCAGTGTGTGCTGTTGTCTCTGTTGCTGGCGCTGGGGTGCGTGCACGTTCACGGCGCGCCGGTGGGGCAGGACGGCTTGGAGCAGGGGTCATGTGAAGACGCAGCAGCAGTGAGTGCCGCGGAACTGGCTCTCACCAAGCTCAACCAGGACCGGCAGCAGGGCTACATCTTCAAACTGCACCGCCTGTCCAACGTGCACACGGCAAGACATGTGAGTGACTCCAGACACAACCACCATGACACTGACCACAAACCAACTCACGTAATGTTCTTAGATGCAATGTTGTTTCCATTTGGATGTAATGTTTGAAACATTAAACCAGGAGAGATCTCTGCTAATTGAGAGTTTGGTAATAGAATATATATTTAATATGATGTTCAAAATGACTTAACCCTTAGGATATTTTGGCTATTTCTGTTTCTTCTTTTGATTTCGTCTTAATATGCCATGTTAAAAATGTCTACCATGCTCCATCCCATTCGTACGTGAGCACTTTTGATGGAGGTGGTGGCAAATTTCCACGAGTTGATCACATTGGAGAGTTAAAGGTTTTAGTGTGTGTGTGATTGCTTATATGCATGTTATATTGCATTTCTGATTATTATTATTATTATTATTATTATTATTATGTGTCAACTGATTGGTTCTGATTGTGTGAAAGATCAGGAGATAGCAAGGAATATTGAAAAGGTAACGGTTGCCATGGAAACCCGGGGCTTCATTTATCATCATTTGTACAATCACACATTGTCCCAGTAGAAGATCATTTACTGTTTACTGTGATTAGTGCTCCACTAATGCAAAATGATGCACATTCTGTGTGTGTGTGTGTGTGTGTGTGTGTGTGTACGTGTCTGTGTGTGTGTGTGTGTGTGCGCGTGTGTGTACATCACAGAGAGTGAACGGTGTAGTTTTCTACCTGACTCTGGACGTCGAGGAGACCAACTGCAGCGTTCTCAGCAGGAAAGACTGGAAGACATGCGAGGCTCGTCCCGTCCACAACACACCGGTTAGAAAACACACACACACGCATCTTTGCAGTCTCACATACTGATAAACAGCAAAAGTCCCTATTCAATTATGTACATATACATATACATACATAAATGTATAAACTTTCAGTTGTTTGAACAACAAAAATGTCTTTCTGTTTAAATATTTATAAATCATATCACATATAACTAAGTCTAAATCAAATCCATTTGTTCATACATGTGCAGCACACTAAAATATTGTATGTGCAATCGATTGTATTTGGATTTGCAGGTATACGGACAGTGCAAAGCTGTCATCTACGTCAATAAAGTGCACAGAGTGGTGCGTCTCTACAAATACAGCTGTCTTGTCAGACCAGGTAAAAAGAAAAATACTAATAATAAAACCAATTACTTTTAAATGAAATATATTTTCCAAACAAGACATTTAGTCTGAGAAACTCTGCCACCGGAGTCAAATTTTCCTCTTTTTTCCTCTTTTCAGATCAGTCTGACATTTGGTTTAAAATTAAATACAAGTTAAAAATCTTCTCTCTAATTGTGTGACACGGACACATTTAAAACCACCTTTCTTTCTGCTCAGTTCCTGCAGCGAGGGTGCACGAGCTCTGTCCTGACTGTCCAGGTCTTATGGCCTTGGATAATCCTGAGATTCAGAAGACAGTGTCAATCTCACTGGAGAAGTTCAACAAGGAGAGCGGACTGGCCAATCATTTCGCTCTGCTCAACATCACCCGCGCTACTTCAGGGGTAAGTTCTCCGCTTCCCTAAAACACCAAGATGTCCCATCAGATCACGTACCCTCCAGTCGTATATAGTTTGAACACACCAGCGATGCAGAGAACACGGGAACAGAGGTTATTTTTAAGGAAGAGAATGAATGCTACCAACAAAGACAATTTATAGCCTTGGTGTGAACATTTAATGTTTATGTTAATGTTAGGTTAGTGATTGTGGTTAATGCCACAGCTGCACACATAATCCCCCCTCAAGTGATTAGAGTTTAAAAAACATGTTTACATATTTATATATGTGTAAAATCTGATTTCCAGTTTCCACCATAAAATTATTATCAAAAAACTGTCAGACCACCCCTGCAGAAAAACTAACTTTTATCATTATATTTAACAGCTTACTACATTATCAACAGCCTCTGTGAACTTGTGTCTCATGTGCATACTGCTCCCCGACTGGTCAGAGGCTCACTAACTCCCTCACATGCCACCAGGCCAACTCCTGACCAAAGATGTCATATTGTTATATTGTTTCGCTGTTTAATGTTTTCTGTCTGTCTATGTGTGCATACAGTTCGCCATGCATATGTACTACAATGCTGAGTACACCATTCAGGAGACCACCTGCCCCAAGACCAAAGAAGTGACGGCTGATGACAAGTGCCCCCCCATGGACTGCGAGTTTGCTGTGAGTCAGGACAAATTGTTATTTCACTGTATTTTTTTTTTTTTTCACATGATCAAATGGATTATTTTAACTTTGACTTGAATTTAACTGCATGCAGATCATATTCTCATACAAACTTTTGAGTGAAATAATTTAATTAAAGAGCAGTTTTTATGATGGCTGTGTGGTTTTAACTCTGCAATGAAAGTCCTCCTTTTTCTTCTCATAGCTCTGGACCAGTGATTTGGTTTGTTTAACTATTACATTCAGGTAAATCCGCAGGTGTGACCATTCCTCCACTCTGTCTCCTCTTATTTGTCTTATCTTGTTCTCTCCTCAGCACAAGGGCTTCTGCAAGGCATCCCATTACCACACTCCCTCCGGTGAAAGCAAGTTCACCGTAGAGTGTGAGATCTACGAGCCTGAGGTAAGACTCACAAGGCCCACAATGTTGCACTATATCATTAAAAGGAGAGTAAACACAAAAAGTAAACACAAAGTGATTTGTGTTTTAAATGTACGAGAAATCAAATATGGCTGTCAATGAAATGTCGGAGTTGTAGACTTAAGATTCGGACTTGAGTAAACAAAAAGATAAGCTCAGAGTAATTACCGGATGTGGTAGCCCATAGGTTAGAGAAGGTCAGTCACCAGGTCAGACTGTGGTGGGACTGGGCTGCCTCCAAGTGTAAATGTATTTAACTGTGTGAATTTGATCTAATATTTGACTGAATGTCCCATGTTGTATAAAGTGAGACGTCCATGTCTTTTGATTATAAAGCAGGTCCAGGTTTTATATTAATACTGGGAATGTATCAAAGTGCGATGTCATAGCAAAGCAGCCATGTCCTTTGTCCAGCCCACCTGGGCCCACCTGCTAAAAACAACACACACACAAATATATCTTTAAATGGGTATCAACAATTGAACGTAATAAAAAAATAAATGGATGATAAGTGTAAAATATGGATCTTCTGCTGAGACAATGGCATTATATTCTATACAATCGATGACCTGAGACTTGAACTGGACTTTTCCAAAAACCATTACACCAATCTACATGTAGTTGACAGAAGTTATCCATTCATCACTAATTTCAACTTCATTTGTTGTCCAGGCTGCTGAGAGAGAGAAGAAACTGCACCTGCTGGGTGGCGAGACCGACCACAGCCACACCGACACACACACACATACTGGCAACCACGAACAAGCACATGCTGCCGACCCGACCCACACACACGACCATGTGCACGACCACACCAAGAGCCATTCTCATCATCACAGATCCGTGAGGCTCGCTGACCACCACAACCATGACCAAGTGCATGCTCATCACGCCAAAGCACACAACCACAGTGGCGACTCACCGAACCAACACCATGACTACAAGCATGCTGATGGCGCACACACCCATGAGCATGATCATGAGCTCGCTCTGGACCATGACCACAAGCACGCTCACCTACACGAGCATGAGCACCACCACCATCACCACGACCATGACCACCTGACTGACAGCCACAACCACCCAGAGGGCACAGTGAGAATGCTGCTTGCCTTCGACCAGCCCATGGTCCTGCCTTCCTTCCCTGACACCCCTGTCGGTGAGGTTGGAGTCACCCTGCCCTTGAAGCCCGACCCCCAGATCCCAGGAGAGATGGAGCCCATAATCATGCCCTTCCCCACCTCAGTCTCAGCCCAGTGCCCCCCTGTAGTAGGAGAGACCCTGGTGGATAAACTCTTTACCGAGGACCCTTTGTTCAAGCCAGCTGCATAAATTGGCCCATGATGGAACTCAAGCAGAAACTGAATTGAAACTCACCCAAAGACACAGACTGCAGTGTAGTGAAGACAGCACAAACCCTATTTAACAATTGACACCTTTGTTTTTAATACACCTTGACTGCTTCTCTGGGTCATTCTTGGGCAAAATGGCAGTTTATTATGTGCCTTGATCACATCACAAAGGATGACCACATCAACTAACCTAATTTTCTTTACAATAATAAAACAACTGACAATAACAACTTTGTCCGTATTCACATGCAGGATCTTCAACAAGATAGACCTTCATGTTGTCACTCTACAATAAAAAGCATTTTCTTTGTATATTATTTTTGCTTGGTGGCAAAGAATAATAAATGATACCACAAATACTCCCTTATGTTTTTTGTTGTTTTTTTGTTAAATATTGATCAAGACCATGGTAGCCCTTTTAGTGTTGAATGATGCACTTGTCCTCAACGTCCATCTTCTCTGTTGAATTATATTTAAACGGATTCAGAACTTTGGATACTGTCTGCATTGTTTTACAGGTCTGGACTTTCTCATTAGCCTCTTTGATATTGACCCTTCTTGTGCCTCTTTGTACAAAACAATCCAAAAGTTGTCATTTTAATGCAACAAAACGTCTTAATATGCATCTTGAGCCAGGTTCAGGATGAATGCTTTGAGGATATTTGGGCAACACAAGGAATTCAAATTTAGGTTCAACTTTTGATCATTTCGATAATGACAAGTCATGAAGTTTGAGGGTATAAAGAGCCCAAAATAGAGGAGCCTTAGCTTATTTGCATAAAAAATCTATCTGAACCTATAGTGACCAAACTAAACTAGTGTGCTAGCAAGTTTCTTAACTGACCAACTTAGGAAAGATTTTCCCTCTTCACTAACTTTCTTGTGAACAAAATGATGTTGCAATGATGAACAAAATGCCAGAGGAAAGAAAGCAAGAACAGCAGAGAGAAAACAGAGAGAAGGCAGGAGAGGTGGTATTGTGGCTGAGATTTCGGTTAGTTCGCCACCCAGTGTAGTGTAGTATTACACTCAGCACGGGTTAAGACTGATGCAAGTCATTCATCGAGTGATCCTGCAAAGGCAACAAAAGAAACTACTCAGCAAAGCCCGTAAACAAAACCAAGACATAACTCATAGCTGCATTCCTGGTTAGCTGGCTTACCTCCATACAGCTTTTTTTAAACAAGCAATTAATAACCAAATTGATACGCAAGGTAATTTGACATCCAACAATCTGCCATTTTGGTGCTTGCCATTTGTTTAGCCTCGCCCCGTTTGTGCTGAGTAAGTCTTGTGTATTCAGATACTCTCAATGCTTTCACTGGTTCACTGGCTCCTGTTTCCACTGTGCCACATCCGGCCTGGCTCTTCCCTCCTGCCGCTGCACAGCCAGACACAGGACCAACAGGTGCACACTCATCCTCTATCACACATGCTCATTGAGCCCAATAAGAACCTTAATTTCAACCACTTGAATTGCTAGATCCTGTTGTGGTAGATAATTAACATTTGTACTAAAACATGCCCAGGTCAAAGATCTTCTTTCCTGTAATTGTGGTTTTTCCAAACAGGGTTTGGACAGACATCTGATACTTTTGGTGAACAAAAGTCAAACAGCTCTATAAGCCAATGGATGGTTCAAACTAACCAGAGTGAACTTGGAAACTGGGGGAATTTACTTAATCAAAGTTCATCAGAACAGTCCAGTCAGTTTTGATAGATAAACACATACTTCATGGTACTTCATTAATCCTGAAAGAAACACCAGACTGAAAACCTACTGTGTTTTTTGGTTGTCAGCAAAAACCTAAAAACATCAATGAATTATGGAGAAAACGAGGGTCATATCATAGTAACTTTGCAAAAAGTGACTGCAACATAATATACTTCTCCACGGTACATTTGGATGATGAAGCTTTGAAAGACTGGTGTTGTTTTGGTGCCAGCATGAATCAGCAGAACCGGTTGAAGCGGACAGCTAAGCCCACAGCTTCCAGTGATCATGGTTGTTGGTATTCTGCATTTTAGCTGCAGCAAGCCCAGTTCAGTGCTGGGTCGCTGTGGATTTTTGAGGATCGCCGTAAGATGTCAGACAGAAAATGTCACCAATACAAAATAATAACAGATTAGCTGACAAAGCTGACACAAATCAACAAAATACTGAACACAAGCGCTACAGCAGCAACTTGATGCAGATAGACTTGTGTTGTTACTGCATATATTTACAACAAATGTGACCTATAACTGAATTTATGAAGGTAAGTGTAGTGTAGTGAATTCCTGGATGACTAGATGAGTATGACTCCTCAATTTTTATGCATGTCAAGAATTTATGTAGTAGTATGTAGTATGTAGTAGTAAGTAATTGTCATGTAGGCTACTTGCACATCCCCCAGTATAAATTCTGTGTGGTAGCCTACGTCCGGCCTCTCTGAATCTTATCGCCTCGAAAACAAAAAACATTTAAGGTGCAGCCAAGGCACTGATTGCTAAGATGCACAGACCTCTCAAAGTGAATCCCCCTCATGTTCTTACCGCTGTAGCTCACGACCAGCTGCTCCAACCACCAAAACCTCTGGGTCGTCGCAACCACAGTCACAGCCTGCATAGCCATTAAATTGAGCTCTTCTCACAGTTTGGAGACAAGCTCAGTGCCTCAGTCAAAGGACCTTGGCTATTGCTTGATCTGTCTCTTGAAATGAGGAGGCACAAATGCAAATGCAAATTGCCGATGTGAAGGAGGATCTTTATTACCATGAGGCACAGTGATGTCAGGGCTACCCTTCTGCATCTTGAGAGGCAAACCGAAGAAATTTCTTGTGCTCTGGATAATTTAGAATATGGAAATAAGCATCTTTAAGGTCTAAGGGGCTGATTCACAGCATCTGAAATGGAAGCTAGGTTTTACCTACACCAGAAAGAATTGTCTTTCTTCATTATGAGGAAGTACAATGAATAAAACCCATTGTTCTGAGTATGTGTGTACTAATGTTTGCTTGACAGTTTCCTGCAATGGACAAAGGCCCTTACAGGGTTAGAGACCACAGTCACCTTGACCCCTGAGCGTCATGGAGGCCAGTGGTGGAACTGCAACCTGTATCCTTGGGATATTATCTCCAACACACACACACATCTTCTGAATGGGTTGCCCAGTGATTCAGGTGCTTGACAGTTGAAAAACTACCCACCGCTGACCTGGGCCCTCGTCCATGCTGGAGTTTGTTTGATGCTTTAGGGGGGTGCACGGCCTGTGGCCCTGCAGCTGCTGGGGCCGACAAGGTGCTCCCCTAAGGACATGTCAACTTTCCACAGCAACTTGGCTTTGTCACCAGCAGGAATCTACTGGATTTACACTTTCGATATACTTAACCCTACAAGCCCAAGTCTTCCCATGTTTTACTTTGAGGTTACAGCGTCTTCTCTTTTATGACTAATTACATCACGCATGCAAGACGCCCCATCCAGCCAGTCAGCTCCTGTATAGTTTTCTTATCAAATAGTGCCTGTGTGGGCTGGGGCAATCGCTGGCTTCTGGGGCAGATCTGTGAGAGGAAGGCTTCTATACCACAGTCCAGGGATCCCGCTGGCTTGGACACAGTTTGGTCTGAGCTGGGTGTGACTGAGTGCATGTGCTCACGGGAATGCAGGTGTCTGTGGTTGTGGTGCTGATGTTCAGTGTGCCCGCTGTCTGTGTTTGCATGGGCATGCTCCTCCATGAATAAAATGTGTTGTTAAACTCTTGAGGATCAGATACATTAAGTCCTATGGTGTGGGGCATCAATGAAGTCGAGGCAGATACCTGAGGTTCATAGAGCTCACACTTCACCCGAGCATTCTTTTTCTGAAATTGGTCGTCGTTTCCACCTTCTTGGGTTCTGCGTCTGAACTCCTTATTAGACTCAATGTGTCTGCCTGAGCAGTGGCCTCAATGCTGAGAGAGAAGAAATCAAGAATAGCTGAGTGTGAATTTACAAAGTGACATTTTGTTTGGCCCCAGTGTGGTGATTAATGCCACAGCCTCAGACACATACAAGGAAAAAGGGGAAAAAAATCAAAAAAGGTCAAAACATTTGAAGTTAACAGAAAAACAGACATGTTTCAGTTTGTGGGGACCATTACAAACAAGGCCATCACAAACCACATCAAGACCACATTAACTACATTAACCTGAGAAAATCAACATAACTGTCTCTTTGACTAGACTTAATCACTTATATATATGTGTACTGCATTTGCTGCTGGGGATTTGATCTCTATAAGGAGCCAGCAATACAACAAGACACAAAAATAATATTAAAAAGTGATAAATTAGATTTACTGTTACAAAAAAACAAGTATGTAACAGTAAAATTGCATTGCAGTGCAATTTAGCATCCAATAATTGGCCATGTTAGTGTTTGCCACTCGTCTAACTTTAACCTGTGGACAGGCCTGTTTGTGCTGAGTAAGTCTTGTGTTTTCAGTAACTCACAGCAAACTGACAGTCCATAGGTGGGCAGCTGCTCAGTTCACTGGCTCCTGTTTCCCTTGGACACACTACCTCCACAATGGTGAACTCCACAAAGTAGGACAAAGTACACAAAGATGCAATGTTTACACATGTGCAATCACTGGTGTTAAGCATGCTGAAGACCTTCAAATTACTTAAATTAGAAAGGTTCAGATGTAACTCTAAAACTCTAAACTTATATATATTCCCTCACTCAGTTAATGATGACCAAATATAGTCAATCTGATAAAAGTGCTGCGCCACATTTAACATCGTGCTAAAATGGTTTGTTGATTATTTGGTCATTTTGTTTATTATTTTTTTGCTTATCCTGTTAAAATTCCTTATGTGATGATCTCCAGAGTAAAGTAGCTGACCAGACCGCTCTCGTCGTTGAACTTCTGCAGGGAGAGACTGACGACCTCCTTGATGGATGGGTCATTCAAATCATAACCACCGGGACAGTCCGGGCACTCATGTGCCAAATCCATACCAGAAACTCAGGTCGAGGTGATACAGCTGAGGTCAAAGTTGATGTTAAGAAATGAACACACTGATGCACGGTGACAGGAACTCCTTTCGTAACCTCCATCCATTTTGCTGTCATCAGCATCTCTCTCTCTCTCTCGGTCTCTGCCTCCCCCTCTGACATTTTTCTTTCATACTTGTCTTATGGTTGAACATTTTGAGAAACAACTCAATTTGTCTACCTTGACGAAGTGCACAGGAGTATTTCTGAAGTGTTGCAGCCAAGAGGGTCCGGCCTGGCTCTTCCCACCTGCTGCAGCAAAGTCAGACATAGGACCAACAGGAACATACTCATCCTCCATCGCACACACTCACTGAGCCCAACAAGAACCTTGATTTCACCCAGCCAAATTGCTAGTCTAGCCCTAGTATGTTGCCCTGCCCAATAAATATTCCTTTGTGAGACCTGTAATCATGTTTTGGCCAGACATGTGAGGCTCTTGGTGGACTTCCTCTCTCTGCCCCAGGATAAGCAAACAGCACTTCCAGCTAATGGTTGTTTCAGACCTACTCAAAGACTATAGTGCACTGGGGAATAGGGAGAATTTATTTAATTGAATAAATGATCCTCAAAAACCCAGCTAGTTCTGAATTTAGTGTCTCTGTGTTACATAAGGTGCAGATACAGGCATTGCTTCAAATATTAAGATCTCTGTCCTACAGTTATTTTCCATGCAAGCTCGCCACAATATAACAAACCCTGGTTAGAATAAAACACAGGGTTGGAATCAGCAGATTTGCAGACATACATGGATTTAGAAAAATCCAGATAACTTTGATGGACTGATAAATAGATAGTACTTCG
The DNA here is from genome assembly GCA_038496675.1 of Rachycentron canadum. Taxonomy (NCBI): domain Eukaryota; kingdom Metazoa; phylum Chordata; class Actinopteri; order Carangiformes; family Rachycentridae; genus Rachycentron; species Rachycentron canadum. Next base: position 2,300,194 of record CM076656.1, on the reverse strand, counting down.
TTTACCCTAAAGGGAAAAGCCCCCTTTTTTTTGGTTGTCAGGTATCTTGTGAAAAGTTTGTAGTTGTTCCTTACCACGGGGTCATCAGCATGGACTCACAACAGCCCAAAAAATCCTAATGACTTTTGCTCCTCATAATGTAGTAACTTCACAGATCTAAGTGTCCACCACTACGATGCTGAAGGGTCTAAAACCACAACCTCAGACAAAACTGAGACAACTGTGCTTCTTCACATATGCATGTGTGCAGGAGAAGCTCAGTTTTTCTTTTTTGCTTGACAGAGGGGAGACCAATTGCCGATCTGTTTTTGACTTTGTCCCTTAACTCGTCCTGTTACTAATCAGCATCTATTAGGATTCTCCAGTTTCTTACCATAGATGTGATTTTTTTTTTTTTAGAATACAATGAGACTAAGGTCGTGAACAAGTACCACAGACTGTATACAAAAGTGGACAAGTGAAGCCAATGCTGAAGAGGTTTAAACCTGCATTCTATCTAATGACCATCAGGGGGCGACTCCACTGGTTGGAAAAATAAGTCATCTCTCTTCTCTACTTCTCACTCTTTATTAGCACAGTAAACATGTTCCGAATGAGTTTGTGGTCTCGGTCTCTTGTTTGATGACTTGTTAAATACAACATGATGTTCACTTTTTAAATGATGGCCCCATTTGGAGAAAAATAGACATGAAAGCAGGATACGCATTAGGGTGTGGCTACCATGTGAATGACAGACTGTTCCAGAAACGGTGACCTGCTGAAGAAAGAACAGAGCAGGTCAGACCCACCCCTCACTCCTCCTCAGCTCCACCTTCACATCCAAACATGGTTTCTTCTGGTTTCAGAAAACCAAGATCCAAATTACAAACATTTCCTGTCTTAGTTTTATCACAGTGATAGACCTTTATAAAGGAATACCTGTGTAAGGGGTTTTATAATGACATTAAAAAAAAAAAAAAAAAAAAAATTCTTACAACTTTTCACCACAATTGCAAGTGCCACCTTGTAATACCTTCACGGCCCACCAGTGGGCCCTCACCCACAGGTTGGGAACCACTGCTTTAACAGACTGGAATGGGCTACTGGTGTCAGTGTTGAAGCAGGTCAGGGTGGAGCACAGTCACTGTGTTTTTCGGTTTCATAAACAAATCAAACCTCTTGTTAAATCCCAGAAAACTAAAAAAAAAAAAAAAAAAAAAAAATTAAATAAAAGTAAATGTAAAAAAGAAAAAAAAAAAGAAGCACTTCCGTTTCCGCTCCTGCACGCGCTGCTCTGAATGTGATCAGCTGTCTCGCCCTGCCGTGCAGCCCCGTGCACAGCTCGCCGTGATCGTATAGTGGTTAGTACTCTGCGTTGTGGCCGCAGCAACCCCGGTTCGAATCCGGGTCACGGCAGTTTTTATGCGCATCACCGGGGCAACCGCGAGACGCCCGACACGAGCCGTCGCAAACGCAAAGTAACGTGTTACCTGACCAATTTTGCCGTAAAGCAACTCAGGTGTTACAAAAACGACACAATGCGAGTGTACAAGTGTCAAAATTACTACATATGTTTGCAACATTATATAATATTGCAGTGACTGGAGGGTGTTGTCATGTTGACTGTCGATGGTTTCAGACACTGTTGATTTGTGACCTCCACCAAATGTTCAGGTTCTGGGTTGAGTGTCTCCATGTTATATTAAGATCTCTGTCCTCCAGTTATTTTCCATGCAAGGTCGCCACAATATAACAAACCCTGGTTCGAATAAAACACAGGGTTACGATCAGCTCATTTTGATGGACTGATAAATGGTTGTTGTTGGGTATCTTGTGTGAAAAGTTTGTAGTTGTTCCTTACCACAGGATCATCAGCATGGACTCACAACAGCCCAAAAACAGGTTAAGCTCCTCACAATGTTGTGAACCTTAACTTTGCACATAGTAACTGCAACGTAATCCACTTTTTAACTGTCAGTTTGTATGGTTGAAAATGTGGCCCACATCACACCCCATAATATACAGAGGCAGAATGATGCGTCTTAAAGCACTTCCCATATTAATGAAGGGATTCCTGCAAATGCACCAGTTCATTCAGGCGTTGTGGTTTATTTCACTATATTTCCTCAAATCATGTTAATTTTGTGGTCACTGCTTTGCTCAAATCATTCCTAGAATGGTTTTCAAAAATTACAACACTATCACGGGATTGCATTATCATTTTTAAGTTTACACGTTCAATTTACAAAAAAATGTTCTCACGCCTGCGACAATTGCAGAAATCGGTGAAGCAGGAGGGGGTGGGGAACAACCTGAGCATTTTTCTTCTGTGATATAGTTGCATTACTGCTGCAATGCTGTCTAATGTCTAACGCAGCTCTCTTCCTTTCGTCCCTTATCTTTACTTCTCTTCCATCATGCCCTCCCTTCCTGAAGTGCATCTATTGCAGTGTTAATGAATAATTCTATAGTTTCTGGTGCCTGGCATTGCTCACAAAGACCTGATGGGTGTTTCCTGATCACATGAAATGTGCCTCATAGTTTTTTGTGTCCTAATCTAAATCTTGATATTATGACCTCTTCCCTCTGGTTTCCTCCCCAGTGTCTTACACTGTTGGTTATATTTTTAATCACATGTAAAAGTCTCCCTCCTGTCTCCTGATCCCAGTATAAAGATATACATTCCATTCCTGTATGATTTGAATCATTTGAATATGATGTTTGAATTCATTATTATGAAGTCTCTGAAGTCTCCCTGTTCATTTTTGTCTGGAGTTGAGCTTGTTTGTATTGTTTTTCTTTGCACTTAAAAGTGCACAGTTTAGTACCAACCAAAATGTGGATGGTACTGATCATCAATTAAGTGTAAATAGGCTGAATAGGCTGGTTTTCAAACTTTAGATTGTATTTATTTTGTATAAATATTCTAATCAATAATATCTATTGTAAGTACTTTTCATAAAATAAAAAAATAAAGGGGTTAGAAACGTTTACATTCACCAAAATGTGATACTGAAAATAGTATCACCTTGGACTTGGTATTATCTTTCACTCAAACTTCATGATAAATGATAAAAATTCAGGTGTAACAGAGGCAGGAAATGGGACACAGGGCTTCTAGTGGGACAGGCTATAGGATGGTGGTTATGTAACAGAGACAACTGAAGTCCAAAGGCTCCTGTGAATCAGACATTTTTATCATGTTTGGAGTGGTTGCCAGGCTATACTTCATCCGTCTGTGATGGGTGGAGACAAGACATAATCTCAGCTCAGTAAATCATACAGACACACCTTTCTACACACGATGTGTTTCAAAAGAGCAGCCTACTCTCATTCTTTGCTGGGGGCCCGAATGACCCTACAAGTCTAGAGTGTGGCCCTATGTGCTGAAGTTCATTCACTGTTCTTAGATGAGTCACTTATAGTGTCACAGGAATGTAACACTGTGAAATTTGCAACAGCAGAAACCAAAGGAAAATATTCAAATAATAAGACAAACCAGTTTTTTATTATATGATTCTTGTACATTTGTTCATTCCCTGAGATTTACCATAAAATAAAATAAAAAATAAAAAATAGAAATGCCTGAGGATTAATATGATGACAGCCACTGTATTTTTAGTAAGGCATGAAATGTATTTTGCATATGAAATTTGAAGACCATCCTCTCCCAGTTTGCTTCCATTGTAGACAAAGAAAGCCACTATTATCTTTGTCTGGTGTCAATAGTGGAACCTGTAGCTACGAGATCTGAGCACACATTAAATTTTGACAGAATAATTTCTGCACATGGTCAGTATATGTTGGTGTAATGCTGCTGGAGCTGCATGGGGAAGTAGATTATTCCCAGTTAAAAAAAAAACAGTTGAAATTGCTATAAATAAAAAAATTTTTGTTCTTGTCTTCATTGAAATGGTTAAAATCTGTCAACATCCATACCTGAGTTATTTGAAGTGAGTCAACTCTCAAACCTATATGGCCACTCCATCACATCCCACTTATTATGTCGCTTCTCTTGGTGTAGAAACCATTTTCTCTTCAATAAAAATTGAAATTAAATTGAAACATTGCATTTATTCATATCTGAATTTGTCTTTTTATTTTTGCACAATTTGATTTCCCTGTGCATCTGTCTACCAGGGGTGTACGACATTTTGTTGTTGATTTATCACAATTTTCTAATTTCTCTCATTAGTTTAACATATCAGTGGTCATATAGGACACAAAGACCACTAATCTAATACTTCTGGAAACTAGATTTTGTTGGACCGTGGATCCACCTCATGATTTGCAGCCCATGTTGGTGGCAGTAATGAGATAGATGATAAGTGAGGAGTCGAAATGTAACATTTTGTGATTTTTAAATACTGTGAAATTCCTGCGGAGTTTGGTGTTTGTCTGCGATGGGTCAAAAAATTAAAAAAAAAAAAAAATAATAATAATCCAAATCATATCATTTCAGTATGAACTGCTAACAATGGACTAACACTGGACTTTGCTAAAGGTTGTGTAAACGTTTGTCACTTGCATTTCCCCCCCCCCCCCGTCCCCAGTATAATGGGAGTTTTGTCACGAGTCAGTGGCTTATCGCGCATTCATGTGTCCCACCCACAGGCCACAGTCCGGGCTCCGTGTATATGGTGGGCTCTGCGGTGCCGATGCGTGAGCACTGTCCCGGAACCTTCCAACCTCTGTCGGGTCTCTGAGCGCACAGCGTTGGAGGCGCAGTGGCACGAAAACCAGGTTTGAAACATCAACCCTGCAATAAACACACACACACACACACACACACACCGTGGCGTGAGACATCCTGGCGCGATCTGATCTTGTTCCACATCAGTTTTAATGCGATGTTTTAGAGGTATATGTTTATTTCCGGGTCTCTTGACAATCATGAGCGCAGCTTCGTCCTAAAGGCGTTAAAAGTTTATTTGTGCTGACATCAGCCTAAAAAAATGAATGGATTGGATTGAACCGACGACGACGACAACAACCGCATGCAACAAAGCTTTTCAGTTGTTATTGTATTGTATTTTATTGTCTGACATTTTTCTCTTATCGTGACCAGTCGAGTCATAAGGAGAGAGCAAAGGGAGAGACGCTTAATAAAAGTCCCCGATCAGAGCCACATAGATGTAAATGAATCTCTGCTCACTAGGACACTGGGACAGTCCCAGGACATTTACTTCATATTTCAACTCGCGATGGGGTTTAAGTGTGTTTTGAGCTAAGAAATGGAGATTTTCTCTTTCCTGGTTCCTGGTTGCTGGTTGCTTTCCTGGTTGCTGTTGTCTAGGGTGCAATTTCTTTTGCATAAACACTGTGAACTCTGAAATACAACTGCTGTGCATTTGCGTTTAGATTCCAGCCTACGCCACCAGCCATGGCTTCTGTCAGCTGCTCGCACACGGTTTTTGCCTTGGAGCTGCTCCGGACTCTGAGCCAAGCAAACCCCGAGGGGAACATCTTCGTCTCCCCGCTGAGCATCAGCTCGGCTCTGGCCATGGTCTACCTGGGTGCTCGAGGAGAAACTGCTGCTCAGATGGAAAAGGTACATCACACTATCTATCCTCCTCCATGACACCGTGTCAGCCCAGAGTAAGTTCTTTCTCAATTGTAAAAAAAAAAAAAAAACAATATACATTATGATATTCAGTCATCTGGGGCTGTCAGTTCATGCCGTCAGGTCAGGGTGTGTATCTAGGCAAAGGTGTGGCAGAGACAGGTGAAGCCTTCTGACAACTGTACTTTGACCCAAATAAACACCTCTGTCTCAAACATTATATCTAATGTTCTCTAAAAAGCAGAACATTCAACTCTGGTCTCACTTCAATAAATTTTTGCCTTTGAGAAAAACACAATTCTGGAAGCTATTTTTTAAATTTTGGATGGGCTTTAGATCAGGGGCCATGTGACATAAACTTATATAAGTATATGTGTATATATATATATACACACACTATATTAAGTTTTAGGTCAAGATATGAGGAGTATAAGGATGGGACAGGATTTTTCCCAGTTTGGTATTACAGAAGCAAAATCTAAATAACTTTGGGTATCCTGTCTTATCTCGTCTCATCTCCCTGAGGTGCTTTTGTATCCTATTAGATTTCCTCTTGAAACGTGTAGGTAGCATCTGTAGGAAAATCCCAATGTTTTTTTATGGGAAATTTACAACACTCAGGATATAACAGACAGAAAGATTGGGCTAAAACTGCTTATTTCTACTAACAAGCTTTTTGTCATTAAATTGCAACACATTTTTAAGATTATCATGAGGCTCTCAGTTCATAAATTCCACCTATTTACATTTTGCTGGTTGTGTAAAAGCAAAAAAAAGAGCAGCAGATTAACAGTTATCCCAAAGGTAGGAGAGAATGTCTGTGCAAGTCATGTGAAAACATGAAGAACATCCTTCCCAAAACTGCTAAACTAAACTATATTTACTTTCAGTTCACTGTGAAACAGTGTTGGGATTCATCAGACTGTGGTACAAGAGGATGCATTTACGTTCACACTCATTTGGAGGTGGCCCAGACTACCTCCAAATGTAGTCCAAGTGGTGGGCTCTCAAACGTGTCCTCGTGCATCTGCTTGGGTGTGGTCACACCTGTAGGGCTCTCCACTTATGGTCACATCACCAGGTCTGAACAGAGCCTGTGTGGACTTTACTGTCTTTATACTTTTGGCAGTAAATCAGTGGTATGCACAGAGCACATAGTGAATAAAACATTTATTTATATATATATATATATATATACACACACAAATATAAATCTGTCAGGTATGAACCTCCTATAAAGCATAGGAACCAACATGCATTATAGTAAAAAGGGAAATGCGTACATGGACTTTCACAACAACATCAACACAACATTTTTTTTTTAATGGGGCGGGGCATTTTTTCCCCTGTTTGGACAGCCTTTGTGAATGACATGCATGAAGGGTCAAAGGACAATGACTCTGTGGTATGTGCTCTACCCGGTGGGCCACATGGGTACCCTGGAGTCTATAACTAAAATGCTATTATGGAATATGTCACCACTGTCGTGTGTCACTCTAAACTTCCACACAGGCCCTGTCATTCAGCTCATGTGATAGTGTCCACGAAGACTTCCAAGCACTTAATGCTGACATCAACTCACCATGTGCATCATACATCCTCAAGACAGCCAACCGTCTTTATGGAGAGAATACCGCCAACTTCCTCGAGGTGAGTTTTCGCTCACCGCCGGAGATACTTTGACTGAACCGGTAACTTCATGGCACTGAGCTGACACTGAGCTGACACGATGCTCTCTGCAGCAATTCATCACAGCCACACAGAAGTACTACCAGGCAGACCTGAAGGCTGTTGATTTCATGGGGGCTCCTGAGGCGTGCCGAGAGGAGATCAACAGCTGGGTCGAGCAGCAGACAGAGAGTGAGAATTTTGAACCGTTTTTTGACATGGCCTTCTGTCAGTCAGTGTTCTGAGTTTGCATTGTCTGTTTAATTTCAGATAAGATCAAAGATCTTCTTAAGCCAGGAACAGTCAGCACAATGACACGACTGGCTCTGGTCAACGCCATCTATTTCAAGGGAAACTGGATGCATCCCTTTGATGAAGCAAACACTAAAGAGATGCCCTTTAAAGTTACAGAGGTGAAAAGAAACTCACATTTAAAGACAAAAAACATCGTTTGACTTAACTTGTGGTGGAGCTCATCGGAAAAATAAAAATATCTATTTAATAAACTAAAGATGGACTTTGTTCTAACTTGGTCCAACTGCCTCAATTGTCTGTGTGCCAGAACCAGACCAAGCCGGTCCAGATGATGTACCAGATGAAGAAGCTGCCCTACAACTACATCCCAGACTACGATCTGCAGATTCTGGAGCTGCCGTACGTGGACGAGGAGCTCAGCATGTTCATCTTGTTGCCTGACGAGTCCAAATCTCTGCTGAAGGTAGGCAATCTAGAAACAACTCTGCTATAATAAAGCTGCTATAATCAACATTTTTATATTAACAAGCTCAAATAAACCCATCAAAACACATCAAACAGCTGGTAGATAAAGTGTGCGATGCTCATAGAGCTTAAAGACTAATATAATTGAATAGAATATATACAACAGGAGCTTTTGCTTTTGAAGAGGTTAGTAACTATTTTTTCTCGTTTTTGTTTTTTTTTTTTTTTTTTTTTTTTTTTGCATTTTCTTCATTAACTATTATTAACTGCTAGAGGCATTATGTTTTTTTGGTTGTCTGCCTGTACGTCCCGTTCTAGTGAACATAATATCGCAAATTTTCTTCAAATTTGGCGCAAATTTGTTTTATTTGAATCAAAGGTTGAACTGTTTAGATTTTTGGTGGTCAAAGTTCAAGGTCACTGTGACCTCACAAAACACGTTTTGGGCAATAAATACACTCATACGCTAGTTGCGACACAATTTAACACAAATGGCTATCAGGATAATATGAAGTGATGACATTTTACATTCAAATGGTCAAAGGCCAACTAAACTGTGACAACATCATGCTTTGCAGAAGTACCTCTGGCCATTTTCTGATGCTGTAATTCCTGAAGGGAATTAAAGCATTTCAAAAAACTGC